>CM053769.1:19093167-19223767 GCA_028658325.1 Potorous gilbertii | reverse complement strand
GGGAGGGAAGAGAAGGGAAGAGGAGGGGAGGGAAGAGAAGGGAAGAGGAGGGGAGGGAAGAGAAGGGAAGAGGAGGGGAGGGAAGAGAAGGGAAGAGGAGGGGAGGGAAGAGAAGGGGAGGGGAGAGAAGGGAAGAGGAGGGGAGGGAAGGGAAGAGGAGGGGAGGGAAGAAAATCATTGTTAAGCACCTACCGAATAGTGCTAAGCATTGTACTAAGTACTTAGCTATCACCTCCTCCCAACCTTGCAACAACCAACTCTGCAAGGTAATTGCCATTGTTATCCCCATTTTATAGTGGAAGAAACTGAGGCACACAGAGGTGCAACCACTTGCCCAGAGTCACACACAGCTAGCAAGTACCCAACAGATTAATTGTTCCTGATTCTAGGTCCAGCATTTTATCCACTACGCCATCTATCTGCTCCTATTGACCAATAGAGAAAAGGGAAAGGTTTTTGTCCAAATTCAAATCTTACTGATTTGCCCATCAGAGGCACCCTGGTATAGAGGAAAGAGCTCTAGAACTGGCACATGAGTTCCTGGCTCTGTCACTTTCTAGTTATGTGAACAGTAGCTACCTTCAACGCTGGGGCAGCTAAGTGGCAAGGTAGATAGTCAGGCATGGAGTCAGGAAGACTCATCTTCATGAGTTCCAATCCAGCCTCAGACACTTACTGGCTGTGTGACCCTGGGCAAGTCACTTAACTCTGTTTGTCTCAGCTTTCTCATCTTTGAAATGGGCTGGAGAAGGAAATGGCAAACCACTCCCAGTATCTCTGCCAAGAAAACCCCAAATAGGGTCATAAAGACTTGGGCACGACTAAAATAATTGAACAATCACAACAAAAAGACTTGTGAGGGAACATTAAGGTCAACTAATCCAACCCCAGTTGGGAATCCCTTTGGTAATATCCCTGATGGGCATTTCTGAAGACCTCAATGATGGTGAACTTACTACCTCCCAAGGTAGCCCATTCTATTGTTAAGTATTTTTAATTGTCAAGGAATTTTCCTCCACTATTGAACTTGAATCTGCATCTCTGTAACTTTTTTTTTAACCTGTTACTCCAAGTTCTGGCCTCAGGGTGCTGGTAAAATAAGTTTAATCCTTCTTCCAAATGACAACCCTTAAGTTTCCTAATCTGTACAATGGGCATAACAACTTGTAATTACAGAGTTGCCCTGAGGAAAGCACTTAGTAAAAGGCAAAGCACTAGGGAAACATGAGCTGTTATTGCGAAGAATTGGGACTTCTGTATTCCTGAGGCTGGACCTCAAAAAGCCACCTCTAATAACAAGACTCAGAAATAGATGACCTACATATGACCGGTTTAAGAAAAATAATCCTTTCCAATTTTACCATCTAATATCTGAAATCCTACGATGCAACCTTATTTCCTTTGACTTAAACCAAATAGGTACTTCTTTGTACTCTTAAAATGTAGATAGCCCTGAAGGGAGTAACATATGAAGTTTTCTTATATTTATCAGTGGGATGGGGATCATTTGGTTCTTTCCTAGGAACAGGTGTTGAAAAGGAGCCTGTTCAAGGTCATAAGGACTCTGAATGGTGTGTGTGTGTGTGTGTGTGTGTGTGTATCTGTGTTGTGTATATGTATCTCTGTGTGTGTGTATCTGTGTGTGTGTCTGTGTGTGTATCTCTGTGTGTGCCTGTGTGCACGCACATGTAAGTAATGGGAAGGAAAACCATAGTGAAAGGAAGCCAGAAGACATGAAATTCAAACTAAGCCTACATCCCAATTTTGCCCAGTGCTGGCCTTGGTGCTAAGATAAGGCATGCTCATTTTTATGATTATAAGCATGACACGAATATGTTACTAATTTCAAGAACCTGAAACAAAATATGTGATGGGAAATTCAGTCTGTTGGCTTTTGTGTTGGGAACGCAGACAGAAGATGGAGGGAATGGGTAGAGGTGAAAACAATAAAATATCAGCACAATGATTTCCCCTTAAAAAACTTAGAAAGGGTTGGCTATATTTTAATTTTAAGTTTTTTCCCTTTGTAGCATGTGACAGCTATTTTAAGAATTCCTCAACTTTTCTTTCTCTCCAGCCTTCTTCATTACCCCCTTTCTATACCCTCCCTTTCTCTCCCACCTCCCCATTTTTTTTCTTTCTGTATTCCACTGTGGGCTGATAGCACAAAGGGAAAAAATACAATTCTGTAAGTTCAAATAGAAAATGAATTCAATGTGGGGAACAAGAAATGTGTTTGAGGCTTGGAGAAAACAAAGCTCTTGGTGACTTTTGGCAGACCACAAGGAAAGGACACAGCAGAGCACATTCTAAGCCTCCTGGAATGGGGAGCTGCATATTTATACAATCAGATTCACGTGGCAGGCTAATCTCCAAGCTGCCCATGGGTCACTTCTCAGTTTGTAAATATGAGGCAGAGGGGTCTTCTAGCATGGAAGAAATATAAATGAGTGGGCTTGTTCACCATCTGCTATAGATTTTAGTCTGTTTTATGCTCAGGCTGTGCTTTATTGGCATAAATCATTTGGTTCTGAGGACATACAGTGCTAAGGTAAAGGGAAAAATTGCATTTTATCATGATATGCAATCATCGGGTTTTGTATTATATAATTTACCCACTGAAGGTCTCCACTACAGCACATTTTATTTAGGTATTTGCAGACCAGAAGATGGTCTCTGATGCTCTGTCTGCTGAATGTTTGTTTCTTCTGAGTCTATCCAACTTAGTTTTAAGTCTGTCAAGCCACCAAACTTACAAACGACCTTCCATTATGACTATCAGAGCAAGTACTTAAGCGTTCATTCTCCTGAGTGTGGAGTGAGGAGACAGAGCAGAAGACAGACATGGTGGTGGATAAGGAAAAAAGGAAGACTACTCACTTTAAAAAATAAAAGTGCTTTGGAAGCTGGGATGGAGTGAAATTACTTTGTGGTCATTGTTGTATCCATGTAACCTATTGGTAATTAGGGAGCTTTGAACGTACATGCTACAAAACAAAGGATAACGGCAAGGACCAAGGCTGGACCTCTCTGAGCTATTCAGCCATTTATTTCAGAGAGTCAGAGAATGAGAACTTGATAGGACCTTAGAGGTGACTGAGCTTTCCCTTTTTTTTGTACTTTGTTCATTCCTTGTTGTTGTCAAGTGATGAGCCCATCTACTCTTCTTATCCTACAATTCCTTGAGGCTATCTCTTCTGTGCTTCTTCAGAGTTTTCACTGCTTATGTGTTATAGCCTGCTCATACTCACCATTTGCCTGCCTGCTGTTTATATTCATGTTTAGGTATCCAGAGGCAGTTTTGTTCCATGTTTCTGCCAAATAATAATACTGGCATGTTTGTCCTTTGTTGCCAAAGAAGACCATGCCATCAGAGAAATGATGACATGACTTGCACTTGACTTTATTTTGAGTGAGGGAGGGCTGTGCAAGGTCACCAGCCTCACTTCTCCTCCAGAGCCATCTGAATCCAGTGACCAGATATTCATCAGGATGACTGGAGATGATCCAGAATGAGGCAATTGGGGTTAAGTGACTTGGCCAAGGCCACACAGCTAGTGAGTGTTAAGTGTCTGAGGTGAGATTTGAATTCAGGTCCTCCTGACTCCTGCACTGGTGCTCTATCTACTGCACCACCTAACTGCCCCAATAGCATTGGTAGGACTGAAAAGATGAGCCTTGGCTCTTTCCAGAAACTGGAGTCAATTCAGGAGCTTTGGAATCCCCAAAAGTATTGTAGTCTGCTCTGTTACTCCTTGGGACCAACTCATTGTCTCTCTCTACTGTCTGTCCCAGATAGAGCTGTAGAGATCTACCTCTATAGAAATCTCTTTATATAGTGATAGATATGTCTGTAGATTTATGCATATCAATCAATCAATAAACTTTTATTAAGCATACATGTGCCAGGTCAGGCACTGTACTAAGTATTTACTATAGGACAAGCTCTATAAGGTATCCATTAAAACATAGGCAACAGATATTCTTCATCCTTTTGAATTTAGCTTCGTGGATAGATAGACCAAGCTAAAGTAATTTCAGATCTCTTCTAGGAGCACCTGAATTGTTCTAAGGCTTGTCACAATCAGCACAATGTGATTTGCCAATGGGAAGTTCAAGGCAGTGGTGGTTTCCAAAAGAAAAATATACTTCTAGGTTCCATATTGCACACTGACTTAGAAAACCACAAATTAACATTATTTACATTTTCTTACACTTTAATTTATTTTGCTAAACATTTCCCAATATCATTTTAGTATGGTTTGGGCTATACCTGGGAGTTTTGCAGGTGTGCTGACCCTTGGACTACATGTTCAACATCTTTGGCTATGACTTTGTGGTAATTTCTAGGTCTGTTTTCTCTGTGGTCAAAACCTTTCAGTGGCCCCAGCGTCTACAGCCTGACACTAAAGACAGTCTCTCCATGATATGTATCTCTAATACTTTCCTAGTTTTATTTCACTTAATTCCCTTTCCTATACTACATGTTCTAGTCATATGGTGGTGCTCTTCCTCTCAGAGTGCTCTTTCCTGCCCCCTGCAGGAACGTGTATGTTGTCCATAGCACTTTTGGAGGTATAGCTATGTCATTGTCCCCAGCTAACAGTCATCTCTTCTTTATATTACTCATTTCACTTTCACCTCCCCTACACACTTTAAAAAATTTGAAATGGTATCATATTTATTTCAGTTCATGTCTTATGCCCAATTTTCAATCTGCAAATAACCATTTAGAGAGTTCCATTGTCATCCTAGATACATGTCATGTATCTGTGACACAAAAATACCTGTAAAAAGAGATAGTGGTTACCCACTGTTGATAATTCACGAAGTTCCCATATGTGACTGCTAAAGACACACAGGAGCACAAATCCAGAGAGAGAACAGTAGAGTGGAAAGCATGCCAGATTTGGATCTGTAGAGGAGAATGTCCTTAAACGTTGAAAACGGCAGAATGAAAATGGATAACAGGAGTTGATCTTTCAGATCAGGGGAAATTTCCTAAGAATTAGAACTCCCCAGAAGACTAATGGGCTCCTTCAAGAGGTCATGAATAGGTAGGAGGGCAGAGCCAAGATAGCAGCCAAACTCTCCCAACATTCCCCTGCAAACAATCTTAAAATAATGAAATTGAATCCTGAAGCAGCATTGGCCAGCGGAAGGTTGGAGTGAGACATTTTTCCAGCTGAAGACAAGTTAGGATAGGAGAGGTCCATGGGGACTGACAAAGAGCCTATGGAGTGGTAAGACCAGTGCTGGGCCTTGGAGGCTGCGATGGTTATACAGCAGCTGTAGCAGCAACTCTGAGGGCTCTTACTACCAAGAGATAGTAACAGGACTGGCCTATTGGTCAGAAAGATATGGAGGGAGATCTCTGTGCCGGTACTGGGTGAAGGATAGGAGGCTGCTTGGCAACTCCACAGCTCATTACCCAATTCCAGGCCAGAGAAGAGTGCTTGCAATCACAAGGGAGTAGGGGCATTGGTTGTGGTTTCAAGATGGAAAAAGATCAGGGGCCTTAGTTCTTAGTAGCAATTCTCAGGTGAAAAGAGGAACACTAGTACTTGTGATCACAAGGGGCTATCTCAAAGGAGCAGGATTCCTATGTTGGTAAGGACCAGGCAGAGTTGTACAAAGTTGAAAGCTTCACTCTCTCTTCCAGAGTCACTAGAGTCCAGTGACAAGACAAAAATCAGAATTGGGAATTGCCCAAGATGCAGTGGACAACCTTGGCATCCCTGATCCCTGATGAGACTCTAGGCACTCCACAGCACTGGCTTCAGCTGCCTTCACAGTCATTGGAACAAATTGTCTTCATCTGCCCATTCCACCAGAAATCTTCACATGCTTGGGGTAGACATCCCCTGACGCCATTGATGGGTTTAAGTCTCACTGGTTACCCTCAACCTGATTTAGCCCATCTGCCAAGATAGTTTGCCAGGGTGTAACATGCTATATAGCTTCTTGGAGTCACAAATGAGAGTTCAGTACTCATCTACTTATGGTGTAAATAGCATAAAATAAGATAGGATAGGATGGGATGGGATGGGATGGGATGGGATGGGATGGGATGGGATGGGATGGGATGGGATGGGATGGGATGGGATGGGATGAGATGGGATCGAATAGGACAGGATAGGATGGCATGGATAGAATGAAGCAAACCTAGGTCTTCCACTGGAAACTTGGCTTCTTTGCCCACAGTGAGAGAAGAATAGGTCCTTTCTTCTTCAGATCAATTGAAACAATGTTTGTAAAGAGCTTAGCACAATATCTGGCACAATGTTTAGGCACCACCTAAATGCTTATTCCCTTCACCTCATTGGTCACAGCCTTAGCCTTCCCAAATTTACCAAACTAGGACACTGTTTAGTAAAGAACAGGGTTCTCCCCAAAATCTGTTACTTTCATCTCCCATTTTGCTCTCAGCTGTATCTTAACACCTGCCACAGACCAGGAGAAGGTATACTGCCGAACGAGCACCCAGAGGTTCCATCCCGGGGAAGTCAAGCCCCCAGCTTACGTTTGGTTGCTGAGAGCTGCGATTTGTACTGCCCTCGGACCAGCCGGCAGGTGGAACCGTCTCCGTTGCAGACACCACAGCTATCTTCCTTGACGGTGCTTCCCAACTGGTGGTCACAGCCAACAATCTGACAAAAAAAGAAAGATGTACAGTTCAAACCGAGCACCTACTGACGGAGAGCTCCATCTCTGTGACTAATAACCACAAAATTGTTCTCACATCATCCCTAGAGGGCTGTAAAACAGTTACCCATGGAGGAGCCTGAACCCAGCCAGGAGTCTAACTGAATTTGGGAGTTCGAAATTCAGGATGGCTACAAATGGCTTTTGCAGTTCAGACAGGGGGAGGGAGAGTTGGAAAAATGTGTGTATGTGTACATGGGCATATGTGTGCACAGACATGTGTGTGGGGAGGGTAAGAAGAAAACAGATCACTGCAAACACTCCTCTCTCTCTCTCTCTCTCTCTCTCTCTCTCTCTCTCTCTCTCTCTCTCTCTCTCCCTTACTCTCTTTTCTAAATCCCAATTTGGTCTTAATATAATTCCTCCATTAATTAATTCTTTCAAAACCGTATAAGTACCTACAACATTCAATAAACAGTAATAGGTAGCAGAAGACCAGATGAAAAGAAGTTGATTTATTGTCCTAGAAAAACCAAAACTAAACAAATAACAGAAAAACTCCCAAACAAATCCAGAGATAATCCCTAAACAGAAAAGAAGTGAAACTCTTAGGCAAACCATAACTGTTAATTTTTGAATATTTATCATGTAAAGAACAACGCTCTATATGTTCTGAATTTAGGGAAATGACCAGTAACTCAGGATTTTAAGCCCAATCAGGTAAGTTTACTTGCACAGGCTCATCAACAAGACTAACTATATATTTCTCCCTACAACTTGTAGCATCAACATCAAATCTAGACTAAACTTAATAAGAGGCTGTATTCAGAATCATGGAATTTAGAGCTTGGAGGACTTTAAAAATAATCTACTCAAGGATTTTCATTTTTATTCTTTATTGCTTTTATGGATGCCTTTTTAAAAAGAAACTCAGTGATTTTCTGATATATTTTCTCCTCCCATCACAACACATGACAAACTGTTCTGCCATATCTCAGTAAATAGGTACCTGCTTTGTTTCCACGTCTTTGCTACCACGAAAAGATACTGCCATAAATATTTTGCTGTATTAGACCTTGATTTCTATCTTTGACCTAACTAAGTCAAAGGCCAGGAACACTTAGATTAATTTTCCCTTTAATTCAAAATTACTTTCTAGAAGAATTAGATCAACTGACAGTTCACAGCTGCATTAAAATTATATGCATATGGAATACTCTTGTCTTTAGGGAACGAATATGAAGGATCTTGAAAATCACGGATTGGGGATAAATAAGCAAAACTGAGAGAACAATATATACAATGACTATAATGATGTAAACAGGAACCCCACTAAAAGGCAGTAAAACTCTGAGTGACTGTAATGACCAATTTCAGTTCAAAGAAAGGAAGATGCAGTGGTGACAGAATAGGCTCCCTGCTTCTCTGGAGAAAGGTAGGGAACTTCAGAGATGATGACTGTTACTCTGATATACGCTACGCCAGATGTGGTAGATGTGGCAGTTGGCTTTATTTACATGTTTGATTTGTCTTAGTAATAGCTAGTATTTATATAGTGCTTTGCCATCTGCAAAGAATTTATAAACTTTATCTCATTTTATCCTACGATGTTCTTGGGAGACAAATGCTATTGTTATTCCAGTTTTACAGAGGAGGAAACTGAAGCAGAAAGCGAATGACTTGCCTAGCATCACATAGTTAGTATATCTCTAAGGTCAGATTTAAATTCCAGGTCCAGTTCTCTATCCACTGTGCACCTGACTCCCTACTGTATGCCAGGCATTGTGCTAAGCACTAGAAATGCCAGGAAGAGCAATAGTCCTTGCTCTCAAAGAACTCATAGCAGGTGTGTGTGTGTGTGTGTGTGTGTGTGAGAGAGAGAGAGAGAGAGAGAGAGAGAGAGAGAGAGAGAGAGAGAGAGAGAGAGAAGCATTTAGGGTGAGGGATGGAAAACTTTAATTGTGGTGCAAAAACAAAAGGCATGGATGAAACCATTTTAAAAATAGGAATAGAAATAGTATAGTTAAAAAAGTTATCTCAGTGTGCCTATCTTGCCACAGTCCCTCTGTCCATGACTATCTCTTTTATTATCTTTAACAGCTTCGTAGAGGAGATGTTACTTTCAGAGTTGCTTTAATTTGGATTTCTCTTATTTGTAGTGATTCGGATAAAATGTGGTGGATAATGTGCATCTCTTCCTTTGAAAACCACTGATAATTTCTGACCATTTTATTCTGGTGAATAAATTCTTCATCTGTTTCATGAGGCTCAGAAAGATCAAGTGATTTGCCCAAAGTGCCACTTAGGCTGTTCTCCTCATGCCACTCATGCTCATGATCCTCATTCCTGGTTTAATTTAATTGTTTCTTCTTTTTGACTCTATTCAATAATTGCAAACATCTGTTCAGGCAGTTGTTAAAAGATGATTTATTTAGCATTCGGTTTTGTTATGTGCTGGGTTTTAAAAAATGCGGTGGGTAATGTGTACTTTTCAAATAAAAAAAACAAACACAAACATCTTTTAAACAGATGACAAAGTTCTAGCTCCTTCAGAGTAGCAAACATTTTCACATGAATAATTTATTAGGAAAACACTGTAAAAAAACACTTGTGTTTAAAATGAATGGACAGCAACTTAGTCAAATCTCCACAGTCTAATTGTCGTTTTCAACCTATTGGAGAAACTATAGTCCCTGTCTCAGATTCCATTTAAGCTTTGTCTACATGAATCCATGTTGTGGTTAAAAAAAAAAAAGCCTTTTGTTAGTGTCCTGCTACATGACAGCAGCAAAAATATTTCCATGAGCAAGAAAAAGTATTTGTGGGTGGGCTGATAACCCTGCAGGCACTATTATGTACTTGTTCCATTTTGGCTCTGTGTTAGTTGTGTGGCCCAGGGATTTTTTTTTTATTGATGGCATTGTTTGTACTATCAACCTCTCTGTGCAAAGAGTTGGGCCAATGGGCCTTTGCCTCACACATCAATCAGTTCTAGTCACTAGCCAATCATGTTTCAAGCAAGGAGTCTTAAATAAAGGGGAGGGGGAGTGGAAGGTGGGAGAAATGCCGAACAGTCAAACCACTAAACCAACGGTTCCAACATGTGGACCTCAAAGTCACAAATCCAAAAGTAAATCTAGCAATACCTTCTGTTGATTGCATAAAAAACCTCACACATCACTATTTTTCAAATTTTATACACACACACACACACACACTATTATGATGAATAAAACACAAATTCATTAAAAAGTATTACCAAAGTCAGAGCAGTTTGTTGCCAATATGTATGTTCTCTAAAGACAGACACACAGTACACTTTTTCTTGTATTGGGGTCCACAACATTTGTTGACATTAAATAGGGGTGATCATACTTTAAAAAGTTGACAAATAAAGCACTAAACCATTTGATTCCCTTAAGGAGTTCCCACTTTTGTTTGAGAAAAGTATTTTGCATATCTTAATGGTCACTTGAGCTTTGACTTACACACTTACACACACACACACACACACACACACACACACATACACACACACAAACGATTCCCTATACTTTCAAAATATTTGGGGCCATGCAAAAAGGGCTTTAATTTTCCAATGCGCTACAGACATGAAATGACCAAAAAGTATGAAAAGTCTACCCTCTCTAGTGGGAGCATTCAAAATTTCTCTTCAAATTACAAAAACCTCTGATTTCCCCAAAGGGTTTACATTTCTTTGGAACTGTTCTGTGTTATTATTTGACTCGAAAGGAAGCAAAAGAGATAATTACGTACCTCTCTCTCTTTCTGATCCTACACATTTCTCACTGATGCAAAAGTTGTGTTGAAAACAGTTAAACTTTGCAAACCTAGAAAAACAGCTATGCTAAGAATAGTTAAATGGAAAACTACATACTTCAGGGCTAACTTGGCCCCAGCACTCGATTTGGAACTCTCAAGTGCGGGTTTGTGAACCCTAGGAAATGAACCAAGTTAGTTCTAACTGTGTTTTGTTTAACTTCATTGTTTAAATGACTAACATCTTTCTGACACAATTGTTTTTTTCTTGATATCAATTCTTTAAGATGCCAAGATATTCTAACTCAATTCTTTTTCACATGTGGAATACTTTTCTATCAGATATAATTTCCTCATTTTTATCCAAATGAACCTTTTAAAAAATTGTATTAGGCAAGTAAATCACTGTTGAGAGACTAGAATCTGTTGACATTGAATAAGTGTAAAATAATAACACATAAATAAAATGTTAATTATAATCTAACACTGTAAACTGAGAGGAAACTAGGGGAGACGTCAGTCTTGGTCCTACTCAATGGAGATGTTCGCTGACAGAAATACTAGTGCTCTATCAATTCAGACATAGAACATTTTAGATGTATGATACTTTGGTGCTTTAAAAGACCTATGACTTCAGAGTGAGAAATCCCTCCACAAGTACAGATCGTAACTATTTTATCCTATGTGATTCTTGGCTATGATTCCCCGAAAATCCTCTACAGCAGATCTGTTGATATGCAAAAGGCTTTTCTATTTCTTTTCATTTCTCCAGGGTTACCATTTCACCATTCAGACCATCCATCTATTGCCACTCATTCTCACTAATCAGTTAACCTTTTTCTGATCTTATATAGCCTTAGTATGAGAGGCAGCATTGGTATAGTGCATTGAGAGCTAGGCTCAGAATTAATAAGACCTGAATTTAAGTCCTTTACTAAGCACATAGGGAATGTGTGACCCTGGGCAAGACATTTCATATCTCAGTGTTTACTAGCATTTAACAAGTTCCCAATCCTCATCTCTCCTTATTTCTTTCTCCTATTAAACTCAAAGCCACTCCCATTGACCATCTACAAATTGCATTTCAAAGATGTGTGATTTTTTATTATGAATACTATCTCCACTGATGTGGATTGCAATTCCTCTCTAACTCAGCAAATAGTCTTTGAGAGTTTCTGTGAATGAAAATATTAATCCTGTCACTTGATAATATTGGTGATAAACCTCCCCCAATTCTGTTAAGTTGGTCCTTAGCCAATAGATAAAGTCATTCACCAGGGTCATGGTCTAAGTCTTTCTAGTTTGGCAAAATCTAGAGTCTGCATTTTGTTGTCATGGCCTTTGGAGCCATGCTCACCTCCATGGTATAATGAGGTGCTACAATGGAGAGGAGCAGGACTTTAATGGATAACTCATGATGATAAAACAATTGAAAAATTTGTCCACCTAGCACCAAGTCATAATCTCCACAGCAGGCATTTTCCATCCATTATTTTTTCAGTGTGGGTGGTAGGACTGATCTTTCTCACATTATGGATTTCACTGAGAAGGCTTTGTACTTTTCTAGTACTCAAGATAATGAGCACATGTTATCTACAAACAGTGGCATGCCAAGAAATTTATCATTAATAGAAAATTTTTCTTTTATTCAGATCTTTCATGAGACTGGTAATGCCTTTTCCAAATACCTATCTTCCAGCTAACATTTTGATTTGTGTCGGTAGTTCGTACCACATAAAAGGATGGTCTCTTTTGTCAAGTCTGTCATGGTTTCTCAGAAAATTTTGTCACTGATGTGAGAGACCATCTTGTCTGAGAGACTCTGTTCTGTTATCAGCTAAGGGTAGCCAAAGCAGAGTGTTTGGGGTAATGTGTTATCAAGAGACACTCTATTTTGGATAGAAGGTAAAAATTGGCTTTTGACACAGCTATTGACAGCCACAGAAAACTCTGCGTTAGGAAGGACTGAAGAAATATTTTGACTTAAAGGAATTTAATATGATTCTACCTTTAAGTTGTAGCTGGATCCAGCAAAAATTCTCTATCTGCTATGCTAGATGGTTGTATGATGTTTCTGGCTTCAGAGAAGCATCACCTCCAGTAGAGTTGCTGAGCAAGGGCCAGTTCAGTCTGACCGAAGTGAGTCTGGGAACTGTTTAGAAAACAGCACTGCCAAGATTCTCTGAAGTTAAGATGCTGTTTGTATTATGCACATAGGTCATTAGCAGGCCATCATCATCTGCCACTGTCCCTTGAATGTTTGGTTTTTCACAGGCACACCAGTCGTACGGTGTGTCATCCCCTCAAAGAGCTCCCACATTTGAGCTGACTTCTCTCTCCTCTCCTTCAGGATTTACTCAGAACAAACCCTTCCTAAACAAAACCCCAGAACAATAACATCCAATCCAAGTTGGCTCCGACAGTGAGCCTTCTGGCATCAACTCTAGCTGGGCTCTAAGGTAAAGATTCTGTGTTGGATTTTAGGCATCAGGCCGACAATATGGACTGAGATGGTTTTCTCCCCGCACTCTATTAAGCTGACAGCAAGCGAACAGGGAGAACACGAGACTAGAATTCTCTAGACATTCAGATATGTACAATAAAATGTCTTCATAAGGATCTGCAGGAGAAATAAAGGGGACTGAGTTAATAATGCACATGATGTAAATACTACCAACTTCGGGGCAGACAACCTTCTCCAGACTGACAGGCTCATATGGGTTCACCTGGTTAAGTAGAGCAGTGGCCACATTTAAAAGTTTCCCTGCAGGGTCCCCAGGCTCCAATAACAAATAGTGAGCCAGTGATGTCAAGCTTTTGTGGGTCCAAACTGTGAAGTAAGAAACTTTCAAATTCCTCAGTTCTCAATAGTAGGAGACAAGAATATGGTGAAAGTAATTCTGCAAACCTGACTGCACTTGGAATAACCTCCCCTCCCAGTTTTGTCCTTTCTCCCTCTTCACGACCCCAACACACAGTGTTTTTCTGAGCTATGTACTTAGTGCTGTTCAGTCATTTCAGTTGTGTCTGACTCTTCATGAACCCATGTGGGGTTTGCTTGGCAAAGAAACTGTAGTGGTTTGCCATTTCCTTCTCCAGCTCATTTAACAGATGAGGAAATTGAGGCAACAAGGTTAATTGACTTGCCCATGGTCCCACAGCTAGTAAATATCTGAGGTTGGACTTGAACTCATGAAGATGAGTCTTCCTGACTCCAGGTTCAGCACTCTGTCCATGAAGGCACCACATAGGCATCTCAATTTAGAGTCAGAGGACCTAAGCTCAAATACTAAGTACAGCTTAACCATTAGTACGTGTGTAGCTGAGAGCAAGGTATTTAATCTCTCTAGGTTTTAGGTTCCTCATCTTTATAATAAAGACGCTGGACTACATAATATCAAAGGACTTTATGATCGTATGACCCTATAACTTATCTGTAAAGGATTGGGGCAGCTAGGTGGTACAGAGGATAGAGCAGTGGACCAGGAGTCAGGAAGACATGAGTTCAAAACCAGTCTCAGACACTTACTAGCTGTGTGACACACAGCAAATCATTTAACTTCTGTTTGCCTCAGTTTCCTCATCTGTAAAATGAGCTGGAGAAGGAAATGGCAAACCATTCCAGTATCTTTGCCAAGAAAACCCAAGTGGGGTCATGAAAAGTGGGATATGACTGACATAACAATAGCAATAGCAAAGATTAGATGAGGTAATAACGGTACAGTCCTCAGCATAGTGTCTGGTACATAGTAAGCATTCTATAAATGTGGGCTTCATCTATATGTGAAGCCTCCATCTATATGTGAAGCCTACATATAGGACTTACAAAACTGTGTATGCTACATCTCTCTCTGCCCTATCTTTTCCCATCGGAATGAAAGTCTACCCTATTAGCAGCCACACTGGGTTTTGATAGCAGGAAAAATATAGATCTCTAGAGTCTTGAAGCAGAAATAGCACTTGATTTGGATCAGAAGACCTGGGCTTAAACATGATTCTGTTGTATACTATCTGTTTGCCATTAGGTAAATTCACATTAATTTCTTTGGGACTCAGCTTCTTTATCTTTGAGATGAGTAGATTAGATCTTTAGCATCCCTTGCAACTCTTAAGTACTATCTACGATTCTGTGTACAGAAGACCTTCATGATTATCAGTCTCCCCATGAAGAAGAAAGAGTGATTTCAAAAGCACCTTTCCAAAAATGGTATGTCCCAATATAGTGTGTTCCATGAAACCAAAATTCTACCATTCGAGATTAACTCCTTTGATTTATAGCTAAGGAATTCCACGCCTGACTCCCTGGGTTGCAAAGGTTGCAGCTGAAATTTTATTTTTAATCCAAAAAAGCATTTTACCTAATTATCAAGCACTCATGAGCTAAGAAGTCAGTAGGGTTTGACCACTATCAGAATATAATAGATTGCCACTGGGTGTCATGCTAGTAGGATGGGATTCATGAATAGCTGTGATGGAAATTAAATACAGTGGCATAATGGAAAGGACACTGGATTTAGAGATGGAAGATTGGATTTGAGCTCCTGCCGCAATACTTCTTAGTTGTGTTACTGTAACTGTATTATTTTGAGTCTCTGAGACTTAGTTTTCTTATCTGTGGAATTAAAATCATAATATTTACATTATTCATTTTTCAGATTCATTGTAAAGAAAGTACTTTGTTAAGCTCAAAGTGCTAAAGAAATTTATGGTTATTATTAACAACTATCTGATCCTGAGCTGATCTTTTAAACTTTCTCTGCTTCACTTTTATCATCTACAAAGCTGCAACATAATATTAAAATACATAATAAATAAACACCTATATATGCTTATATATTTTTAGTGGACCTGTGATTGCATTACTGCAGAGAACTTCCTGGAAGAACTTTTCTCTACTAATGCAAATTACCACCTTCTCTGCAACTTATAGTCTCAGAGAACTGCTGAGGGAATGATAGTATATAATACATAATTACATATACACATATGCAAATTCTAAGAAAAGTGCTTGGTGAACCTTGACATGCCCCATAAATATGACTTATTATCACTGTTAGTGCGATGGTGGAGAACCTCGAATGATAAGGTATTTGGGCTTTATTTCGTAGTGCACAGGGAACCATAGAAAGGTTGGAGTGACAGGGTCTGGGTCAGAAAACAAACCCAGCAGTGATGTGATAGACCAGACTGAGCAGAGACTGGAGATCAGATCCCAAGAAGTGGTCTTCCATGAATGCATTTAACAAGACAAAGCAATAGCACAAATTGAAGTTGCCTAGGTTTGATGACTTTGAGACTGCTCTGAAAAAAAGATGTACATTTAGAGATGAGTATTTTTGGAGGGAGGAGTCATTTTTTCTTAAGTATACTTTTTTTTTGTAACCACACTTAACATTCATAATTTTTGGGAAAGGATGACCACTCAATAGAAAATAACTTCATCTATGGGAGATAATTATTAGACTACAGTTTTCCATTAAGCTAACAGAAAATTCCAAAATACTAGAACATGATAAATCCCTTACTCAAAGGATAATTGCATCAGAGAAAACTTTCCCAGGAGGCAACATTTTCTTCCGGAATTAGCCACCTGACTCATAAAAGCAAACTTCCAAGTGAATTTACTCAATAGGCAAGGGTAGAATAATGGCCATCTTCTGACTTTAGTGCCAGAAGATCTAAATTTGAGTATTAACTCTGCTATTTAATAGCTATAAGGTTATGGAGAAGCCACATTCCCTCTCTAGGTCTCAGTTTATTCCTTTGCAAAATGAAGAGTTTGGATTAGATGATGGATCTCTAAGGTACCTTACAGTTATAAAGTCCTGTGATTCCTGTCTGTATTCTAATTTCAAAACCTTTGTCCCAACCTATAATGAATACAAAAGAAACACTTCTATCTTAAAAAGAAAAAAATTCTGGGAATGTCACTACAATTTTAATTACTTTGATATTGTAATTTTATTGGTATAGTTCATCCCTCTACCAATAGAATTCACAATTTTCACCTGCCTGGTAGACAGTTTTTTGAGTTTCTGTTGATGAAATAACTGTTCCTCCCTCTCCTCTGGAGATGGCCAATTAGATCTAGTACAAATGTACAGATATCTCCTTGAAAGGAGAAAAACAGAATAGAGTGCCATTGTTTAAGTAAACAAATCTTGAAATATCTAATGGTTATTCCTTTAAAATCTATATTAGTAAAAAAACCTATTAATAATAGGATCATAGATACAGAACTAGAAAAGAAATTTAGTCAAAGTCCCCATTTTACAGGTGAGAAAGCTAAGGCCCAGAAAGTTTAAGAGAGGGCAAGTCAGTCAACAAGTGTTTATTAAGTGTTTATTATGTGCCAGGTATTGTGCTAATGCTAGAGGATACAAAGAAGGTCGTCACCACCACCACCACCACCACCACCACCAAACAAAAACAAAAGCCAGTTCTGGCCTTTAAGGAACAGGAGACAACATATGAGCAATTAGATATATATAAGTTCAATTGAAGAAGGATGAAATCTAAAAAGAGGAAGGCATCAGTACCTGGGGAGACTGGCAAAAGGGCTCTTGCAGATTGTGTGATTTAAAATGAGTGCTGAAGGAAGTCAGAAATGAAAGAATAGCCTTCTAAGCATAAGAGGTAGCCAGCGTAATTCAAGAAGATTGGAAAAGCAGTATCTATTCAAGGAACAGTAAGCAAACCAGTGTAGCTAGTGGGGTATAGACAAAGTAAAATATAAGAATGCTGGAAAAGTGGGCATGGTCTAAGTTGTTAACAGTTCTACATGCCAGTCAGCAGAATTTATATCCTAGAGCTAACAGAGAGATATTGGAGTTCACTAAGCAAGGGATAACATCATCAGAACTGTATGTATGTGTTCGTCCATTGCTGAAGAAGACCATGCCATCAGAGACATGATGCCATGACTCGCTCTTGACTTTGTTTTGAGTGAGAGAGGGCTGTGCAGGTCACCAGCCTCATTTCTCCTCCAGAGCCATCTGAATCCAGTGACCAGATATTCATCAGGATGACTGGAGATGACCCAGGATGAGGCAATTGGGGTTAAGGGACTTGCCCAAGGTCACACAGCTAGTGAGCGTCAAGTATCTGAGGTGAGATTTGAACTCATTCACTGCACCACTTAAAGACAATGTTGATAGATTGTAGTGGGGAGAGACCTGAAGCAAGAAGACAGGTTAGAAGACTATTGTAGTAGTTCAGGTGGGATAGGATAGGGGTCTGAATTAGGATTATGACTGCAGGAGTGAAGAAAGGAGGATATACATGAGAAAGGTTCTGAAAGTAGAAATGATAACATTTGGTAATGGATTAGCTATGTGAGGTGAATGAGAGTGAGGAGAAGTTCAGGAGGGCACTGAAATTGAGAGGATGGTCATGCTCTTGGTAATGACAAGGAAGTTGGGAAGAGGGGAGGATTTGAGGGTCTTATAGGAGAAAAACCTAGAAAAAAGAGAGAATCCAGGAGAACATGGTGATGAACAGAGATATGATGCGGGAAGATCATCACTAAGAAAATGGCATCAGATTTGACAGCTAAAAGAAAAGCACATAGGTGACACGGAAGAGGGAAGTTTTATATCTAAAGCTAAATTGCAGAGGGTTTGGAATTCAAATGAGAGGCACCAGCTGTAAATGACTTTTCAAAGAAGTTTAGCTATGAAGGGGAGTTAGAGACATTGGATGTTAAGGAGTGGAGATGGTTGGATCAGAGAGGGTTTTTAAGGATGAGGGAGACACAGGTATATTTGTAGGTATCATAGAAGGAGCCAGGAGGGAAGGAGAGATTAAAAGGGGGGGTAGAATTTACTAGAGAAGTAGGGAGGGGAGGACATGGGTAGAAGAAGAGCATGCCTAGGAGAAGAGCAAGTTCTTCATCTGAGACCAGAATGAAGAGACAATGATGTGAGGTTTTCCAAATGAACAGGGGGAGAAGAGAGATCTCAGACAATAGTTTTAATTTGGAGGATGATGTAGAAGATGAGGTCTTCAGCTGAGAGGGCATGGAGACGGTATGCTGTGGGAGATGAGGAGAGCTGAAAAGGTTGCAAAGAGCCTGGAAAGTAGGACAGGTATTATTAACCCCAGTTTATATGAGGGTCTCGGAGAGGTGAAGTACCCAAGAGCACGTAGCCAGGAAACTGCAAAAGTGAAACTGGAACCCAGGTTCTTGGACTCCCAGGTCTAATGCAGTGTATCTCAGACTTATATCCAATATTCAATCCTCAAAAAGTGAGAGGCTAGGAGATCCAAACTGGCTCTTGGATGACATCCCTGAAGAAATTTACAGATCACATGGTAAGAGGAACAGAAGATGAAAATATTAGAGATATAATGAAAAAGAGAAGAGGGAAACATTTTTTTATCCCAGAAACAGGTTTTGGTTTTTGTCAGTATTTGCTCACTTTTTAAGGTTATTGGAACCAAGATTTAGGACTGCAGAGGACCTCTGAGACCATTCAGCCAAACCCCTTCATTTTATAGGTGAGGAAACTGAGGCCTAGAGAAGTTAAAAACTATGCAGGCAACAGACGATAGAGCTAAGAAACAAATCTGGATCTTCTGACTCCAAATGCACTCACTTTTCAAGTTCAAAATAGAGACATCAAATATACTCAGATAATGTCAAAGCTGGAAGAGATTTGAAAAATGACTTAGCCCCATTTCCCCACCCCTCAACTAAGAGATAAGAAAAGGGGAGGCACAGAAAGGGTAAGGACTTGCCCCAGGCCTCTTCTTCTGGTTAGTATCAGCAGCCTGTAAAGTAAAATGCTAGTATCATGGAATTTTAGATGCCTGCAGCCTGATTTCTTTTAGTCTTGACTTATTTTAAGTTCAGGCCCAATCTTCTTTGCTAATGTACATGAATGTCCTGAGTTTTATATGATTTTTTTTTTGCAGGTTTGCTTTTGGCTATTTTTTTTTTCATTCAGCTACCATTTGAATTAACCTCACAGAGACATGTGTGAATGGAAACCCAAGGATCTGCTCTCACCAGATGTTCGGGGGTTCTGTGCTTCAGCAGCCTGCCTTCTCCCTCCACCCTAGCCTGCTTCCAAAATTAGGGTGTCTGGAGAATGCGAAACAAAATTATACAAAGACCTGACCCCTGGCCTTGCTCCTGTCTTTCAGTCTGTGAAGTACCCAAGAGGGAGAGTGTTGAATTTGGCCCCGCTTCACATGGCATTAACTTTAATCTTTGTGAATTGTGGTGACATCATGGCATACTTTGACATCACCGCTCAGGCTCCCTTCTGCTGCTGGGCATGCAGTTGAGAATTTCTATTCAAACACAGGCCTCTTTTGTTAAGGAGACAGGAGAGCAGCTGGTCTTCTGCCCTGGTACAAATGTGGCTCTTGCTGGAATGTATCCATACAAGCATAGAGCCCCCACAAAGCATCCATTCTGCTGCTGTGGTCAGACATGCTCACGCATGCATGCGTGCACATACAAGTGGTAAAATATAAAATAACACGAGAAAATTTGCATTTTTTCTAGTTCAAAACCCTAGGCCATGCTACCATTCAGCTGAATTTTTATGGACAATAAAGATCTTATTAAAAGTCATGGGCATATAATTTAAAGTCTACAGCAGAAAAATGAATAAAATGCTCTGGTTGTATGTGTGTGCTGGGGGCAGGATGAAGAAAGGGCAAGGACACAGATGGATGGAGGAATAGCACACATCTCTCCCTCCCCCCTACCAAAGAACCTTTCTTTTCCTTCCAATGACCCAGTCATCTGAAGACTTGAGTTTTCTATGTGAGACAATTCTGAGTGTGATCTCCAAATCTTTTCCCCCAACACATTGATCTCTAATATTTATGCAGTAGTAACAGTAACAAGAATTTAGACAGGACTTTAAAGTTTGCAAAGTCTTATACATGCATGGTATCTCACTTGAGGGTTTGTATGGCTAGATGTTTTAAGGTTTGCAAAGCACTTTCCATACATAATATCATTTGCCTCTCACCACCCTGTGAGATAGTTATTAGGATGCCTGTTTTACTAATGAGGAAATCAAGGCTCAGACTTGCTCATAGTCAATGGGAAAGATTATATCTGAACATAACTCCCTGTTGATTTTATGTCCTGCAGTTTTGAGGGGTCACCTCATATTCCAACCCTCCACCCCTTAATCACATTGGGAAAAATAAATGTTGGCAGGTCTGCAGGAAAACAATACACTTACTAATTAATTGCTGGTGGTACTGTAAACTGGGCTGATCTTTTGCAGAATCAATTTAATTAACATCAAGTCAAAACATTCATTAAATACATACACAGCACTGTGCTGGGCTCTGCAGGAGACATATACATAAGGTAGTCTACCTTCAGGGAGCTTGGAGCTTGGTGGATAATAGATTAAAAAAAAAACCCTCGCATACAATTTAGAAGACTGCAATACATTTTTCTCATAGAAACCCTGTAAGGTAGAGTGTGACTGTTGTTACTCCCTTTTTATAAACAAGGAAAAAAGATCATGGAGGCAGTGTGATTATTCACTACTCACACATTTACCAAGTAGCAGAATAGGGGTCAAACTCCTTTCTTCTGACTCCAAGTCTTTCCACTACTCCACACAGCCAATTTCATGGGATCATAGGCTTTAGTCAGAATGGACTTTAGTACTTATCTAGTCCAATCTCTTCATTTTATAGAGAACTGAGGCCCTCCCAAAATTAAAAGACTTGCTGAAGGTCACATCAGGAGTAGTTGGTAGAACACAAACTTGAACTCCATTGTTGGTCTGTACTGTCCAGTTGTCAGTAGGAAACTCTGATTATTTTAGAGCTTAGCTAACCCATAATGGAATGGGGAGAAGTTTCAGCATCTGGTCCTGGCAAAGGGCCACACCACCACGAAGCCACCCTGGCATCTCCTTTTGTGACCTGGAACATATGCTCACATATGTTTCTGTTGCTGCTACATCCCTTCTCATTTGCCTCTTACTCCCCAAGCCCCAAAGTTCCAGTTACTCTATGGAGAGGGGGCTGTGGAAGGGGTGACATGGAGGCAGAGGGTTGGTCAGAAAGAAGAAACCATGTACAGAGCAAGGGGGTATTCTATACCAATGAGTATAACTTCCCAAATGACTTTTAACTGAAGCCTGTAATTCAATGAAATTGGCAGGGTGGAACAGAGTCAAGAGAACTGGACTTAAGTTTAAATTCTGGTTGTAATACTCAGTAGCTGCGTGAAGGTGAATTAATTTCCAGAGTAAACTATCATGGTAGAAGAAAATTGGGATATTTTTATTTCCTCTTTGCCCATCTTTATTTCCTAAATTTCTTTCTCTTTTCTCATCTCTATTGTTAGCATCTCTCAAAGCATATCAAATAATAGGGTTGGAGGAAAGAAAGGCCCTCCTCATTTAAATCCTGTATTGATGAACTCCTAGTGTTTTCCTGTTGCATATGATGCTTACTTTTAGTTTTAGGTAGATACTTTTAAGTTTCATTTAAAAGTTTTCATCTATGCCTGTACTGTATAAGAGTGATATGGTCTTTTAAAGGCTTTTTCTACAAGTAAAGTTGTTAAGGCTCATTCTTCCTGACACAGAGTTTCTACTGCTAAGTACATATCCCAAGAAAGTCTCTAATAAAATGAAATGCTACACATACCCTAAATATTTATGGCAGCATTTTTTTTCAGTAGCAAAGAACTGGAAACAAAGTAGACACTCATCAATGGGAAGCAATAGCCATTCCAAGAAATGACAAACATGATGAACACATAAAATCATAGAAAAAACTAATGGAGGACAAAAGAGAAGATGGGGTAATGGAAGGGAGGGATGAAAGAAGAGAGGGCAGGTTGGTGATAGGGGTAATTAGAATGCTCAGCGTATTGGGGAGGGGGGAGGGGACTAATGGGGAGATAATTTTGGAACCCCAAATCTTGTGAAAATGAATGTAAAAAGTTAAATAAATAAATTTATTTAAAAAAAACTAAAAAAAAATAAATAAAAAGCAAAAAAAAAAAAAACCAAAAAGAAAAAACAATGGAAAGTGAAACAAGAAAGGAGATCCAAGAAAACAATCTATATAGTGATGATGACAATGTAAATGGAAAGACCAACCATTACAAAATAGACAAATATTAGAAATTTTCAAGAATAAATTTGTCCCCAAAGTAGAAAATTAAGAGATACCACTCTTTTGCAGAGGTTTAATGAGGGGGAGATGCAGTTTTCCATGTGGAACATTGCATATGAATTTCAGGTTTTAAAAGTACTAATTGATTTTACTGCATTTCTTCTATTTTCCTTCTTTTCTTTAATAAAAACATTTTGTTATAGAATGACTCTGTAGGAGGGGGGAGGGAAAGAATATAGAAAATAATCTAGGCAATGCAAAAACAAAAGATATCAGTGAAATATATTTTAGAAAATAATATGTAAGTAATAGTATTTTCATTAATCACCTCAGAGGGTTATTATAAGGAAAATGCATAGTATGCTGTAAAGTATTATAATAAATATGTGAGCTTTTAAAAATTCATTTTCCATTAGATTATAAACACCAGGAGGGCAGGGGTTATTTTAATTAAGCTTAGTATGTTACATAGAGCCCAACACAGTGCCAAACACAGAAGTTAAGTGAATAATAAATATTTTTAATTGAAATAAGGGAAATTAATTTTCCAAAAAGTTTACACCAAGGTCAGACAAGGCCACCAGAAATGAATTTGTGTACCTGTTTTTCCTGCGATCTTACCAACACTGTTTTGTCATTTATTATTTTTTTTGCTAATGTGTTGAAATGAGGTGGTACCTTAAAATTGTTCTCATCTGCAATTTTTTCTTTTCTTACTGGAGAAGATTGACATTTTAAAATACTGATTTAAAAATGGAAAGTTTTCCTTTTTTTTCTGTTTCTTGAGACACCGTGGTCAAAAACAGGTTATCATTTATTGTCCACCTCTCCAGAGATGAGCCTACTGGCCAGCCTTCTAGTGATGAACCTTATCATGTTTAGGCAGACTGGTCCTCAATCAGTGGGAGACATGTAGCCTGTTGCTAGACCCATTCTTCAACTTGGTGCAACATGCAAGAGTTTTCCTGGCATGTTGTTGGATAAGTAACCTATCAGTTTGGTACATCTTCACATCCCTTGGACAGGCACTACAGAGACAATATTGATCTAGAAAGGACTAGGAAATAAGCCGGTTCAGAAATGATACAATGCTTTTCAACGATCTTAAAATTATAATTGCTGAAAATGTACATTTGTTGAATACCAAATTCTCTTAATAGTACTTATACAGGTGAAAGTAATGAACCACCATGATTTTGGAAGAATGAGAATTATAAATATGCCAAAAAGTAATAAAAAGATACATGGCAGATATAAAGGGAGGCAATCTGGTACAGTGGAAAGAGCACTGGATTTGGGGTTGGAGAATCTGGGTTTGAAACTAGTTCTACCATTTACTACCTGAAACACATTGGGCAAGTCACAAAATTCTCTGCCCCTCAGTTTCCTCATCTGTAAAATGAGGGGGGTTGGAGGAGACAGCATCAAAATTCCCTTCCAGTTCCAAATCATGATCCCAATGAATGACCCTTAAATAAGAGAATTCATATTATTATTAAGCCTTTATATTGAACTTCAATTATCCTATTAGTTAGCAAAAGATGAAAATCCAAACAAATACAGTGAAAACATTTGGAAAATGTGTGATTTTGGTTTTCCACTGACATCACAAAATTTTATAAAACACCCCAGGCAATGGAGGAAGAATTGGCAGTTTCAGTACCAGAAAGAAAGTGGGTCTGTATATTGCAAGTTAAAACTGAACAACCAGGGCAAAGTACCATGAGACAGTTTCTCAACTACCTGGGCAAACGCTGAACTCAAGTTTGCAGCCAAAGCAGCACGTTGCCCTTAAGGCTGGAACTGGCCAAATCCATGGGCTGAATATAGTTGTTGTGTGGGAGTTGATCTCTTTAAAACATGCAGAATCCCACTGGCAGACTGGCATTTCTAGGAGCAAAGGCCAAAAGTGGGGCATGTTGGGATCAGAAATGTGTGAAGTTACTTGTGCTACACAGGTGACAATGTCTTTTACAATGAGATTAGAACTTCTTTTAGATCTGACTGCCTTTCAGCAAAGTACTCTCTGGGTTTGTGCCTGATTCAATATTTAGGGAAGAGGGAATAAATTTTAAAAAGAATCTTTTGGAATGTTTCTAAATGACTATAGTGGGTTCTAATGTAAAGTATGTCCTGGTATGTGTAAAAGAACATTTGCCCCATACACAGGTTACTACTCCCTGTGTATCTCCTTCCCCTTTCCTGTCCCCATCTCCCTCCATGCCTTGCTGGCATATTAGGAGGTACATCCTAATTTTTATTGCCTTTTATCACAGAGCAATTTCCTTGAGTATTTAATGAGTCAGGGGGGTGAGAATGGGAGAAGAGAAGGACAAAGAAAAGGTAAAAGAGAAATCATGTAACCAGCAAATATTTTTGCTTTTCAGGAAGCTTCTTGGTCAAAATTTCATTTGAGTAGGCACCTTAAACTTATATTTCCTCCCTCCCCCCAAATCATCCCTCCTTTAAATTTCCCCATTTCTGTTTCCCCATTTTGATGCTGTCGCCTCCAACCCCCCTCATTTTACAGATGAGGAAACTGAGGGACAGAGAATTTTGTGACTTGCTAGCATCCTTTCAGTTGTCCAGGTTCAGCCTCTGAACTCTGACTCTTCCTTCTCACTTAACTTCTGTATCTTAGCTTCAGCTGCCAAGTCCTGTAGATCATACGTCCATAAACCGCTTTCATCAATTGTCCTTATTTAAACTCTCATCATCTCTAGCTTGGACTACTGCAATAGCCTCCTAATGGCTTTCTCTGGCTCTGGTCCCTTCCCTCTCCAATTTATCTGCCACACAGCTGCTAAATTGGTATTTGTAAAACAAAGAACAAATCATATCACCCTGCTTTCCCAATTAAAAATCTCTAATGGCTCCCTATTGCTTTTAGAATAAAATACATATATATGTATAAATAAAATACATACATACATATATATGTGTATGTGTATATATATATATATATATATATATATATATATATATACACACACACACATACACACACATTCCCCTTCATGTTCTAGTTCTAGTGAAAATTCCTAGACTGATTCTTGTTGATGCTTGTCATATATAACACTCCATCTCCTGACTGAGTGCCTTTGCTTAGGCAGTCCTCCAAGTCTGAGATAAACAGCTTCCTCACCTCCCCCTGGTAGAATCCTTGGTGTTGTTTAGTGGTATTAGAAATTTCCAACTCTTCATGATCCAATTTGTATTTTTTTTTTTGGCAAAGATACTAGAGTGGTTTGCCATTTCCTCCTCCAGCTTATTTTACAGATGAGGAAACAGTCCAACAGGGTTAAGTGACTTGCCCAGGGTCACGAAGCTAGTAAGTGCCTGAGACCAGATTTGAACTCAGGAAGAAGAGTCTTTCTAATTTCAGGTCCAGTTCTTTATTGACTGCACCACTCTTAGATTCCTTTAAAGTTCAGTCTCATGCTATTTACTACATTGGGCTTTTCTTAATTCCCCCCATTATTGACAGTTTTTCCATTGTGAAATTAATCTATATTTGCATATTCTTTGTTTTTTACCTACATGTATAATATATATATATATATATATATATATATATATTATATTCCTAAGCTGAATATAAGCTCCTTGAGGGCAGGGACTGTTTGATAAGACAACAGAGTTTAATAACTTTTCATTGAAGTTGAATTGAATGATTATAATTGACCAAATTTACTGAAAGGACGTGAATGATTGTGAAAAAGCAATCATTTCTACTTTCAGAGGCTTTATAATCTATGAATGGATATTCATAGGAGAGAACATAAAAGCAGGCATAACCAGAATTATTTTTGAAAAGATGTGTAGATTTAAACAGTAAACATATTTTAAATGCATAAAGAAAAAATGTGATTATCGAAACACAAATTAGCTCTTGTTTATTGCTGTGCTCTGGGCTTTTCTCTCCTGATCTCCTGATCTATCTGTTTCTTTTTCTGTACTTCTCCTTTGCTCTCCTAATTCAGTTGCAATTTCAGGCATGAAAGGCAGCTTCAGGCACAAGACACTTAGAGATTAGGGGTATGGCGGGGACTATTCATTCTAATCTCTCTCTGCTTATATCAATGAGCTACAAATCAGTCTCTCTATTTGTAAGCAACCCTATTTATCTTCTCATCTTTTAGGAGATCTATTTTTGTATTGCCAGAAACCCAAACCTTGTTTCAAGATGCAAGATATGGACCTGAAAATGGATCATTTAGGATGCAATCGTTAAGAAGTCCATGGGAAATTATTCACTACCTTGAATTCTCTGGCTTTTCCCTTAAACTGCTTTTTTTTTCTTTCGTTTCATTTATTTGATCTGTTTATCTTTGGGATTCTGATACCTCTGTGACAAAGAAGTCCTAAAAAGATTTATTGACTATTACAGATTATCTCCATAAATGTCCTCCTCCTTTATGAGAATGAACACTTGAGAGCTGGATGAATATCCATTTAATTTGAGGAGCAAAGAGTCATCCTGAATCTAGTTTTTATAGAACCAATGGATAACTAATAGAAGAGGTAAAATTTGCTGTATTTGTCAGTGCCTCATCTGAAAAAATTAAGAAGTTGGTCAAGATTATGTTTGTTCTAGCTCTAAATATATGATCCTAGGGTCAGAGACAAGATTTGAACTCAGGTCTTCCTGCTTCTAGTTCAGTATTTTTTCCAGGATGCCATGCTGTACTTTAAAGAAATAATTAAGAAAATTAATTCCCAATGTTGGTTAAAGAAGATAATCATGGTGAAGGAGAAAAGATAAGGTTAAGAAATCAGGAGGGGCAAGGAAAAAGAATAACTTGGAAAACATAAATTCATAAGAAATATAAGTTAATTCTTTTGACAAATGCTGCCTGGGAGGACAGCTCAGGCCTAGATTTGAGCAAAAGGAGAAATGATAGTTATACTTTCAAGGCAAAGGATTTGCAATTTTGTGTTTTGCAAAATCCCTACATAAACCTGTGATAGGCATTAGTACATTTTCTTAATTGGCACACATCTTAATCTTTCATTTTATTAGTTACCACATTAGCCATGTTTTAAAAAAGCTTTTTTTTGGCTTTTGAATTTTGTTGGTTCCATGGATTTCACTTGGGTTAGAGCATTGCCTGATGTGTGGGCTCAGGAATTAATGGCCAGGGCTGCACTTCCATCTGTCAGTGTACCACCACCTGGGGTTTATTTACAGAATCTTTTTGGGAGGAGGGGGAAACAACAGTAAGGGAGGCATGGGCTGTTAATGTGAACATAGGTCCTCTGCTTGTAATTCCAGTGTTCTTTTGACTAGACCATACCCCCACTAGGGAAGCTGCTGTCTTCCTCCTTGCCAGGGGTGGCTGATGTCATGTCTGGCTTCTCTGTCATCAAGTTATGACCCAGGGCAGATGGCATGATCGGGGAAAAGGCGGATGGAGCAAAAGAGTCGAACAAGGAAGGCCAACAACACTCCTGTATGTGGCCTGAAACAGATTAAAATGTAAGTGGGAAATATTTAAGAAAATAAATAATATACAGTGAGATGTAGATAATGTTAATATGAGGTTTTCTAAGTCAATATGCAGCCTGCAGGGATCCTTATGATCCATTTCTATTTAAATTTGACACTGCTGGGATCAAGGATCTTATAATGTAAAATTCTTCTCCGCCATTGAGAAAAAGTCATACATCCCTCTGAATGTGGACAACTCTCCCTACACATATGAGGGATTCTTCAGGGTAAGAGGGTGATACTTACATGGAATATGATAGCAGACATACTAAAGGAAAAGGGAATGGGATGAAATGTAGGTGAGTAGGATTCTTAAGGGTTAAGTTTTAATTTAGCTCTTTTTCCCTTAAACTATAGGAGGTGGGGTTAGAGAATTTCAAAAGAACAGGGAGAGGAAAAGTCTGTAGAGGGGTTTTTAGTGGAATAGCAGCTCGTTTTCTGTTTTAGGGGGTCAAATAACTATGCTGTTCCATGGCTGGAGAAGGAAAGCTAATGAGCCATATATAGGGATATCTGACACTTTCTCTCCTGAATAGTACTTCTCTTACACAAAGAAGGGTACTGGTGTCCAAAGAATATTCCACCAAGTTGGAGATAAGATTTATTGACATTAACAAAATTCAAACTAGAAAGAGGGGACTCTTCAGCTCAATTCACATCAACAGACATTCATTAACAGCTAATGGGTGAGGGATGTACAAACATAACAAGTACATAGACCCCACCTTCAAGGAACTTATAGTTCACTAGGAGGATGCATGTATACAAATAAAACTAATACAAAAGACTACAAGAAGAGTAAGGGAAAGTTAGATATACATGGTAGGAAGGTTTTTAGAAAATAGAAGAACACTTTAGGTTGGACTTGGGTGAGTAGAATTCTGGGAAGGCTTCTTGGGGATGGTGTCATTTTGATGGAAGAGAAGGTTTTTAACAGGTAGAGAAGGGGAAGAAAGACATTCCCGGCATAGAGAACAAGCTGTGTGATGCACAGTAGTATGGGATGGCAGGAGATTAAGGACTATCCAATGATCCATCCACTTTGGCTGGAATGTAGAGCACATGATGAAAGAGACAGCATGTTGTGGTAGAAAAATATGATGAATTTGGAGTCAGAGGGACTGCCTCTGCTTCTCCTACTTGGTACCTTTATCCAGAAGGTTATATCATGATCACCATTATCAGAGACCATAATATAATGTACTTTGAAAGATACTATTCATCATCTCATTTGAAATAATCTCTCTGGACCTCTGTTTTCTTGCCTTCTACATGAAGAGGCTGGAGAAAATTTTATCAAACTTTATTCTAGTTTAAATTCCTCCTCTTCCACTTTCCACCACCTCCCAAAATGGTGTTACATATTATCTGTCTGTCCTTGGGGAAGTCACTATCTCTCTAAACTTCAGTTTACTTGCCTTTCCCTCCTCCCTCATCTATCTATGTTAGAAAATGTTGCTGTAGCCAGACTATGGAAAGCCTTAAATGCTGGGTTATTTGTGTTTTTTTCCCATAGGTAATGGGGAGCCTCTCAGGGTTTTTGATCAGAGGAATGACATGGCCCAATCTTTTGGAAACTACGTGAAGAATGGACTGGAGCAGGGTAACAATGAAGGTAGGGAGACCGATAAGAAGGGTGTTAGAACAGAATAGACAGGAAGAGATGAAATCTTAATTCAGGATAGAGGCTTTAGGAATTGAAGGAAGTAAAGATTGGAGGCTTCTGACTCCCTACCTGCTCTTGCAATGAATGCCAACATTTGAATGGAAGAAATGGTGCCCCAAAGGATAAACAGATGATTGAGATCACTACTGAAAACTAGATAGCTTAATGATGTTTATGTTGAAATTTCATCTAATTAAGTCTAAACATACTTTCTAGGAATATCAAAATGTATCTACCCAACTCCTATCAGCAAGGAAACCAAGAACAAAAAATAAAGTCAGAGGCAAGAACACTTGCCCAAGCAACATGGAGGTGTACAATAGACTGAATTCATCTCCCACTGGTGGGAAGTGCCTAAGGGCAAAATAACAAAAAATAGTGGTAGAGTAACTGACAAAGTATACTGTAAATATCTTCTTTAATTGCAATAATACTTTGACCACTTTCCTCCCAAACATTCCCTGTTTCCACCATCCTGTAGCTTTCCCCAGGCACTCTTAGGGATATTCCCCCCTCCCTTTTAAATCACCTATAATTTTGTGCAGGCACAAAAATAGGGTTCAACTAAAACTCAAGTACAAGGGCAAACCTGTGTACACATGGGACCACCTGGCAAGTGATTTCTGGCAGATGAATGTCAGCACTTGCAGATGTTATAGATTTGTGCTGGCATTTCTGTCGGCATACACACCAAAGGCATAACTTTTTGAAAGTTGTATTGTTGGCATGCATGCAATTTTTAAACGATGCAACTATTTTAAGTGCATAGGATGTTCTTGTGTCCACTTTTGACCATGTCTGAGAAAAAGTTAGTGCAGGAGTTGAAATACATATGGTAGCCATTGGAGACATAGTGGTTTAACAAAAAGTAGGAATGCTATTCTAAGTCAAAAAAAGAGACTTTTTTAAATTTGAAGACTCTTTCATAACATATAAGTTCTTTTCATTTCTCCTTAAACATCTTTGGAAATAGACCTAGTAGTGGGTCAAAGGTTATAGGCAGTTTAATAACTCTTTGGGCAAAATTGCAGTTTGCTCTCCAAAATGACTGGATCAGTTCATAGCTCCACCAACAGTGAAATCATGTCCCAGTTTTTTCCACACCTCTCCACCATTTGTTGCTTTTCCTACAATTATTTTAGCCAATCTGATAGGTGTAAAGTGATATCTCAAGGTTGTTTTAATTTGCATTTCTCTGATCAAAAATGATTTAGAGCCTTTTTTCATATGACTATAAATTCACTTGATTTCTTCATTGGAAAACTGCCTGTTCATATCCTTTGACCATTTATCAATTGACGAATGACGCATATTCTTATAGATTTGACAAAGCTCTTTATATATTTGAGATATAAGAACTTTATCTGAGAAACTGTCTATAATTACTCACCCCTTCCACAAATTTTCTGCTTTCCTTTTGATCTTGGCTATGTTATAACAAAAAGTTTTTCTACACAGCATAAATTGGTCTTCAGGAGAGAGAAAAAAATTATTTGGGGTCACAAAGGTATTCTCCATTTTAAGGTAACTGATCAGTCTTAGCTCCATAACTGGTCAATGCCTCTTCCCACAAGTCAAAATTACCCTCTTAGCTGTTTATCCAATTCATTCAATTCCTTCAGGATCAACCTACAGGAAAAATACTTTATTCTTCCTTAAAAATACAAATTCTCCAGAAAGCCTAACTAAAGAGGTGACAGAAAGGGCAAGCAGTCTTCATTACACCACTTTTAGGCACCTTGCCTGATACTGTTTAGCCTGGCAGTCTTTAACTTGTGTAGTCTTTGGCCAGTAAGTATGTGCTAATTTACAACTCTGGGCAAAATTAGGTTCATTGCTCCAAAGAAGGAAGGCACTTGACAACTTAAAAAAAAAAGTAAAAAAAAAATTTTTTTTTAAATTAAAGTAGTTTTAAGATTAGTTTTTTTAATTACCCTTTTACTTAGCTCAATATTTCCTTGGAAATATTCCAACTAGTCATTGTATATTGCTGACTAATTGCCTGCAATACTTCAGTTTTCATTTTAAAATCATCTGTAATCATACAATGTCTTAAGACTCCATATTTCAAAAGATTTTAACTTAATTTTTATATTCCTATTTAAAAATGAACACTTTTTTCTTTTGATGGCAAAATTTCAAATCTTTTGAAGTTGCTGATGTCCTGAAACTATGCATATCAAGTTTCTTGGAAGACTGAGATTTTATATACAAAACTATAAATGCCAACTTTTGATATTCCCAGTAATTATGGAGAGTGCTGAATCCATGAAATATCATTTAGGTATAAAGAAAACATCAAATCCTAAATTTGCTTGATGGCTCCACTGGGAACCATCCTGTAAAGAGCACAGTTTCTAAAATGCTGTGGAGTAAAATTATCTATGCCCCATTTCGAAATGCCTGATAGTCAGAGGCTCTGGAGCCCTAGGTGTCTCTGGGGTCTTAGGGAGATTTTCAGATTGGAAACTTAGAACTAACATCTCTAGACTTGGGATGATAGAATCAGGAGTTGAAAGTATATTAATAGGTTAGAATGTTGGGTCAAATTCAGTAATGGGGAATTTAATAGAGATAAGTTTCCTGCAGTTGGGTTGAAGAAAATCCAATGGAGAAATACTCATTGTGAATGGGGGAGATGCACAACAGCTTGTGTGAAGAAGTTCTTGGGGATGTCATAGATTACATGTTCCATACAAGTGAGTGACATTGTTAGGCAGTCAGAAAATTGATTGCCATTTTAGACTCCATTAAGATTGGCTTAGTGTGGTGATGATGAAGGTCACAGACCTGTTGTATTCTGTTCATCTCCGACTACATCTCTAATGCTGTACATTAGAGTAATGTACTGAGTAGAGTACTGTAATGCGAGTACAACATTTAAAGAGTATTGACAACCTGAAGTGTGCCCAGAGAAAAAGGAACAGAATATCAAGAGGTATAGAGACCATGCCCTACAAGGATCAGTTCTAACAACCGGTGATGTTTAATCTGGAGAAGAGAAGACTTAAGAGGGAGATTTCATAGCTATTTTCACACATGCAAAAGGCTATCAAATGGAAGAGGAATTTAGACACATTCTGCTTGGCCCTAGAAGATAGAGCCAGGAGAAATGGGTAAAAGTTGCAGAGGAGTAGATTGTTGCTCAAAATAAGAAATAGTTTCCTAATGATGGAAGCCACCTAGAAATGGGCTAGCGTGGACTGTCACATTGGGTAGTGAGTTCTCTATCACTGGTATGTCTTCAAGTGGAGGGAGGATGGCTGCCCAGATGATTATTCCTCCTTGTGAGATATGGGTTAGCCTAGATGCCCTGTGAGGTCCTGCCCAGGACCGAGATTGTGAGATGTTCAGAACTCACTACTGACACAGGTGTGGAGGACGGGGTGAGGTGCTGGCAAGATGCAGCCTCCAAGAATAAATGCTATGTTTGAAAACTGGGCAATTGGAATTACCAAGAAGCCAATCTAGAATTCTAGTGTGAATGCCCCTATTTCCACTCAATTCAATTCAATTCAATTCAACAAATATTTATTAATCCTCTGCCATTTGTGACATGTTAGGCACTAGTGATACGAAGAAAATGATAGCAGCAGCAGCAACAATTACAATAAAATAGTCCCTGTCCCCAAGAAGCTTACCTTCTACTATGGGGACACAAAACACACAAGAGATAAGCAAATACAAAGTATATACAAAGCATTTTCATGCATACTCTGCCGCTACGTAGATCTACAGCTTAGAGAAATTATTTGACTTGTCTAGATGTCATTCTTTTCATCAGGAAGATGAGGACATTGGCCTAGATGATCCTTAATTTCCCATTTAGTTTTAGCATTCTCTTTTGCAAAGACAGAGACTGCCCTAGGGTCTACTGGCAATGGCTTAGCTGAGCATGGTTGTGAATTAACAACCTTGGGAAAAATGTCAAATTAAATTCAAGTTATTTTAGGAAGGAGAGAATACTCATATAGCAAGGAATGAAGAAAGTCTTCTTCTATCACTCTGCCAGAATATCCCAATTCTTCCTGCTGTTGCAATCTTAGTGTTTTGACTTCTTTGTTCATACTTTCTCGATCTCTCTTTATGGATTCTGACTCTTAGTGAAAGAATTCCAAGTATAACTTAGACTCCTCAAAGAGGATCTCAAGATGGAACAGCCAAAGCTCTACTCCCTTCAATTTGAAAGAATGGGTATAAGGAGGGGAAAGGAACTAGGAAAGGAAGCATCCCCATTCTACCCTGTAAGGGCAAGTAAAACAGGATCTTTTATTGTTTTTGTTTTAATATAATCAAGAAGTATAATGCCTCTATTTGAATGTGACTGAGGAAGATCTTTCTCACTCATAATCCGGCCCTTATAAGAAGGTCCCTGCCTTTTGTTAACAAGGCACTAGTTCTCCTGGGATGTGATGCCCTCTGGCTCTAAAAAGTGTATAAAGACTCTGAGGGTGAGGTTTTATTTTGGGTCTTACTGACTGGAAGTTTTTCTTTAGACAGATGGACTCTTCTTTGGACTCGGGGAAGCTGCTAAGGAGCACCTCCCAACCCCACTGGATTTGGGAATCCAGATGTCATGCTTCTCTCTCTGGTAACTATGGTCAGGCAGTTGGGGTCCAACTATCTGTTGAATTCAGGCACAGGAAGCCATGTCTGTTGACTTTTGATTTCTCTGTATTTTCTTTGAGGTTCAGAGTATTGATTCCCCTGAACTAGGTGAATGATATATGTGCTTGACTAAAGGATTGATATATGTGCTTGATTAAAGTGATTGTTTACCCCTCCAAAGTTGCCTTTCCTTTTATGCATGCAGATCTAAGAACCTGTGACAGCAGCTCCCCCTCTTATATGTTGGGGTGTTTACTATTACACCACCTCCCCACTCCTAAAGCACTCCTGCTGTTCTGATGACCAGAGAATGAAGGCTAAGTGGCATCACTCGTCTCTTGTTTCATTGCCTTGAGGGCAGAAGGACAAAAGTGAGTCACGAGCAAAAGACTGATTTTCAGATGACAGGTTTATGTGACTAAAATCACTGGGAAGGAAGGGCTCATTTTTCAAGGGGGTCGTGGGGAGGAGGGGACACTTGGTAGCAATTGTAAGTGATCAAGCACCACATACCAAAGATAGGCTTCCTCGAATTCTTGCTCTCCTTCAAAGGAGCAAGGAGAGCTACTTCATTGATTTAGTGCCGGCCAGGACCTAAGGTCCACCTCTTCCCTTTGCAGGGAAGGAAATTGGAGCCCAGACATATGGGAAGGGGCTTGCATAAGGTCATATCAATTATGAAGAGCAGAGCTAGGATTCCAGGTCTTCTGACTCCCCATGAAATGCTCTTTCCTCTTTATCACATGGTATGGTTGACAGCATTTCTTGAGCCCTAGCAGGGTTTGGAATTTAAAGAAAGTATGGTCCTTGCTGTAAAGGAACGCTCAACAGGAGATCATACATATACACGTAAAGTAATAAGGGTGTAATGATGATGACCACGCCAATGAGGGCAAAATAATAACTCTTACTTTTGTAGTGTTTTAAGGTTTATAAAAGTATTACCTTACTGCAAGTCTATATAGGTAGTATATTACTACCCGCAGTTTTACAGATAAAAAGACTGAGGCACAGAAAGGATAAAGTGACCTAGTCAAGTTCCTATAGCTAGAAAGAGTTGGAAGTCAGGGTTGATGGAATCTTTTGGCTCCAGTACCATGCTCTAATACTCCAAGCTATAGCACTAAATAGCCAAATACAGACTAGAGGACCTATATTGTATTGGCCCAAAAGATACACTTTTCTGTCATCACTGGCTTGTTAGAAATCCAAATGCAGCCTGCAATTTGTGTGTGCATGTGTGTATGTGTGTGTGTGTGTGTGTGTGTGTGTGTGTATGTATTTGTGCATTTTCTTTCAAAGACATCTCATTTTAGGAGAAGAGACTATATTTAGATTAATAGGATACAAGTAACAAAATTGTTTGCTTCTATAATGGTAGTGCACAGCACTAGGATTTCATTAATGTTTAATTAATTTGGATCAAGCAAAGTAAGGGAGGATGAGACACTCTTATGACTCTCATAGGACGTGGCAGTAGACTATGACATTGCCATTTCTACAGCACAAATTAAGAATGCTGTTACTCACATTATTAAGAAAACGGCGTATTTTCAGTTCAGACCAACACACTCCAGACAAAGTTCTAACTCAGGTTCAGTAACAGAACACTCTCAAGGGAAATTGTGCACAAGGCAGACCCAAATTGGAATACATCCCAGAAGTTTTAGTTACTGAAGCACTAAAAAGATCTTATTAAAAGGTGGCCTCTCCTATGGGGTGACCCCATGGCCTGAGCTTTAAGGACGGCATAATAACGATGTTCTAGCGCACTAAAGTGATATTTACACAGACTCTGGGAAGGGATCTGATATCTTGAAAATCAAATTAAGTCAACTCAAATATCCATGCTAAAGGAAAGGAGCAAGAGAGAGATTATATTTTATCTATATTCAGAAGATAGTAAAAATACTCAACACAATCCTCAAGTGAACTTGGGGGAGGAAGTGAAAGTAACTGTAGATGATGTACATGGGTGAGATGCCCTTGAGACTGGCTGCGGAAGCAGGAAATGTGAAAGACAGCATTTTTTGGTGGAAAGTTTAGTATCCCATTAGGAGTCAGGAAGCCTAGATCCTAGTTCTGATTCTGCTAAGAGCTAGCTGTGTGACCTTGGGCAAGTCACTTGACTTCTATGTGTCTCAGTTTTTGGCCAATAAAATGAAGACATTGGGCTAGATCAGTGGTCCTCATGCTTTTCCATATTGGTAGAACCTTTCAGTTTAAACAAAACTTTGTCAGGATCCTTGTAGCAAAATCTTCTAAAATCATCATTTTAATGCCTATTTAACAAAAATCCCAAGAATCATTAAATAACAACAAACTTGGGGAGTTTCAGGTTTTCATGCGGTTTATGAAACACTGGACTGGAAATTCTAGTCACTAGATGATCATTTAGTGATCTTCCAGTTGAATGTTTTCTTTTACAAAGATGGCTGCCCTAGGATCTAACTGGTAGCAGCTCAGCTGAATGTAACTGGGAACTGATAGAACTGGAGAAAAACATTGCCAAATTAAATAATATTTCTCTGTAAAAAATAGCTCAGAATATTCAAGTGCCTTACATGAAAAGATGACTCAAGAGTTGCATATGTTTTAAGAGAGTCATCATTTAATTAATTACATATGGCATTGTTTCTATAGATAAGAGGAGAAATTAGAGGAGACTACAGTCTTAATTTTTAGTTATGGCTTCCATGGGAGAAGCACAAGAGGACAGTCAAAGACTGGAGGCAAATAAGAAAGAGAAGGAAATTTTGTAGGAAGCTTGGAGGGATTTGGGCTAGTGGAGTAGGTCAGAAATTAGTTTCAGGGAGGAGAAATTGGATCAAATTTGGGAGAAATGTTTTTACAATGGAGAACAAATGCTACCTAGAGGCTGTAGGAGAAGCATGAACAGGGATAATTAAGCAGGGAGTCGGGTGTAAGAAGACACAGAATGAGTAGGGAGGAGAATCTGAGGAAATAAACTCAAGGAGGTAGATCCTAGACAAGACAAGGCAAGGAAAGGAAAATGGGAAGATATGGTGACTGAGCCTGAGATCAATTGAGTTTGGGGGGTGGGGGCTATAGTTCATTGGGTGCCTGCACTACATATGGCATCAATATGGTAAGCCCCTCAGAAAAGGGCCATGGGGTTGCCTAAGGAGTGACTAATACAGTAGGTTGAAACTTCCATGCAGATCAGTATTGGGGTAAGCCTGTTAGCATCCATGGCACTTTCATCTCAGGTAAATTACAGAGACTCTGTTTCAACAAACAAACAAACATAAAGAAAATATTAGGTGGGACAAGTAGAGGGTTAAGTAAATCAACAGAGTGGAAGGATGGAGGGAACAAATTGATTGTAAAAAAAATCAACTTTTTGAAATTTATAATTGGCTATAAAAAAGGTTTAACCAGTGCTTAGAGCTGAGATGTAAATAACTACAAATAGGCTCTGAAAACAAGGCTGAAGATCTTAACCAGCAATACAGCTCGAGAAGACATAAAAAAGAACGCTCTCCCCACCGAAGTCCTCGGTAACATCAAATGGTTCAACATCAGAAAGGAGGGTATAGTTTTACCAGTGGAAATGACATTGGCATTAAAGATGACATATAACCATCTACTTTACTGCTTCACTCTAAGGACCATGGTGTCTTCCCTTCTAAATCACTGATGAAACCTATATGTGTTAACTCTTCTATCTGAATGTGAACTCCTTGGACGTAGAGACTGTGTCCATCCTTTTATTTGCTTTTTTTCTATTTCTATAGCAAAGTGCTTTGCAGAGAGTATGTGCTTAACAAATGCTTTAAAATTAACTAATTAGTTAACTGGAGACACTCACTGAGTAGGTGTTGGGCACTATGGAGTAATGGGGATGAGGACCTAATTGATACAAACAAGGAGGAAGAAAAAAGAAGTTCATAGTCTCTTTGAGGAACCACAACATAGCCATATTTATACATAGGACAAAAATGAAAAACATATTTATTGGTAGCCATGTCAATAAATACAAACCAACTTAGTACCAATGAAATAAATCAGTGCTTCCAGCTTAGATCATACTGAAATGATCAAAAGACCACGGGAAAGATACTATTCATTGTTTTTTAAATATCATTTGTGAAAGTTTAAAAAAAATTGATTGTACCATCTGCTTGTAAAATTTGATACCAGTAGCTCATTTATATAGTTGTGAAATTTTGTATGAAGTACAGGGACTTTAGAGCTTCAAGGAAAGCTCACTCACTGTTGGAGTGCAACATCAAGAGAAGTGACAAAGCTCTTTAACAAGGACAAGATGCCCAAAATGGTTTAGGCCAATCCTTACTCCTGACATCACTGCCTTTGGAATAGCAGTAGATATTTGACACTCCTGGCTTATTTATAGACAGAGATGGAGAAATAAACATCTCTTCATTTGATTGAATGAGATAATATTTGTAAAGGCTTTTGTACAGCATCTGGTACATGTATTCAGTTGTCTCATCATGTATGTGATCCTATTTGGGGTTTTCTTGGCAAGGATACTAGAGTAGTTGACCATTTCTTTCTCCAGCTTATTTTACAGACAAAGAACTGATGCAAACAGGATTAAGTGACTTGCCCAAGGTCACACAGCTTGCAGGTGTCTGAAGTCAGATCTGAACTCTGAAGATGAGTCTAGACCTGGCATATAGTAGGTGCTTAATAAATGCTTATTTGTGAAAGTTTAAAAAAAATTTTCCCTCCTCAATGCTTTCAGGTCACATCCAGGCTCCTCACCTTGGGAGTTATTAAAAATAAAGGTACTTTTAGATTGTTAATCTTCAAAAATATTTCTCCATCCAAAATCTATTTTATTGCTGCCAGAATATAGAACTGAAAGAAAATTCCACAATCCAATTTCAAACCCCAGAATTTATGGCATATTTTTAAAAAGACATCTAGTTGGATTTTTTAAAGCAACATTGTAACATCTACAAATTGGGTGCTAGGCACTTAGGTGGCACAGTGGGATTTAGAATAAAAGGACCTGATTTTGCATCTTATCTCACACACGTAATAGCTGTGTGACCCTGGGCAAGTCATTTAATCTCTATTTGCCTCAGTTTCCTCATTTGAAAAATGAAGATAATGATAGCCCCTACCTTATAGGGTTACTGAGCACTTTGCAAACCTTAAAGTGCTATATAAACACTAGCTATGATTACTAAAAATTATCTGAGGTTTTGATGTAAAATTATTACTTTACATTCAAAATCAACAAAAAATAATTCAATCACAATGTATCAGGCAATGTAGCAGGGCCTGGGGCTACAAAGACAACACAAATTATACTCGTATAGTTTACACATGTATAGTAGCTACAATGTGCCAAGGAGCTGTGCTAAACATTTTACAGATATTGTCTCATGATTCTCACAACCCTAGGAGTTAGATGCTACAATCATTCCCATTTTACGGATAAGAAAACTGAAGCAAAAACATGTTAAGCAACTTGCCCAGGGTCACAAAGCTAGTGTCCGAGGTTGAATCTGAACTCAGATTGTCCTGGCTCTTGGCCCAGTGCTCTATCCACTAAGTCACCTAGCAAATAGATTCCACTGACACTTAAAAAACTCTGACTCATTTTTTAAAAAAATTTGTATTCTGTTTTCACCATTCACATCCACATAATTTTGAATTTCAGATTTTCTCCCCATCTCCCTCAAAAATACAGTGTGTATTTTGGATTCATATTTGTAAAGCAATTAAAATAGTAATAAAAATTGTTAAATACTCCACACTAGAACAAGTTAGAGAAGATAAATTATCTTTTAGCCTTGAGAGAGAGGCATCAATTTCTGGTTTATAATACATGTTTTGCTCAACTTTTGTAAATAGTAATGAAATTTTTAGAAGATTGTTCTTCAAAAGCTTTTTAAAAAAAGCTTTTCTCTATCTGAAGTCAAAACCCTCCCTGTCACTTGCAATAGTAATATCTCACTTTCAGTTTTACTATGTAAGATTTTAAATTTAAAATATATACTTATTTTGGAGTCTACAATGGTATAGTCGAGGCAAGACCACACTACTATGTCTGTTGCTGTTTGTAAAGAAAGAACATAATTCTTACCTTATGAAGGCTCATTAATCATCCCTCTAGGATACAATTTAGTTAATCATGGAACAAAATTAATTGTCCAAAGGAGGTTGTGGGATATGAAAAGAACGACAACATGACATGAGAGATGCACTTTATAAGGCACTGACTTAGAGAATTAGTGCTGGGACCTTAGAAATCACCAAATACAATTCTATTCCTCAGTTTGCAAATGAAGGAATCAAGACCAGATAGGGCAAAATGGGTTTGGAAGAATGGCACTAAATCAGAATTAAATATCATACAGAAAGAAACTGACAGCCTTACACAGCAAATAATAAAACCCAGAATTATTACACGTTGTTTGCACCCTAGCTGTTGGTCATAGCTGGGTTCCATGTTTCAGGTAAGGACTGGATAGGACATCTTGGGGTGACTATTGAGTCAGAGTCTGGTCAGGAGGCTATTGCCCTTGGTTGAGGGAGCCAGAGCCTGGGGAGGTTATCCTTCTAGAGCTCTGACCAGCATGCTTCAGGGAGCCTGATTCCTCCTCTTCCTCCTCCAGTTTACAGATCCTAGTTTGAGTCTGGGCCTTGGAAAGGACAAGCCCAGAAACTCAGGTTGGGGTGTGGGTGGGCATGGGACTTGTTTTCTTCGTTGGCCCTTCTGCCTCAGAGTGTCAAAAGGGAGGCAGAAAGCTTGGCTCCTGGGCCCCTTCTGGGCTTTGGGGCTCTTTCCTCACTCTCTGGCTTCGTCTCCTGGAAACACTGTCCCTCTCTCCCTGTTTATTTCTTGACTCTCTGCCTTACAGAGGGTCCTTCTAAATAGAAGATTTCCAAGGCTTCAAATGTGGTTTGTTAACTGCTCTTTAAGCCACTTAGAAGCTAGCTGGGCAACCCTGGGCAAATCATTTAACCTCTCTGAGACGATTACCTCATCTGTAAAGTGAGGGAATTGGACTTAATGACCTCACCCCGTTCTAAATGTGTGATCTTTGACCCCATGATCCCAAGACTGAAAAACGCGCTGTCACAGAGGCACTAATCAGCCAGATTGACTTGTTCCCTACTCTAAATGCCAAGCATTTTACTTTAGTAACTCATTTATTTTCTTTCATCTATTCTCTATAGATTTCTTCACGTGCGAGCCTCTTACAGCATTTCAACTAGAGAAGAGGGAACTATATCAAAACTAAAAGAAACATGCAGTCAAAATATACTAAACCGTAGCTTGAAGTTCCTTCCTGAGGAACTGTGATGCCAAAAGTAATTTTGCAAAAGTATTTATTTTTGAACTGGCTTTCAGAACGCAGCTGCCAAAAGGCTTTGTATCTGATGTCCAAGGACCAGCAATGTCAAAGAGGTTGACTGTCAGAAGATTGGCTACAAAGTTGCAGAGGTTTTCAGATACAGTAAACCTTGAAACTAACTACTCAAGCACTGAAGGAGCATCTTCTGACTCATTGAAGGAAGAGCCCACACCAACGACATCCCATATCCTTAAGGTAATGGAATAGATTTATTTCTAAATATGGGCTGCAGCCTCCTTTACCCAAGGAAGTAGAATACAGTTTAGATGGATGCCCATAGGAAGAATGGGCATCTATTACTCTAAACTGAGGATCATTTGAAATCGTGATGGATCCAGGAAAAGATAGACCTCCTTACTCTTCTTCCTGAAGCACTGGGAGACATGGAAAACTGCCCTCCAAGGGCAGAATCTGTCTTCCCTTTTGTTTTTTTTTTAAACCTTTGGCATTTAGCACACTGACTGCTATGTAGTGAGAGCTTGGTAAATTGTTTTCATGCACTCATTAAAATGAAATGAATGGCTTTACTTAAAATTTTATAACTTACTAATTTTAATTAATGAGCTATTTCAATATTTATACTTGCCACTGTTTTTTCACTACACACTTACCATAGGTTACATTGTAAACAGTAAGTACTTAATAGATATTTGTTGAATTTGACTATATGGAACTTAAAATGTGCACACTGAAGCATGATCCTGTGTCAATTCATTGTCTTAATTTAAAAAAATCTGACTGGTAATATTCAGAAACAAAACTCTAAACCCCGTTGAGTGGCAGTATGTCATAGTAAATAACCAGCCTCAAAAGCAGGAAGACATGTCTTCAAGTCTTTCCTCTGATACCTACGGATTTGTGACCGTAGAGACTATTTTTCTCAGTGCCCCAGCAAATTCTATACACCAATAAATTATGGAAGGGGTAGCTAGGTGGTACAGTGGATAAATTGCCAGTCATGAAGTCAGGAAAACCTGAATTCAAAAAGACTTACAAGCTTGACCCTGGACAAATCTCTTAACCTTGAGTTAAGTACCTCAGTTTCCACATTTGTAAAATGAACTAGAGAAGTAAAAAGCAAACCATTCTAGTATCTTTGCCAAGAAAACTCCAAAAGAAGTCAAACACAACTGAAAATGACTAAACAAAATATAAATTATGGAGCAGTTACAGATTTGCATTTGATACAGAGGTTTTGCTCCCTGGGAGTTACCTATTCCAGTGAAATCACAAGTCTTGACAAAGCCCTTCATGCTATATCATGAACTCTTTTCTGTCAAGACAAGTGAAACCTGATCTGATCAATGTTTGGTTTTTGTCATTTACCTCTATGCTATCTTTAATCACTGGTCATCATCCCATAGCCTCTCTCTTGTAACCAACTGCTCTACAAATTTTCCCCACTACTCTTAGCCAATCCCCTTAAAAATCTGATTATTCTCTTACAAAATTGCTATTTCATCTAAAGAATTTAAAAACCAGAACAATTTTTAACACTTTGACTTCTGGGATGGGTCTCCAACATCTGGCATGGGGGAAATGGAACAAGATAACTTAAACTTTGGTGGTATCCATCATGGAATTCTTTGGAGATCTGAATACAGACATGACCAACAACACCATTACTATCAACCAGCCCCTCATAACCTTGTGAGAAAGGTAGGACAAGTATTACTGTACCCATCATGGAATTCTCTGGAGATCTGAATACAGACATGACCAACAACACCATTGCTATCAGCCAGCACCTCATAACCTTGTGAGAAAGGGAGGACAAGTATTACTGTACCCATTTTAAGTGAGGAAGTCAAGGATCAGGGATATAGAGTATCACAGTTGAGCTTTGAATTAAAATCTTCTTTATCCAAGTCGTCAAGAAGCATTACTAAGTGCTTACTATCAGCCACATGTTGTGCTATGTGCTGGAGATTCAAAAAAAGATAAAAACAGTTCCTGCTCTCAAGGAGTTCACAGTCAATGGGGCAGACAACATTTATGCAATTAGGTTCAAACAAATAAGATCTGTGCAAAATTGTAGGAAAAATTGTAGATAATCTCAGAAGGGAATGCATTGACATAAATGAGGATAGAGAAAGACTCTTGCAGAAGGGATTTTTAACAGAGATTTGAAGGAAAATAGGGAACATAGAGGGTGGAGATGAGGAGGGAAACTGCCAACGTGATCTGATCAGAAAGGGAAAATTAAGAATAAGACTAAAAAAGTAAGAAAGCAAAGATTATTTACTTATCACGACCATTTATTTTCCTGGTTTGGATTTCACTTATGACTGCCAGCTGAAAATTCAAGACTAAAATTATCACCAGATCAAATCTACCGCAGAACTTTTTAAATTTTACTGTCACAAAGGCAAATGATGGGAATTTTCGGGAGCCAAGATGGTAAGTAGCAAGTTGCCTATATTCACCTCCAAACAACTATAAAATAGCATCCTAAAAAAATCCTGCAACAGCAAACCATCCAAACAATGGAGTGAAATTATCTTGTAGCCCAAGAAACTTGGAAGATTGGCAGGAAAGGTCTGTCTCACTCTGCAAAAAAGGGAGTTCAGTCCAGGAGAGGAAGTGTCCTAGTCAGCCAGCAGCAAGCCCCAACTCAGCAAACCATTGGGAGATCCTGAGCCCCAGTGTGGTGGAGTAGGCAAACACCCACTCTCCCCAGTATAGGCAGGAGAACAGGCAGACTCTAGGTCTGAAAACTACCTGTACTTCAGTGTAGCGTCACGGAAGCTCAGAAACATACCCTTAGTCTCAGCACACCCCATAGGACAGCACTAGAACTCCAATTCATCATCAGTCCAGGTATGACTCTAGCTCTGGGAAAGAATTCCAAAGCAGACCCCCTTGGAAAGAATTCCAAAGCAGACCCCCGTTTCCCAAGGTTTGAACTAGGCAAATTAGTACCTAGGAGGTATGAATCCAAAAAGGTGGATCCCAGAAGTCCAGAAGTCTATAAACGGGACCAACCTTGGAAGTTCAGAATCAGAGCCTGAATCTTGAAAGATCAACTTTGGAGGTGCAGACCCTGAAAGAAACTGCTAGAAAAATGGCAATGGCAGAATTTGCGGCAAACCTCAAGGAAGAGATGCCCTGCCTCTTGTGTGTAGACTATGTCAGCCATCCAGTGACCTTAGGCTGTGGCCACACCTTTTGCCACCCTTGCCTCCAGGAGCTGAGGGGAAATGGACTAACTCAGCTCCTGTCCTCTGTGCAGAAGAGTCTTCCAAGGGAGGGAGCTGGAGCCCAACTCTTGCCTTGGGGAGGCTGGCCAGCATGGCTAAGAACATCAGACCTTACTTATTGAAACTGGGGCAGGACAGAGTCACCTGAGAGAGACATCAAGAAGAACAAAAACTGTTCTGTGAGGAGGACCAAACCCTTCTCTGTGTAGCTTGTTCCCAAACCCAGGAACATAGCAGGCATACCACGCACTCTGCAGAAAAGGCTGCAAAGGATTCTAGGAACAAGCTCCAGAAAAATTGGGATCTTCTTTGCAAAGAAGTGGAGATGATTCAGATCATTCTGGCTGAAGAGAAAGAGAAAATGAGGACTTGGAATGAATAGGTCCATGATTGGAAGAAGAACATTTCTGAAGAAGTCTCTGTGCTGAACCCTTCCTGAAGGATGTAGCTCCAAGTCTAATAGGGTCCAGACCAGCTCTGGATACTGCTCATGATGAGTATGATGTAAAAACATTTCTGCTGGGTAACTGGGAAGAAGTCATCAGACATTTTTATTTTGATCTCAAATAATATACAATTGACTCTTTTCATAAAGACTGTTATGCTACCGAATAAACACTCAATGAGCCCTCAGTAGGTTGTTTTTGTTTTTAAGATAAATGTAGCGTTATTGCAGATTCAAGTCTTGGGTCTGCCTGTTAATAAAGTAACGTCATCACATTAAATAAAGCTCTTCACCTCTCTGAGATTGAGTCAACTTATACTGTCACCTTCCCTTCTCAATTAAGTTTCTAATGTATCCTATCATTGCTTTTATGTAAATATTAGAATAAATGGTTATTTGCTCACTAGTTCTACAAAAATTTGTTGAGGATTTTTAACAAAGATGTATGTTCATAATATTGTATTAAATTAAATTTTAATATAAAAATAATAGAATCTATCTAGTTTAGTAAATTGTTATTTTTAAGGATAAAACTCTTACGTTAATATTTAAAGGATATGTAAATATTTGTAATGTGTTCAAAAAATTATTTGGAAGCTCATAAGGAATTTTCACTCATTATCAATATATTCCTTATGCAATAAAATAATAACAATTCAACAAATTGAATGTAAGGAAGACAGGGAGTATTTTAGTTTATCAAAATCATGATGATATTAACATCTATTTAGTACACTATTTCTTCAGTTTCTCTGGAGATGATTGTGCCCATAATGTGTAGATAGTACATTTAGAAAACTCCACTGAAATGTATTTAGATGTGCTAGAGTCAACTTAGTTGTAGCTGGTCACAATGCTTGAATGAAAAATGTATGCTTGCTGAAAAGACTTTTATGGAGAACCCACACAGGGCAAACATTAACACTGTGGTCAGAAGAAGCAATATAAGGACACTCTCAAGGTCTCTCTTAAGAACTTTGGAAATGATTGTGTGACATGAAAGACACTGGCATCCACATCAGAGAAGGTGCTGTGCTCTATGAACAAAGCATGATTGAAACAGCTCAAAGGAAATGCAGGATGTGCAAATTTAGAGTATTCATCCCAAATGTTCCCATGGACTACTTGTGCCTGACCTGTGGTAGAACAATCTGAGTTCGTACTGGTCTGATCAGTTACAGTCGGACAAATTGAAAGTTGACTCTAGCACAGTGTTGTCATTTTGGTCCTCTTTGAGAACAAAGGACAACAACCAGAAAATGTCATCCTAACACTTTTCAAGTTTCTTTTGTCACAATTGTTTTTGAATGACAAAGATTGCAAACCTTCAAGGGACCTGTGAGCTCACCAATGTGGATGCAACATTCAACAAGGCTGATTGCAACTCAGAAATGACTACCTATTTTGAATGATTCTCATCCATATCCTCCCCTAAGATTGCCACAGAAAGCCCATCTAATATGCTAGGGTTTGTTTTCACATTCTCCTAACATGGCAAATCTGTTATTTTTCACTTTTCTTTCATGACTGACCCATATTCTTTTTTGGTTATTTTTTGGGAATATTCCAAAACCTTAGAAAACTGAAGTTTGTATTCCTAAAGTTTTCATTCCTGTTTCAGGATTTTCCTGTTCTTTTTATGACAAACTAATGAGAAACTATAAAGTGGTTTAATGTGTTAAATGCATTAAATTTATCTTTTATACTGCTATCACATGGTAGCAAATATTCAATATATTTATATTATACAGAATTTTTGATGGAATATCTAAATCTTCATTTCTGCATAAGGTACAACCAACTGCATACTACACAGAGGATACTATTGACTAACTGTAGGATAGAGAAGGCAACTTTCACAGTTCTGGACAGTAGAGGAATGCTTATACAAAGGACAGAAATAATTATACAAGATAAAATAGATAATTCTAATAAAAAGCCAATTTAAAAAATGCTTTTGCAGGAATTAGATCAATGCAGAAAGACTTAGAAAAGAACCTGCCATGTATGAAGACATCTTTACATCAAATATAAAAGTCTATAAAATCCAAGATTTTTAATGAATTGACACAAACAAGATTAAGACATGCTTCCAATAGATAAATGATCAAAAGCTATAGTTTCAAAAAAAGAAAACAATGGAACATAATAGAACAAAAATATTCTGAATGACCACTAAAAGGCAAAATTCACATTAATATAACTAAATTTTTTATCAAATTGGAAAAGATGATGAAAGAAAGATGTAGTAAATCTTGGAGGGGCTGAGAGAAGATACATAATATTATACTGTTAGGAAAGATGTACATTGGTCTAACCATTCTTAAAAATATTTTGGAACTGAATGTAGAAAGTACCAAACTGATTATACCCTTTAACCCATTACTGGACATACACACACACATGCACATGCACACACCGTTGTCACCAAAGACAGAAAGAAAGGTGCCAACTCTATGAAAACATTCACAGCCACACCTTTCACGACGGCAACAAATTGGAAAAAAATGGACACCCATGGACTGAGAATTGCCAGAATAAATCAAATATTATATTCTTTGAATGAAATATTGCCCTGTAATTATTGAACGATAACAAAAAACAAAAAAAATTTCAGAGAAACGGGGAAAAATATATGCATTGGTGGAGAATGAAATAAACATTCTCAGGAGAATATCAGGCAGTGTGTTACTATGGAAAGAGCATTGGATTTAGAGTCAGGAGACTGAGACCTCAATCTTGGATCTATGACCATATTAGATATAGTATAATATTGAACAAGTCAGTTAATTTCTCTGGGTCTGAGTTTGCTCACTTATAAAATAAAGGCTAGCTGACCTCTCAGGTCACTTCTAACTCAAGATCTATGCTTTTATGATTCTAATATGAAAGAAAATGATACCCAAAGACAGGCAGAGCCAGATTCAGTGCAATATCTGATCTTAGCTTCAGAAAACAGATGAAGAAATACATTGTTCTCCTCTTGCTAGAGAAGTGGATGACTGGTTATGAAACTTCATGTATGCTGTTGGCTCATTTTCATTAGCTATTTTTCTGTATTACAAAAACGTAGATGGAATGTTGGGGAAGATGAATGAATTAAAAAAACCCTAAAGGCAACAGTAAAATGAACAAACAGGAAGCTGAGGATTTTAAAAGAATATTTATAGTAAATATTCAATATTTTATTTTTTCATCCTCAAGTAAAAATTAGAGAAAGAAATTATAGGGAGTAAAGAAGTCTTTTCTCTTACTGTAACTCTTTAGCTTTCAATTCCTCAGGCAAAAAGTAATTGAATCCTCAAAGTGGCAAACATTGGATAAGGAAAAGACTAGGTGAAGTGGAGAGGAACATATGGGGATTTCTATACCTGTGGGGGGGGGGATGATGTGTTGTAGTTATGACGAACTAAAGACTCAGTACTTACCTGGCACAAACCACTAATGCACATGTCCAGTGATTCTGTGTAACATCGTGTGCCATCTAAAACTTTAGGGGCTAATTCGACAACAAGGCTGGTCCCTTTGGCCTGGCACTTGAGAGAACACGGGTTGTCGGGATCATTTGACATAGGCAGCCACTCGTAAAATTGGCCATGATATTTGACATCATTGTGAGCAGAGCACTGCTGGGCCCGAAAATCTCCAGCTTCTGGAGGGCAGTCCTGGAGAGGCAAGGAGAAAAGCAGAGGGTTAGGAATATATTCCAAACTCATAAATTTGGGGTCATCCTTGTTCTTACAAAAATGTTGCAGCTGTTTGGTCTTTATAAAGCACAAATAGGGCAAAACAAGGTCACTAGTCAATACAAATTGCACTTTTCCATTCTCATGAGAGACATGATATGATTATTTGGTTCTTGGAAAGGACTAGTAGGGATTCTGGAGATTAACTTTTTCTGGTATGTATGTGTATGTATGTACAAAGCAAGTTCTTTTAAGGAAAAAAATATGCTATTACACACACACACACACACACACACACACACACACACACGTAATTTGTAGTTCCAGAGCATAACATAGAGCCTTACCCTATTGCTGAATGCAACTGGTCATTTGGTTTATCAATTCCATAACAACTATTTTTGATTTTGTTGTTGTACAGTTGCTTTCAGTCATTTTTTGTGACCACATTTGGGGTTTTCTTAGCAGAGATACTGGAGTGGTATGCCATTTCCTTTTCCAACTCATTTTACAAATGAGGAAACTGAGGCAAACAAGGGTAAATGACTTGCCTAGGGTCACACAGTTAGTGTCTGAGGCCAGATTTGAATTCAGGAAGATGAGATCTCCTGACTCTAAGCCCAACAATCTGTCTACTACATCACCTAACTTCCCTAGCTAGTTTTACATCACCCTCAAAATACATATACCCATATACAATGGGATTAGAAGACTCCTCAGATCTCTTCTAGTTAAATTCACACATATAACAGAAATCCCCTTTACAACATTTTTGACAAATGTCAAGTCATCATTAGTTAGGGGACACTAGCTACTTCCCAAGGTGGCTCATAACAGTTGGGAGTCGCTCAGTTGGTCAAGAATCTTTTCCTTAACCATGCCAAAAATCTCTTTGCCCAGAGTCACCAACACTTAACTACTGAACCCTTTGGATTCAGGCCACCAACCAACCAATCAATGAATATGTTGGTGATAATTCCTACTCAGAAAAATCCTACATATTTTTTTCTATATCATTTAGTTGGAGTTTTGAGCTACCAGGGAAACCTAGTTAGCCAGGTGATAGATAGTGCATACAGTACTGGATCTGGAGTCAGGAAGATCTGAGTTCGAATCTGAACATAAATACTCACTAGCTGGTAAATCTTACCCAAGAAACAGAATCCCTGAAAACTATAACAGACCAAAGAAAACTCAATGAGTCCATCTATGAGATAGCAAGAAAATTGAGAACAAAATAAAAAAAATTGAAAAAAGAACTTGGAAAGCAGATAAAGGAGAATGTATTTATTTATGAGTAACTCCTTGAAAACTATAATTTAAAAAGCTTAGATATTATATCTAAGAAATAAATGAAAACTGGGCAGATCTATTAGACTTAGAAGGCAAAGTGAACAAAGAAAGTATTCATCAGTCACTTCCTACAAGGACACAAAAGGGGAAAGTCCCAAAAAAGTCCCAGTCAAAATCTGATGATTCAACATGAAAGAAAATATACTGCAAGCATCCAATAGCAGCTCAAGTCCCAAAGAAGTATAATCAAGATCACACAAGAATTCGAAGTTCCCACTACAAACAAGACAAGATCTAGGAATTTTTAACAAAAGGCTTAACACAATACAAATCAGCATATAGTCCTGGAAGGGGTGAGCATTTGGAGAGGAATGAGCTTTTAATGGAATATAGGACTTCTAAGGTTTCCTGATAAAAAGATCAGAGTTCAGCACAACTAGGATACAAGAGTCTGTAGAAACACAGAAAGATAAGTTTATTCGAGCAATTGGAAGGAGTATGATGATGTGGTGCTAATATTCTAACAGAGGGAGAAAAAAATTTCTTTTTATAAACTTAATGTCTTCAAAGAGTATTGAGGAAGTTAAAGAAAAACAGAAGGACTTTTGGTGGATTGGTTCAATATGCCAATGTAGAAAAGAGTAAAAAGGGAGTTATAACTTAATATTTCTAATAATTAGTTTATGTGTGAAGAGTGTGGAGTAAGGGGTAAGAGAATAAAACATGGATGAACCTCACTCTGACTTGAAATGGGCAAAGGAAGGTTAAACACACACACACACACATACACACACACACACACACACACACACACACACACACACACACACACGGTTGTAGAAATACATCAAACTCAATATAGAAATAAATAGGAATAGGTTGAGGAAGGATAACAATGGAGAAGAAATGATTTTCATGGAAAACAAAGTTCCTGATGCTGAAAGGGGAAAATCAGAGGAAGTAAAAAAAAGAAAAGTACTAGCTCCAAAGTGAGTGTCTTAGACTGCCTCTTAGATAATTGAGGACGGGTCTAATATGGTGGTATATGAAGGAAATTATTCCACCATAAAAAATGACAGAACATACTCCTTCAAAGAATCCTGGATAGTATGGACCAATAGAGGGAAGTAAACAGAATCAGAACAATTTATGTAAAAACAGTAATATCTTACAGAAAAATAACTTTGAAAGACTTAAGAACTCTGAACAGTGAACTGACCAAGTATGTCACCAAAGGACCTATGATGAAGCACATTACCAACCTCCCAATAGAGGAGTGATGGACCCAAGGTGCAGAGATAAATATCTTGACATAGTCACAATGTGGATTTGTTTTGACTATGCTTATTTGTTATAAGAACTTTGTCTCTCTCTCTTTCCTCTTTCCTTCCTTCCTTCCCTTTTTCTCATTTTCCTTACCTCCTACTCATTTTCCCTTCTCTTCCTCTCTTCCTCTTTTTCTTTCTTCTCTCCTTCCTTCCTCTTGGTTTTTAATTTGGTCTGGCTTAGCAATAAGGATGTGCCCCATGCCCAACCAGAAAAAAAGGGCCATGGTAAACATTTTAAAAATGCACATTAGACAAGAGAAGAAATTCCAAAGGAGGCACTGAGAAACAGGACAGTTTAAAAGTGGCATGCAGAATTTATTATATATATGCATACATTTTAAAAATGTAAGCAGTATGGATGAAGGTTCATTTTTCATATTATGTATATATATTTTTTAAAAAACACCTCACACAAATAGAGACATGTCTACAAATTGGAGAAATATTAATTGCTCATGGGTAGGTCAAGCCATTATAGTAATAATAAAACTATTAGCTAATATAATTTACTTATTTAGTGCTATTCCAATCAAAATGTCAAAGAATAATTTTATAGAGTTAGAAAAAATGACAAAATTCATCTGGAGGAACAAAAGGTAAAAGATATCAAGGGCATCAATGAAGTGAAACAAAGTAAAGGAAGGCAGCCAGATCTCAAACTATACTATAAAGCAGTAATCATGAAACCAATCTAGTATTATTTAGTCAATGGAACAGATTTGTTTCATAATATATAGGCATAAATGACTACAACAACTGACTGTTTGATAAACCCAAAGATCCGAGCTGTTAGAGCAAGAACTCACAATTTGACAAACTTGTTGAAAAACTGGAAAACAGTGTGGCAACAAGTAGTCACAGATCAACATACCACACACTATAGATCAAAATAAAATTAAAATGGGTATATGATTTAGACATAAAGGGTGATATTATAAGCAAAACAAAACATGGGAAAAATATCTGTCAGATCTATGAATAAGGCAAGAATTTATGATCAAAAAGAGAGAATCATGGGAGATAAAATGGACAATTTTGATTACATTAAATTAAAAAAAAAAGTTTTGCACAAACAAAACCAATGTGGCCAAAATTAAAAGGAAAGAAAGAAGCTGGAGGAAGAAGAAATTACTTGAATAAAGACCTCATTTCTCAAATATATAAGGACTTGAGCCAAATATATAAAATAAGAGCTATTCCCCAACTGATATGTTGTCAAACGATATGAAAGGCAGTTTTCAGAAGAAATCAAATCTACAAATAGTTCACCTAAAAATGCTCTAAGTTACTAATAATTAGACAAATGCAAATTAAAACAACTCTTAGATACTGACCTCAAAACCATCATATTGACTCAGGTGAAAGAAAAGGAAAATGACAAATTCTGGAGGGGATAAGGAAAAATAGGGACACTAATGCATTTTTAGAGGTGCTATGAGCTGGTCCAACCATTCTGAAAAACAATTTGAAACTATATCCAAAAAGCTAGAAAACTACACGTACTCTTTAACCAGCAATACTGCTATTAAGTTTATACCCAAAAGAGATAAAATAAAAAGGACCTATAAATATCAAAAAAAATTGTAGCAACTCTTTTTGTAGTGGCAAAGAATTGGAAATTGTGTGGATGCCTATCAATTGAGGAAATGGCTCAATGAGTTGTCATATAGGATTGTAATGGAATACTATTGTGTTGTAGGAAACGACAAAGAGGATGGTTTCAGAAGAACCTTAGAAGATTTATATGAACTGATGCAGAGTGAAGTGAGCAGAACCAGAAGATCATTGTACCCTGTACTCACAGGTATTGTAAAGACAATTGTGAAAGACTTGGCTACTCGAATTAATTCAATGGTTCATGACAGCTCCAAAGGACTCAGGGTGAAAAACACTATCCATCTCCAGAGAACTAATGAACTATGAGTGCAAAATGAAGCATATTTTTGTTTCTGTATTTTTCTGCCCTTTTTTTAAAAAGCAACATGGCTAATATGGAAATGTTTTGCATGGTTTCTTATGTATAATGGGTGTCATATTTCTTGCCTTCTCCTTGAGGGGATGGAGGGTGAGAGAATTTGAAACTGAGAATAAAAAAATTTTAAATATTAAATGGAGTCCTATTTTTATGTTCTACTTTGAGTATGAAACTGTTATTTTTTGGTGTTTTACTTCAGAATAATTTTTTTTAAAGGAAAGTGCCTAAGGGAGTATTAGAGGTCCTATATTCAGGCAATCAGAGAAGAAAGATTGGCAAAAGATATGCTGTCTTACTTTAATCTTCCTTTGCAGCACTCATTGGAGCAGATAAGGATGTGCCTGACACTTAAGTGACATTCATGGAAATGCGAAATTTGCTCACTGCATTTAATTGACCGAAGGTTAGAAAATCATAGAAATCACAGGATCATAAATTTAGGGGCTGTGAGTTTGGGGGGGTGTTGGGAGGGAAAAGGAGAGCAGTTAACCATCTCAACAGCAAAGAAATTCTGATGCCTAATGTTGAATCATGCTTCTTTCTACTAAGCAGAGAGTTAGGGTGCTATTAGGTATAGACTGAACCATAAATCACTAGACAAAGTCAATGTGTTGGTTTGTTTTGTTTAGTAAGATCCTTCTTTATTCCACTGCAAGCTTCGATTAAGGGAGTGGGTAAAAGGAACCACTGTGAAGAAACAGTGATGTTGAAGGTGGAGGCAAAGCAATGAAAGAAAAAAAAGAATGGCTGCCAAGAAAAGAAAAAAAGGAATGGGTTGGATTAGACAGCTTTTGAAGTTTTACTGTGCTCTAGATCTATACACAAACTGTCTTTCTAAGAGCTCTGGTATATGAGGTTTCCTTTTTCCTGAAATTTAATTTGTATTTGAATGACAACTCCTGCTTATTTTAAAGAAATTTCATGCCTTTTCCAATATTTTGCTTTATATTTTATCATTTATCAAGTAGCTGATGTCCTTTGTAGGCAAGACAAGCTTATAATTTCAAAGCTCTTTTGCTTTTTCCATTTATGTGTGCTTTCCACTAAAATTCTCCTCCAGTGCCTCAATGAGGCATAAATTTAAAACTGATGGTTACGCCAGTGAAGTACAAGCCATGACAGACTCTATCAAGCCGAAAGTCTTCAAGTACAGGTTCTGCAATGGAATCTATGTTTGTCTGTCTGTCACCTGAGGATCAGGCCAGCTAAGTTCAGAGAGACTCATCACCATATGATGAATTTTTTCAGGCATAGCAAATAATTAAATTCATCTATTATGGCAAAGAGGGGTTTTGATGTGGGCCAACTGAAGGAGAACTGATGCCAGTGAAGTCATGAATGCCTGAAGTATTACATGTGCACCCAGAGTACTGAAGCACAGGTTCTAAAGAGAAAGAATACCACGTGAAGATTATTCATGGTTGGGAAACAAATTGAGTGGTGCGGCTTGAATGATTTTGCATATGGCTTTGAAATGCTCAAGTGAAATATTTGGAATACTTGGTTCTTGCATGATCCCTAATAATACAGGACAGTGGATTTTATAATTGTGTTATTGCTAATAATAATATTGAGATCAATGTCTGGCATTTACAGGCCACTTTTCATCCTACAGTTTCACGAGGCACTTTATTACTTATCCATACAACAGTGATGGTGAGATCATGTCTAAATATATGAAGTAAAGTAGAGAATTCATGCAATTACTTGGATCAAGTAGACTCCGAAACCCTCATTACTTTTGCCTCAATTATCTGGAAATGGCAATGAACCAATTAAAAGGTGATGCAAGCAGTTTATTTTGCTTTTCATCCAAGAAGCAAGGATAAAAAACTAAGAGACCACATAGTATACAGTAGAGATCATTTTCTGAAAATTCTTCTTCCTATGAGAGCAGAGTCAGGTTTAATCACTGGACTTGTAATGCAACTCAGAGTGCCAAATCAGACCCTTCTGTTTGCTTCAGCCACCCTACTTTGTAGCTTTATTAAACACACACACACATGCACGCATGTGTGTGTATGTGTATGTGTAGGCAGAAAATCCTTCCTCTCCCTCAAACAGCAACCCCAGATGAAACCCTTATCTACTTAAGTAAACTTAAACTGTTCCACAAAATTTGTTGACTCCTTTGAATCTGAAAACAAATTAAATAAATATGGCTCAAATGTAACAACTTCACAGGATACTAAAGATGACAGAGTTGAAATGCTAATATATTTAGACTTTCACTTTTGTGACAAAAGCAGTAAAACAGCCTGAAAGTCTAAGACAAGATCAGAATGCAAAGAGATGCACATTTGCCCCTCACATGTGATTTGGGGAGTGCCTTGTTGCATGTTTTATGAACTTGGAGGGTCATGGTGCCTGAGAAGACCTTTGCTCTTTTGCAATACCACTTTCTTTCCTTCTGTCCCGTGTTTTTGTAAGGGTGGGAAAATATGTTTTGCTAAGTTGAGAATGCACTTAAACCTGGAGTTCAGAGTTTAAAACTGAACTCGAACCTTTGTAATGTTTGAGTTTATTTGTACTTGGCAAAATGCAACTTCCTGTTATAAGAAAAAAAGACTTAAGAAGGCTTATAAAACAGGTTCAGAAAGCTTCTTGGACATCAAATAGCTCTTACAAAATAACATTTTGATGATTTAAGTGTAAATGAATCAGAAACATATGAATCAAATTTCCCTTGAAATACACATGTTTAAAAATTAGGGGAAGAAGGACTTGGCAAAAGGAGCTTTGTTGGACCCAAAACATCTGAAACACAGTTCAAGACACTTGATGAACCCAAAATGCAGCTGGGTTAATTCACCCAGCTGCAAACTGGAAACTTAGGCAAAGCAGTGGTAGTTCCATCAACACTTCCTGTTCCTCTTTTAAAAAGAAAGAGGAAAGAGAGAAGGAAATAAAAAGAAAGGAAGGAAGAAGGGAGGGTAGGAGGGAGAAAGAGAGAAAGAGAAAGAGTCAGACATAGAACTTGGAGAATGTTACACTTGTCTCACAAGCACCTTTGGAAAAGCCTTGGTGTATAGCTTCCTAGGCACTGTCTTTCACATCTTAGTTTACAATATAGTTGTCTCCTAGATATTTGCTCTGGCTGTGAGATGCTGTTTTCCAACAAAGAATACAGGATATGGAATCATACTGAACAAACTGAAGATGAGATTTCTACTCTCAATGCCAGATATGCTGAGAGCGTAATAAGTAATATGAACAAATAATTACCATTTCAATACATTTATGAAGGTTCTTGTAAAGAGTAAGTGGATTCCCCCAAAACAAGGAAAATGGGAACTTAAAATGATTAATTCTACTCATCATTTGGAATGGATTGTCATAGAATGTAGTGGGTTCTCCCTCTATGGAGGTGTTTAGTTAAGGGCTGTATATGTAGGTCTGGGTAGATGTTATGTTGGATACTTGGTCAGGTGAGGGAGGAACCTGCACTCCAGTGAGAAAGCTAGGGGTGGACATGGAGCAGCGGACAACCATCCAAGAATCATCTGGACATACAATAGGAAAAGATCTGTGTGATGCCTGTGGGACAACCAGTCTTAGCCTAAAGGTTGGGTCATATTATTAGGAAAGACTTCCTTTTTCTTCATGAAAATTTACTTTATTTAAAAGAGTAATAAGTCCCCATAAGTGCCCCAGTTCAACCATTCCAGTAACAGCACTCCTTTCTCTATAATTTTAAAGTACCTAATCCCGATGTGAAAGCTTCCTTCTTAAAGAACAGAAAAACAAAACCTGACCTTTGATTTGCCCTCACTATAATTCATAAAATCCATGGAGTCCTGCCATATATGAATCCAATTCAAAACAATTTCTGGTTAATCAACCAGCCAGTGGAAAAGATAAGATGAATCCCAGATGTCCCCTGATGATGATAGGTATATCAGATTACAGTATGGGACAAAACAAGGTCAAACTTTTCAAAGTTTATTTAATGGGTGAAATAGAAAAGATTATATTCAAGGCAGCTAAGGTAGAAGAATTCAATGGACCTTTAAAATGGGTTTGAAAAAATATAGTATAAAATAACAAGGCCAAGAAGGGTTTTCTTTTTTCTTCTTTTTTACCTTCTTAAAGTCAAAATTTCCTTCTATAAGGTTACACTTCTGATTCCTCTGACTCAAGTATTTAACAGCTGACCTATTCTGTTGATTTGGGTGTTTTATACAGCATATTTGACGAGTACCAGAGTATGAATTCCATATTTCCACTCCGTGGTTCTACTTAGAGTCAGTTAACACCTGATAACATCAAGAAAATAATGGAAAAGGAGGTTAGATGAGAAAATGGCATCTCTAGAAATTTAATAAAAACCATCTTTTCAACTGCTCCCTTCTTCATTATAAGCTACCAATTTTTACCACTAAATTTGGAGGATCACAGATTGGGAGTTGGAAGGGACCTTGGAAACCAACAAAATCAACTCATTAATATTACAGATAAGGACTTGCCTAGGATCAAAAAGCCAGTAAGTATCTGGGAAGATTTGAACCCAAGCCTTCTTGACTTGATAAAGTCCAATGATTGATCTGTTATACCATGACACCTCTCCATACCATTCTTCATAGAATCATAGGGAACTACCTGGCAAAGCATTTTATCTCTTCCTCTCCCTTCTCCCTGCAATTAACCTGTATAACTAATGCCCTTGTGGTAGAAGTATGCATACTTAAAATAAGCATATTCTTTTCTCTGAGGAGCTCAACGTTTTATCATTAACATATCCTTTCTGTAGACAAGTGACCTAAAGTGCAGCACTAATACCTTAATGAGGGTTAGAGATGATGCTGCATTCTCAAAGGCCATGCCAGTGGACTCCAAGCTCAGTCAATCCTACTTGCCTAGAAAGGCCATGAGTGTGGTTCTGAGGTTAAACTATCATCCAACTATCAACCAACAATCATTGACATGAATGATTTGTCTTTAGTCACAATGAGGGAATGTCAGAACAGTATCCCCCAAGATGTCTAATTCTCAGGTTAATAGGGTAGAGAAGGAGTAGGAGGTCATTGCCTCATTTTATGTTTCATGGGGGCATGCTTAAGAATGAGTCACAAACACTATTTATTCTTCATTATATCATAACCTGGTAGCAACTGAACTTTCCCCAAGTTTTTTGGCATAATATGTACATGAAGAGATGAAAAGTAGAACTAGGAAAACAATATGTACAATGAGTCACAACAGGGTAAGACAGAGGTGTTTAAAATGTAAAACTCTTAAGCATAGCCTGAACCTGATTAAAATGTAATTGTGAAATATTTAGCAAAATAAAAATAGAACACAGATACTGTTAATATGTGGCTTTCTAAGTCAATATACAGCCCCAATGGTTTAGTGACTGTCATTTCTATTAGAATTTGATTCCACTGATATAAAGACCACAAAAACAATAAAAAATCAATATTGAGAAGTTATAAATAATACACTTGACCCCCAAAAAGAGATTGAAAAGATAACTTTCCACATGCTTCTCTAGCCTTTTGGAGAGGTCCAGGGGAGGGAGGGTCCATGGGTATGGACCATAGTATATAATGTCAAATTTTTTTCAATATATTGATTGGTAATGATATATCTTGTCTCTTCTACCTCTTCATAGTGGTTTTGTAAAAAAAAAGTTATTATAAGTGATGATTTTCTGGGAAGGGGAAGAAAAGGTTTAAGGGCACATTCAGGTGATATTAAAAATAATGATATTAATAATTTGTTAAAAACAAAAATTCTTATCATATTATTGTCTGGAAAAAATAGAAAAATAGATTTGGAGCTAGAAGGGACCTCAAAAATAATTTAATATAAAACCTTCATTTTACAGGCTAGGAAACTTAAGTCCAAAGAAGGAGGGCAACATGCCCAAGTTCACACAGGTGGTAACAGCTGAGATTTCAGTGCAGGGCCCCAAGTCCTTGCACCTCAGAGGTGGAGATCCTGTCTCCAGATTCAGTGATCATTCCACTTCACCATCATTTCATATAAGAAAGTCAATTTATGCCTATTCTATGAAAAAAAGTTGATTGAAATTTTCCACTCCATAAACACACACATAAGTATGTACATATATACATACACACATATAAATCTATGTTGTATAAATTTAATAGAGCAGTATTTAAGAAACAGAAAATCTTTATTTACAATTTTAAAAGTAGCTTTTAATGTTCAGATTGAACAATATGCAGGGCTAATGTCAAGATACCAAGCTTCATTCTAAAAACTTCTGGTCTACAATATCCAGTAAATAATGTTCACAATACTAAGAAACATCATCATCTTCTAAACTATGAATTTAAGAGCCTATTTGTGCACAGCTGTGGTAGCTGTTGTACATGAAAATACACAGACATGGTCCCTGCCCTGTCTAGACAGGCTATATAGAGACAATCCTATGATACTGTAAGAACCATTATAGTGTAAGTCTCCAACAGATTACTATAAGTACAAGAAAGAAAAGACATTGACCCTGAGTGGTTATGTCACATTTAGGTAAAGCTCACTCAATTCAATTCAGTTTAATATATTAAGTACCCTAAGGTACTATGTTGGAGAGTGAGAAGCAGTATGAAGACAAAAACAAGAAAATTCCCAACATCAAATCACATACATTCTACTTGGAGATCCACTATAAACACAGACAGATAAATCTGAGGTAGTTTGAGGAGGGAGAGGACTCTAATGCCTGGGAATCATGGCAAGCTTCACAGGGGAGGTGATGCTTGAACTGAAGCTAGACAGAAGATAAGAATTCTGAAAGTTGAAGATGAGTGAATTCCAGGCATGGAGGATACTTTTAGGGTCTACCCGGAGGGAGGAGATGGAATATGGAATTTAGGAGAACAGAATAGTCCAATCTCATTGGATTGTAGCATCTGTCCATGAAGAGAGCAATAAGAAATACTTCCATAAAGATGGGTTGGAATTCAGCATTGGTTTTCCCCTTCCTTTGTGAAAAATAAAGTAGATTTTCCTAGACACCATGATTAAATGACTCTGGATCCTCAGGCATCATAGAGCAGTGTTAATTGTATTGTATTTAGATACTCAGTTTTGTTATTTGCTACTTATGTGACCCTGAAAAAAATAATATCTACTCTATAGACTCCAATTTCTTCTCCTCAGTGGCAAAGGAACTAAATGATCTCAAAAATCAGAGATATAAATCTTATAATCTTAGTCAAATCTTATAAACAATTTTCATTCTTCTTCCTCCTTCTTTCCTTCTTCTTCTTCTTCCTCAAGAGAAATGAGAATGATGTGAGAATATCATGAAAAATGAGTTAACTACTTACTACAGGGGGCCTGAAAAATTCTGAAGAAAATAATGCCTTAAAAAATAGACTAACCCAAATGGCAAAAGAAATCCAAAAAGTCAATGAGGAGAAGAATACCTTAAAAAGCAAAATTGGCTAAAAGCTCACTGAAGAAAATAATTCTTTCAAGATTAGAATGAAGCAGATAGAAGCTAGTGACTTCATGAAAAATCAAGAAATTATAAAACAAAACCAAAGGAATGAAAAAATAGCTGACAATATGAAATATCTCACTGGAAAAACAAATGACTTGGAAAATAGATCCATGAGAGATAATTTAAAAATTATTGGACTACTTGAAAGTCATGATAAAAACGAAGAGTCTAGATACCATCTTTCAAGAAATTATCGAGGAAAACTGTCCTGATATTCTAGAACCAGATGGTAAAATAAGTATTGAAAAAATCCACTGACCACCTCCTGAAAGAGATCCCAAAAGGAAAGCTCCTAGGAACATTGTAGCCAAATTCCAGAGCTCCTAGGTCAAGGATTAAATATTGCAAGAGCCAGAAAGAAACAGTTCAAGTATTGTGGAAACATAATCAGGATAACACAAGATCTAGCAGCTTCTACATTAAGAGATCAAAGGGTTTGAAATATGATACTACAGAGATTAAAGGAGTTAGAATTAAAATAAAGAATCATCTACCCAGCAAAACTGAGTATAATACTTCAGGGGAATAATGGTCATTCAATGAAATAGAAGACTTCCAAGCATTCTTGATGAAAAAGACCAGAGCTGAATAGAACATTTGACTTTCAAACACAAGAATCAAGAGAAGCATGAAAAGGTAAACAGGGAAGAGAAATTATAAGGGACTTGCTAAAGTTGAACTGTTTACATTCCTACATAGAAAGATCATATTTGTAACTCTTGAGACTTTTCTCAGTATTACAGTAGTTGAAGGGATTATATACATATAGACCGAGGGCACAGGGTGAGTTGAATATGAAGGGATGATATCTAAAAATAAAATTAAGGGGTGAGGGAGGAATGTAGTGGGAGAAGGAAAAAGGGAGAAATAGAATGGGGTAAATTATCTCTCACATAAAAGAGGCAAGGCAAAGTTTTTTCGATGGAGGAGAAGAGGCAAGAGGTAAGAGGAAAAGAGTGAACCTTACTCTCATCACATTTCGCTTAAGGAGGGAATAACATACACACTGAATTTGGTATGAAAATCTATCTTACACTACAGGAGAGTAGGGGAGAAGGGGATAAGTGGGGTGGGTAATTGATAGAAGGGAGGGCTTATGGGAGGAGGTAATTAGAAATAAACACTTTTGAGGAGGGACAGGGTCAAAATGGAGAATAAAATATATGGGGAGCAGGATAGGATGGAAGAAAATATAGTCTTTCACTACATGACTATTATGGAAGTGTTTTGCATGACTACACATGTATAACCTATACTGAATTGTTTGCCTTCTCAGTGGGGATGACTGGGAAGGGAGGAAGGGAGAGAAGTTGGAACTCAAAGTTGTAAAAATGAATGTTAAAAATTGTTTTTACATGCAACTGGAAAATAAGACATAAAGGCAATAGGGTACAGAAATCTATCTTGCCCTATAAGAAAACAGAGGGAAAGGGGATGAGAGAAGGGAGGGGGTGTGATAGATTGGAGGAAAGGGTAATCAGAATGCATACTGTCTTGGGGTGGGCAGAGGGGAGAGATGGGGAGAAAATTTGGAACTCAAAATCTTGTGGAAGTAAATGTTGAAAACTAAAATTTAAATAATCAAAAAAACCCCACCAAAAACAAAAAAAAGAAAGAAAATTTGTATTTTTACAAATTATCAAATTCATCTTGAGTAAGAAATTACTCATCGAAATACCTTTGAGCAGAAGTCCCTTTGAACCACAGACAATAAAGACAAATACCACATGATGATTGTTCCATAAAACAGTAACTAGTCAATCTAGCCACTATGCTGGTCCCTGGAAATAATAAGGCAAAAGTAAAAACTCATTCAAAAATTAAAGTTATTGTTTTGAAAAACAAACAAACCAGTGAGTAGATCTCTGCTTTGGGGCCTGAATGCATATTCAATTAATAATCATTTAGTGGCTTCCCCTGCCCCACCTCTGTATGTCTCATTGATTTCCTGAGATTTTGAGTGCATCTTTCTGTCTACTGAGGAAATACTCAGTACAGCCATATTAAAAATAGCCTAAGTATTTCATTGTGCTCATTAGGAACCATATATTAGAGACTGAAAGTATATGATACCTTAAATGATCAACCCTACCCTAGTACAGTATGTCATATTACCTGCAGCCTTGACTGGTTTCTGAATGTCTCCAACCACAAGCTTCCACTAAGGTACTCTGAAAACTGGTCTAAATAAGATTATTTAAAACAGTCTGCTTTAAAAGTTTATGCTTTCCTCTGGGCAATATTAATTTAATTGGTTCATTTTCCCCCTCGGAGCAAAATATACTTTTCAATATTGATGCTTAGTAGCAGTTTGCAGACTTGGTCCTTTTAACATCCCCATCTTGTTAATTTCACCCCATCTTTCTTCATATATTTGCCTACTTTAAGTTCTTAATTTTATCTATTCCTATGCTTTAAATTATTTTCCATCCTTATCAGTATCTTTTCTTAAATCAGCTCTTAGAGATTTTTGGTATCTGGAACTTAAAAGTTAAAATTTAACAGCTATTTTAGGTAATCCCTCCAAATGTAACATAAAGGCAGTATATCTGTGTGTTTTGCTTTTTAAAAATACTAGTGGGTTTTTATTTGAAATGGTAATCTGCAATCGTCTCAGTAACATTGCATACTATTTCATTTTATAAGCATATACTTATAAAGCGTATTGTTTGCTGAATGCATTTGCCAAAATATTTGGGGGAGAGAGTCAAGTTACGGGAAGGGCTAGTATATGGGAGACATTTTGGCAAATAAATACTTGCTAAACAGTTACTACTGCTTAGCTCTGATGTAGAATGAGTTCCTAAGAAGTCTCTGTTTACAAATGGGGAAATGGAATAAACTTGATGGATTGCAAAGGAGAGTAAGTCTGGAGACTCCAGTTGTCTCTTGAAACATGTGGTGCTTTTGTCAGTCACTCAGAATGAAAATTGGAATGGACGTTGTCTGGAGCAATTCAAAGATAAACACAATGTTAGACACGTTGAAGAAGGCCCCAGCAACTCTCTTTACCTCCCACCCTCCCTGATCTATTACAAACCTAACATTAACTTGTAATCGTGATCTGGGATTTTTCTTTCTGAATTCTCATAATATTGTGCACTTTGGACTGTATCTACTCATTGTTTTCTTTAAGTGACAGAAGTGAGTAGCTGTACATGAACAAAAATATCTCCAAGATACCCTTCATCTGGGGAACTTTGCCCAGGCTTTTGTCTAGCAATGCAGAGCTAAAGGCTGATTGCACTGGAGGAGGAGGAGAAGAGGAATGATCCTGTGGGGGTTGGTGGAGGGCCTGGAGGTGAGGAGGCAGAGAAAAGGCATTAAGTTGAGGAGAAGAGGAGGCAATGTTGCGCAGAGTACTCTCCCCTCCCAGACTTGGAGAGCTATATCTTTTACTGGGCTAGAGGCTTATGTCCTGGCCACCCAGCTACTGAAGTGAAAAGTTAGTTTCACAAAAGAGGATCAGTCATAGCACATATACACCAGACTACTAAATTTGTCTCCCTACCCACCCAAATTTCCAATAGGGTGTACCAACATGGTCCTACAGCTTCCTGAGACCCATATAAGATGTCTAGCTTTTTTCTTGTCTTGGAAAGGAGGGAAGGAGGCAGCTTTGGCCCCAGGAAAAAACCCTGTAAAATCAGAGTCATTTTCCTCCTAGTTTTTCTTTCCTTTCTTTACCCATCCATTATCTTAATCACACTTCTCTAGAAAAGGAAAGGAGCACCTCACCCTGCATGGCCTCAATGCATTTCTTCTGTTGGCTGTGTATGAACTGCGGCTGTGCTTGTTCTGCAAAACTTAACAGATGGCTGAACTCTTCACTATAGGCTGAGCTCATAGTGGCAGGTGAGTGAGAGGCAGGTCAACTGAACGGTTCAAGTGGAGTCAAGCAGTATGTATGTATGTGTATATATACATAAATACATATAAATTATAGTTATAGTTCAGTCATTTCAGCTGTGTTTGACTCTTTGTGACCCCATTTTGAGGTTTTTTTGGCAAAGACATTGGATTGGTATGCCATTTCCTTCTCCAGCTCGTTTTATAGATGAGGAACTGAGATAGAGTAAAATGACTTGTCCAGGATTATATGGCTAGTAAGTATATAAGGCCAAATCTGAACTATGAAAACTAATCTTCCTTGACTCCAAACCCAAGGCTCAATCCATCGTACCACCTAGCTGCCCTGTGTATGTATATGTATATGTGTCTATATATATGTATGTATAGACACATATATGATGTGTATGTATATATACACACATACACACATATATATTTCTCTTCATCTAGTGTAGAAACCCTATAAAAGAGAAAATTAAGTTACTTTGGCATGACCTGTCTTAAATAAAATCTTGCTGGCTTTCTGTGGCAGAGATATCAAAATACCATTCTCAGTCACCATATTCTTAACCAGTTCCTTTCTTAAAACTTCAATTTTTTTCTAAAGTTTTCCATTCCAATGGAGTTCAGTGGTAAAAATATCACCTGTACTCCTAATCTAGCAATCAACAATAATTTATCAAACATCTGTACTCTGCCAGACACTATGCTAGGTTCTGGGCTTATGAAGATAAAAATGAAACACTCCCTGTACTCAATGAGCTTAAATTTTATTCCAGAGGAATGGGCATGCAAGGAGACACCATGAGCATATAAGGTGTCTTCAGTTGACCCAGGTCTCATAATCTGTACCCATGTTTTCTAAATTCCTACTTTCTGTATCACTTGTACCCACACAAATTGTCAGAAGGGAGTATTAGAATTCTGATAGATCTTGGAAGGTAATCTGTTATGTCCTAGATACATCAGTCAGCTTTTCAACTCTTGTTAGCAGGTTGATAAATAGCTGCCTCGGTATCCCTCAGAAGAGCTCACAGGATAAAAGGATCACAGATTTAGAGTGGAAAGGGCCTCAGAGACCACCAACTCCAACACTATTATTTTACAGATTAAGAACTTGAGACTGTATGAGGTTAAATCACCTGTGCAGGGTCACATGCTTAGTAGGTGTGTGAGTCACCAGACACTACCATTTAGCTTTTCTTTCTTTGACCCATGGTAGGTATCTCTTTTGCTTCATTGGACAATAAGCAACAGTCTATTCCTCCGAGGGTTAGATAACTCCTCTCTGAGAAAGCATCATGACCATTACATGTTCCTCTTCTGTGCAAAACACTATAATGACTCCTCCCATTTTTGGATGAGTACCACTCACACCCCTTAGTCTAGCATTCCAGGCTCTTCCTCAGATGGGTGCATCCCACCTTGCTAGTCTCATCTCCCACTGTATTCTACACTTCAATCACATATTATGGGATTGCTCACTCTATCAGTTCTAATTCTTTGTTCCTACTGTTCCACACACCTGAAATAGCTTTCCTTTCCCCACCTCCACTCTCAACCTTTTGAGATTCTATGTAGCCTTCAAACTTCAGCTCACATGCCACTTTCCCTATGAAGTCTTAAATGATTCCCCCAAATAAAAAAGATTCTTCCTTTCCTAGACTCAGACAAAAACACAGTACTTCTTTTGTGTTCTCTAATTATTATGTAGGACAGCATATTTGGCATCTCCTTTTCAAGGCTGAGCTCCATTATGGAGGAGAACATACTTAAGCTATCTTTATACCTACCCCAGTTACCAACACAGTGCTCATCCCATGTAGGGTGCCCAATACAGAGTCACCTCTAGCAATAAATATAAATTTCTCTCTCTGGTGTTCAAAGCCCTTCATAACCTGCCCCCTTCCCCTCCATGACCCTCCACTCCCCAACATTCTCTGCAATTCAGTGACTCTGGCCTTCTTGCTGGTCCTGGAAGGAGAAATCCCACCCCCCAATTCTAGGCATTTTCACTGGATGTCCTCCATGCCTGGAAGGTTGCCCTTCCTCATCTCTATCCCTTGACTTCTGCGTGTTCCTTCAAGTCTCAGCTAAAATCTCACCTTCCACAGGCAGCCTTCTATTATTCCCCTTAATTTTACTGTCTTCCTTTTGTTTATAATTTTTGATTTACACATGTCAAGTCATCCTGATCTATATCTTGCCACTGGCTGCAGATGGCTATGGAGGAAGAAGTGAGGCTGGTGACTTTGCCCAGCCCTGCCTCGCTAAAATCCAATTCACTTGCAAGTCATGGCATCACTTTCCTGATGTCATGGTTCTCTTCAAGAATGAAGGATAAACAACAATATAATTTATACGTAATAAGAGTTTCCAATTTGTATATAATCATTAAATCCATATATAATAATAAATGCTACCTTTTTAATGTAGCTCATTTATACATAGTTGCTTGTTTTCTCCCCCAATAGACTATGAACCTCTTGAAAGGAGGGCCTTTTTTTAAAAAAAATTTCTTTGTATCTCCAGTTCTTAGCATAGCTCCTGACAGATAACATTGTTTAATAAGTGTATATTGACTGATTGGTGCAGAATAAATAAGTGTTGAAGAGACAAGTTCTAGCAAAGCAGCTGAAGAATAAGGCTAACCATCCTCTCCGTTGATTTAGCACATGTTGCTTGCATAACAGTTACCTGCTTAGAATGAAAACTTTAGAGCAACTGTTGTGTGACCTTCATAAACTCTGTACTTGGCCAAGAGGGGCGCTTCCCTGGCATCACATACTTTCATGCTCCATTGGATCCATGATCTCACTGAGGAGCACTCTTTCCATTGGCAAGATCACAAACCCAGTCTTCCCATTCCAAGCAAATCATGCCCGTGTCTTTTCATTAATCCTCTACAATGGATCTATCAAGCTTGCTGTCTATCTCTTTATAGTTTTGTCATATTTCTTGGAAGCCAGGGCAGAAATTTCGGTTTTATATTCATCTGTTATCCCTCTGCTTGCTCCATGACTGGCCATGTTTTATTCCAGTTACACAAATATTAACTGGTGTCTTTCTCACTATTCCTTGTCCATGAATTTTGCTTGGTAATATGATGCATTCCACTCATACTAATCTATATCTTCCTTGGGTTGTCTACAATCACAGTTACTCAGAAACTGTGGTCTTCTGTGATTCATAGCTATATAGCATCATAAGAGGAACACTGACACAAGGACAACAACTAAGCAATAGCCATGCATTGATGGCAAGGAACAGCCTTGGATCATATCATTCATTGTCCAATTTCCAAACTGAAATCCAATCTACTCTTCTCTTCCAATGCAATTCTGTGTAATTCTGTTGTGTTTCTGAAGTAGTCAAAATACATTTTTAAGAGAATTCCACTATTAATTTTAGATTGGACAGGTGATCTCATTGGTACAGGTAATGAGGAATGAGGCAATTTCTTCTACTCATACAGGTCAGCACAAGCTCTGTAACTTATAGTCTCAGAGACTTGCCTAGGGGCAGTGAGAGACTAAATGACTTAAGGTAACACAATCAGTTTGTTAGAGGCAGGACTTGAATCCAATTCTTCTTGGTTCAGAGACCAGTTATCTCTTCATTAATCTAGGCTGCCTCTGAATTTCATAATCTGGGGAAAATTTATTCTTCATCCATTTGGTTCTCCCTTGATAGGCTAACCTCTTTTAGGTGGGCAGCTAGGTGGTGGATACAGCACCAGTGCAGGAGTCAGGAGGACCTGAATTCAAATCTCACTTCAGACACTTGACACTCACTAGATCTGTGACCTTGGGCAAGTCACTTAACCCCAATTGCCTCATCCTGGGTCATCTCCAGTCATCCTGATGAATATCTGGTCTCTGGATTCAGATGGCTCTGAAGGAGAAGTGAGGCTGGTGACCTGCACAGCCTTCCCTCACTCAAAACAAAGTCAAGTGCAAATCATGTCATCATTTCTCTGACGGCATGGTCTTCTTTGGCAACGAAGGACAAACACACACAATCTCTTTTAGCTGAACCGGATCTCAATAAAGGTACCCTAGACTGCAGGGATGGGGAATCTTCAGTCTTGAGGCCACAGTGACCCGCTATGGCCTTGAGTGTGGCCCTCTGACCAAATTCCAACTCCACAGAACAAATTCCCTTAATAAAAGGATCTGTTCTGTAAAACTTGGACTCGGTCAAAAGGCTGCACATGTGGCATGAAGGCCACAGGTTCCCCACTCCTGCCTTGATATTCAAGGTCTCAGTGTAAATGACACAATGCCAACCGCAAACTAGGACAACTGGAGAACTCCAATATGAACAGAAACTGCTCTTACGTTTGGACTTTGCAAAGGAACCTTTGGTAACTACTTAGGTAAAGCAAGTCTTCCTATTCTTTGACTTACTTGGTTTTTGATAACCAAAGGAGCACTGAACAAAGTTATCCCTGTCATTGCATCTATCAAATAATCTTATATTATCTTATATTTGTACAGATGATGCTTTGTTATTTAAGAGTCTGTAAGGTTGCAGTATTTTTCTTCCTTGAGAAAGCCAAGTGCTTTTCTACAAGCTTGATTACTTCATTCTCTTATTTTTTAAACCATTAATATAGAAATAAGAAAGTAAGCATATAAAAATGGGTAGTTACCATTCTTTCCTTAGTTGCCATTTTCTGAAAATAATACTGATTATCTTTTCCTCTTTTAAGGAATTTTCTTTTTATTCAGATGTATTGAAAACTGATGCTTGAGCTTTTGGCAACATGCCACTAAGCATGAATTTCCCTTTTATGTCAGGTCCAATAGGTTTTTTTTAAACTTCATTTTCTGGAGTGCCATTTTAATTTTTTTTTTATTTATCACATTGGACACTGAAGTTATAGAGTATTAATGTGTTCATCCTTATGAAAGATAAAAATAGTTATAGGAATGTTGGAGTTTTTTTTCACATCTATTTGTTTCCCTAGTTTCTATCAGAAGTATTCTTTGGATGATTTGGTTTAGTTGGATTTCATATTTTCAACTGGCACATTTGGGATGACTTGGCTTAGTTGTACATTTTCCCTTATACTTATTTTTTTTAACAAACCAATATTGCTTAAAATCATTTAATATGCTTTTCCATAATGTTTTCAGATTCAATTCAACACATATTTATTGAGTACCAACTATGTGCAACAAACTAAATTTAGAACCTAAATGAGTATTCACTAAACCAAAAGAGTTGCCTAGTGGGCTTGGGTGAATGTTTCACCAATAATCAAAATAACCTGCCCTACTAATCAGATGTGTTTCTGTATGAAAATGTTCATGTACTGAACCAGTGTTGTGTCCTTGCAGATAATTTTTTTCATGTTATGAGTAGGAAGCTTCTTTCTGTTAGTCATTAAATGGGCTGGTGCCTCATTTTGTTTCTTTCTTGAACATGGTCTATCAAGTTAACCTGAATCAAAACTGATCTCTAGCACTCCCATACCATTCCAAACTCTTGTCAACTCCATTGATTAATAATTGATGGGATTTGAGATTATCTGGTTAAGTGAAGAATGTCATTACAGTAAGAGATTTCAGCCAGTAAGAATTCACAAGCATTCTGCGAGTAAAAGAACGTCACCTTGTATCTTAAAGGAAGCGTTATCAATCCTGTTTTATGAATGAGAAAAATGAAGACTCAGAGATATTAAGTAACTTATACATAGAAAGAAAGTTATTAGCTGTAGAACTCAAAAGTAGGTCTCAGATAATAGACTTCATAGTTGGTTGACAAATGGTCATCTGGTTATGACAACGAAAGGATCGAACTTATAACCTTAGCTTCTTTTTTTAATCAATAATCAATCAATAATTAATCATTTCTCTATGTGATGATAACCGAAAGCTTCAATTTCAGATTCCCATTGTGGACAAGGGCATAGAACACAAAAATTACCCCCATAAGTAGGCATAGGTAATCTTAGTGACTGCTTTCTCATTCCTGACAATTCAGCATCGAGAATTCCTAAGAGATAAGGCCACTACAGAACTTAGGTAGAAACTACTCTTTAACCAAAGAAATGTGGAAGATATAATTTTCTAATATTAACTTTACATCTTTCATTTCCTAAATATTAATCATAGATTTTAAGAGCTGAACAGGACCATTCTATTTTGCAGATGTGGGAACTGAGACCCCAGAGTGACTTGCACCAAGACATGAAGAAACTGAGAGGTAGGATTTGAACTCAGATTGACTCAAAATCCAGAACACTTTCCGCTACATCATGTTGTGGAATAGAGATTTATAAATACTGTTCTGCAAAGTTTATTCTCAGTTTTTCCAGAAGAAAGTCAACATCTATCAAGGAACACAATATAAACAATAATGGCAATAGCATGAGTCTTGGACCTAGGGAATAGGGAGCTATTGCTGCCTAGTATAGTTTCCTCTGCATCAGAGAGATGCTATTTTTTTTTAATGACAGTTAGTTGACCCAGGACCCAGCTCACTGGCACCATCTACTGGGTTCTAGCTGCCACAAAATTTCCCCTATTTACTGGGTTCCCCAATTCCAAGAAAACCACAGGAAACAATTTGGTTTCTTTCTTTCCTCTTCTCCTTGACCTTGCTCTCCAAAAATAACATGCCAGTCTCTTAGGTGGTTTAAGTGGTTCCGAAAGATATTCAAGTTATCTGTGGGTTAAAGTTACCCTACACTTGTGTCTCCCCTTATCCCCTCCCCCCACCCCCCTGACCCCAGCCCCTTTATTCTCCCAACAGAAAATAAATTTGAAAGCAGGGGCTGTGTCATTCAGAATTTGCATCCACACCACCCCCTCCATATGTGTCACTGTGTTGTATAGGCATTAATTATTTAAAGGTGTTGAATGAATAGCAATATGTAGGTCAGGAGGAGTAGATATCACAATAGATGAAAGAAATAAGGCTTTACAGATTGCTTTTAATGGATTAATAGGGGTCATGTACCAAGTACAAGATACTAGGTTTACTAAGAATTTTCTTCCCATCTGACCTCCTCGGTTCTTGCTGGGGATTTTGGATGGTTCTTTTCTACCACTCCCCTTTTATATAAATTTGTGTATGCTTTGTGTCTATGTATCTATGTACCCATTTTATCTTCCCCTTCCAAACTTCATGAAAGCAGGATCTAGTTTATTTGCTGGGGTTTATTTATTTATTTACTGACTTATTTTTGGTAACCTCTGCTCAGTACTTCAGAATCTTCTCAGGAATTCAATTTCACTCAACAAATATATCACATTGAATTAGATCTTTCAGTGTTAAATAATTTGAGATAATTGCTTTTGGCTTATTTTACCTTTTACTTGGCTAGAGGTATCACTCTGTTATCTCTACTATTTGAAATACTAATTAGGTGATTAGCTCTCCAAGTCTTCCTTATCTCTAAGCCTTTGTATCTACTCGGTTCTGACAGAGAAAATTGGAGTTGTAATAAAATACTCATTAAGCACCTACTGTGAGCTAAACTGGCGTGGGGGAAGATACACAAAAAGTCTTTGTCTAGTAGGAAGACAATATAACCAGACACCTGGCAAAAACGCATGATATTAAGTGAATTAGAGAAATTTTAGAGAATCAGAGAATAAAAGTGATAAATGAGGTATGTATTTCTGTAGTATATGTTATGGGGAGGAATTGTTATTGACCAGTCACTGGAGACGGCTTTGTAGCATTTGAATTGGGCTCAAAGGGTGGACAAAAATTCTATGTGTAGTAGCAGAGAGTGAGGACGCTCTAGGCAGAGGGAAGAGGGTAGAGGTGCACAAGAACACAGTGTGTGACAGGCAGAAGAAAAGAGCTATTTGGTCTAGAGTATAGACTTCAAGGAAGGGAACACTTTATGATAACACTGCAAAAGGAAGGGTGAGGATTACTTTATGATGGGTATTGAGTGACAAACAGGAAGTTGAATTTTAATCCAAGGCAACAGGGAATCATGGAAGATGTTTGAAGAATTTATTGGCTCAATTTTTGTGACAGAATATTTATTTGGGAATGCAGAGCAAGAGTAAAGATGGGCAGACACATAAGGAAGCCATGGCAAGTATTCCTGTCTTTAGATTGGTTAACTCCTCTGTCTTACTTAATCTTTGCATCCTCAGTATCTAGCCCCTGTGATGGACTTATCAGAGGACATAGATAAAAAGGGTCACGTGGGATGGACAGACGGACGGACATGCATGGGTTACAACTACCTCACTGGAAGTAAAATTCAAATAGATGAGATCGCAGATCTTCCAAATATTTGAGAGTAAACATAGATTGTGAGGTGCTAGCAAATCATACGTTATAACCAATAGTTCTTACAAAGGTCTAACCTAAATGCAAACACAATTGGCAAAAAGCCATAGACCCAAATAACTCCTCCCGCCCCAATCCCCTATGATAGGAGGGGTGGGGGAAGAATTCATACAAAATTCTGAACTCAATTCAAAACCTAAAATATCTTCTTCCAAATGTGTTGCATAATAAATCAGGATTAATAAATCAAGAGTGCAATGAAAAATACAGCCAGATTCCAAAAATAAGCTGTATTCGTTTGACAATTTTCTTTAAAAAAAAAAAAAAGGGAAAGTAAATGTCAGTCTTTATGTAAACAACATATTAATACAGGCTATAAATTAACAACAGTAACAAAAATAGGTAGCATTTATAGTACATAGCTTTTCAAAGTTTACAAACTGCTTCATATCTATTTGTACATAAAAATATACTTCTCTCTACATATACATATAATATTTATACATACACCTCATTTGATATACTATCTCACTGAGTTAAAATTCAAGTATAAATCCTAGTTATTTCTCAGTGCTCCGCATCAACGTCAGAGGGTTGGCATGGAAGAGCAAAATCATGTCTCCTATGGGACCAAAATTTCCAATAAAACAAGACAACAAAACCTTGATGATAATCAGAAGATTCAATTCTGTGTATCATGTCTCTGTTTATGACAATATACCCATGCATAGACAAGTCTTCACGTGTTAGCAACCTATACATAGCAGCTTGTTTGGTCTCGGTTATTGTGGCTATCTGCCAAAACATGAGCTACGGGAGTCATTTCACTCTAAGTCTCTTTCCAATCCCCTTCTCAACCTTCCAACTGGTTCATCAGGGACTCACATGCATCTTATGAAACTCAGAGACTATTGTTTTAGAAGATAGATCCTGATGAGTATTTGGCTCAATAAAGAGATGTGCCTTAACAGGTTGAGAAACTCGAAAAGGCTGGAATTTTGGGGTCTTTCCAGAAAGGACTGTTGGATTCATCTGTCCCCATTGTATCTGACTCACGCATAGCATTTTTAAAAAAAATACACTAGCTATATGTTTTATTTTCACAAATATAATTGTCTTGGGTTTAAATGGTTCTCGTTACAAAGGGCAAACAAGCATCTACAGGCATAGCCAAACTGCAGAGTAGTAAGTTTAGGGGAAGAATATTGGATTTACAGACAAATGACGTGGGTCTGGATCTCACCTTTGCTACTTACAACATACATGATATTGAGCAAGCGATACAACTTCCCTAGGCTTCATTTTACTCATTTGTAAACTGAGGAGATTGGATTAGATGACTTCAAATATCCCTTCCAGTTCTAAATTCTATGACCTACATGCTTCAGAATCAATCTCATTGGGGTACATGATCAGTCAGCATATCTGTCACTTCTCAAGGACACAGAAACATTAGTTAACATAACCAAGGTCACAGAGAGGTATGTGAAAAGGGAACAGAACCTGATATCAATTCTAGCTATAGTCATAATGCCAAATATACATGCTATCATACAGTTAAATGAAAATTAGCTTTTAGTCAGAAGATATTATTCGTCTTAATTTTACCATACTCTAACTACGTACCTTTAAATAAGTCACTCTACTGTGCCAGATAAATGTTTACTATATTGAGTAGAATTCAATTCTCTGACTTCATTTCTAAAATGAGGTGTAAGAATACCTATTCTGTATACCTCATAGGATTGTTGAAAGGATTGCATTTGTTTTGTTTTAACGAGTAGTTCCCCTCATCTTGCCCAGGCTGAAGGATCATTTCTACCCTGGTAAAAGCTTTGATCTGTTCTTCTTATGACAGAGCAGTTCATCTCTCTTCTGGAAAGATGGCGACCTTAGTCTCACATTTTTAATGCTGATATTAGTGCGGACATTTGATTATCTTAGCCTGTTGCAATGATCTACAAGCCTCAGCCTCCCCAACAGCTGCTATTCTAAGCATGTGCCAACATCATGATAGGTGAAACGATAATGCCTTTGACATCGTCCCTCCTGAACTTCATAAAGCACTTTGATTTGCACCTCTCTAATGTACTCGCAATATTGTATATAATTGCTATTGATGGTTGTATCTTGGTCCCCTCCTAGACTATAGCTCCAAGAAGGCAAAGCACAGTTGACTCTTAAAGAAAACTAATTTCATCTTAATCTTCATTAAAGGAGACAAAGTATTCAAGTGTTAGAAGGTGTCCCACAATAATCTATCCTGGTTGTTTTCCCAGAAAGAAGAGGGAATACAATGTGGGAAAATGCATTTATCAGGTGCTATGGACAAGCACTAGGGGACAGAAATAGAAGCAACCAACACAGTCTCTACTTTCAAGGAGCTTACTCTCTAACAGTGGAAGACAAGACATGAAGTGGAATGATAACGCAAAAAAGGGTGTCTGGGCAAGAGTGCTCTGGACAGAGTTGTCACAAGAAAAGTAATTGGAGTCACATGGCAACTAACTGACATGTCCTTTCCAGGAATGGTAATGTTGATTTGATTAGCTAGAATTGGAAGGGAGAGCGAGCACTGTATTTTAAAAAGGACATCAATAATCCGAAGAGTGTCCAGAAGACGATAACTAGGATAGTGAATGACATCAAATTCACTGGCTGAAGGAACTGAGGACTTTTAGTCTGAGCATTGCCTTTAAGTATATTCAGAACAGTCATGTGGAAGAGGGATCCAGACCAGACACCAACCTGTATGGGAAATGCAATTTCCTCTATGGCATGCCTGAAACATAGTCATGTAGGCTTTGAATAAAGACCAAGTAAGGATGGAAATTATTACTTCCCAAAGCAGCCCATTCTACTTTTGGACACTTCTAGTTATCAGGAATTTTCTTCCCCTTTACATCAAGCCTAAAGTTTTTGTTTTTTTTTTAATAACTTCTACCTATTGCTTTGCCCTTTAGGAAAAACTAAAACAAGTCCAACCTTCTGAAGTCTCTTATAATGGGAAGGACTGCCTCCCACCACCCCCGCCGGCAGATCCTGCTAGTTGTTAGCTCTAATTCCTGCTACAATGCATTTTGTATATACTTATCTGTGTCTGTTCATGTGTTTGAATAGAATGTAGGCACCCTGAGGTCAGGTGCTATTGAATTTTGCTTCTGTATCTCCATCATCTAGAATAGTGATTTATACAGATGTTTAGTAAACGTTTGGTGAATTGAGCCAAATTCTGTGATTCTGTAATAAAAATTTGTTATTTTTTAAAAAGTCTATGAAAACACTATAAAAGTCTGGGATAGCATTAGAAAAGACAAAAGAAAAATATTGACAATCAGCTGAAAAAAGAATAGAAAAGTAGAAGTTTTCAATATACAGGATGGGGGCTCAGGGGTGGGGAACAAATCTAACTTGATGTCTACTGATGAGCGCTGTAGACACAGCCAGCAGATCCACCATGCCAACGTGTATGTGAATAATTAGACAAATTACTTTTTTATTGTATTTTTTGTCATAAATGATAAAAACAAAGGCAATCAAGACATGTGAGGTTGGCTTTCTCCCCCCCGCCCGGGGTAGTTTGACATGAATAATAAAATTACAAAGTTGACAAACATGTTACAAGTTATTGATATAATAGTTCTGGGTCTACTTTTGGGTAGTGTGACCATAGTACACTATCCATACAATAAAAATACAATGTAATAAATATTTGAAAGTTGTTCATTGTGACCTAATCTGAAGAATAGATCCCCTCTATAAAGTCTCTGACAAGCAGTTATCCACCTTCACGTGGAGATCCCTTTGCCTATTAAATTTCTTCTAATCCTTTAAAGTCTAACTCAAATGCCACCTTCCCCATTAGCCATCATTTGTTGTTAATAAGTTTTCCACCCAGACCTCATATTACACAGTCCTTCACAGTCTGTCTCCAGCCTACCATTCCAGACCTATTTCATGCCTTCTGAATTCCAGCCAAAATGTCCCACTCATTTCCAGAACTTGGCTTTCCATTTCCAGCTTTTGTGCCTTTGCATGGGCAGTTCTCCCTCCTCACCTCCTGGATAATTTTACCTTCCTTCAAGGCTCCATTCTGGTGCCACCTCCAACAGGAACCCTTTTCTGGTCCCCCTCAGTGGTTACTACTCTCACCCTTTTCAACTTGTACTTAACTTTTAGTGTAAATGTTATATTCTCTGCCAAGCCTCAGGCAGAAGACAAGCTGCTAGAAAGCAGGGCCTTTTCCCTTTGTTTTGTGTCCCCACTGCCATGTACAGTACTTTGAACCTAGGAAGTATTTAACAAATGCTTTTGAGATTGAATTGAGTCCTTCTTTGTTAACTCTTTCATGAACTTAACATATATCTTAAAACAATGCATTTTTTGTAGGTTTTTTTGTCATCACTCTACTAGACTTTAAATCCTATGATTTAAGGGATAGAATATTATATAAATTGTATAATCCCCCCTTCCTCCAAGTGCCTAATATAGAGCTCTGCTTAAAAAATGCTTATATTTTTATTGCATGGGAAGCATCCACAGTTACAAAGCAGCCCCACTCCATTGCTGGACAGTTCTAATTATTAGGAAGCTTTTCTTTCTGTTGAGCCAAAATACTCCTGTATGTCTCAGTGCTGCTAGCTTTTGTGCTAGGGGATCAAAGAAAGCAAATTTAATCCTTCAAAAGTCAATTCAGCAAATATTTATTAAATGCTAACTGTAAATGGAACCCCATGCTGGGCACTGAGATAAACACCAAGTTGAAATAAGACAGCTTCTATCTTCATGGAGCTTAAAATCTAGTTGAGTGAAAAGAAACAAGTGAAGACTATTTGTTATATGCTTGTTAGAGAGATGAAAAACAAAGCAACTCTCCTCTAAGTTTTCTCTTCTCCAGGTTAAACATCCCTAGTTCCTGTAACTGATAATTCTGTGATGTGCTTTTGGGCACCTTTAGCCATCCTGAATGTCTTCTGCTAAGAAATTATATATCTGTCTATATATCTTTCTAAATGCATATAGATTGATATACTCTGGCATGAAGAATCCCTTGCCTTGCTTTAGACATTATGCATTTCTTAATGAAATCTAAGAATTTCTCGTTATTTATACAATCATGTAACAACCAATCACAATTTAATCTTTACTTTACGGGAAAGAAACTAATTTTCAAGTCAAACCACCATCCAGTTGATCACATGCATCCTCGCTGGGAATTATAGCATATTTGATGGAGATAACCCGTGTGATTGTCTTTATAAATTAATTTCTTTTTGAAGAGGTCAATGATTAAGAAGCAATGGTGCGATCCTAAGCCTGACCACTCAATATTTAGAAAAACTGCTACAAAATATTCCCTAATTTTCCTATCTCTTTGACAGCATATTTTCCTTTCTAATAAAATTTTGGTTAAAATTAAGAACAGCTGGGGTAAACCCCCCACAAACTAGGATGTCTATGAAAATGTGCTAACTGTGCCAAATTCAAAAGAGGATTCTTCAAGTTCTCCAGTTACATGCCATCAAGTAACAATTCTCTATTTTGTTTTCAAAAAGAGGTATCCAGAGAATGTATGCCTACTAAAAAGGAGACATAGTGAGATGGAGATAAGTGAGATGGCCATATTCTACCTTTCTGGTAACTAAAACCTTTAATGGCATATACCAGTCCACTGGTATAGTCATAATCACTAACATTTCTATAGTCCTTACAGTTTATAAAGAGAGAAATATATCTATATATGTAAATATACACATATGAGTGTGTGTGTGTGTATTGAACTTGGGACTATACATACCATACTTCATCTTCATCTAGTCAGGGTGTAAGTACAGGAGTTAGTAACCACTCAAAAAGATATGACTCAGCATCATACACTACAACGTTACTTTGTTTTTTGTCCATTGTATATGACAGGACTGTGTGACCTTGGGCAAGTGACTTAACCCCACTTGCCTCATTCTGGGTCATCTTGAGCCATCCCGATGAACTGAATTCAGATGGCTATGGAGGAGAAGTGAGTCTGGTGACCTTGCACAGCCCTCCCTCACTCAAAACAAAGTCAAGTGTAAGTCATGTCATCATTTCTCTGATGGCATGGTCTTTTTGACAATGAAGGACAAACACACACACATGACAGGACATTTAGATTTCTAGGGAAAAACTCTCAATTAGCTTGCACTTAAACCAGGGCTAGAGTTTGAACTTATTAGTATGTCTAGTTCCAAAACATATAGAAAAAGATATTTTAAAAGGTAATTGGAGGAATTTTTAATTAATGCTTAGCATTAAAACTGCCCCAGGTTGAGGATAGATCTTAGAGGGTTCTGTAACAGCTTCATTTTTGCTTTTTTATGTCCTTTGCAAATATAAAAGGTAATACAGAGAATTTAGGGGTTAGGAGGAAGTCTAGTCAGAAGAAAGTTTATCTTAGTGACTAAAATAAGCCCAATGGGACTGGCAAATTAAAACATAGATAGATGATAGGTAGCTACCTAGCAAGGAGAAAGAATCCTTTTCCATCTCGGCTGTTCACACTCCTAGACTTGAATCAAATCTAAAATGCAAGTAGAGCCCTACAGGCCAGGGAAGGCAATCCCAGACATTGTTGTGCCAGTGTCTAAAGGCTTAGATCTAATGAAATTATTTGGAAAAGATATTTCCTGTCAGTCTTCAAATATCAGATCTGGAACCAAGACTGCAGCATAAGTAAAATTCCAGTACTATGGCTGGCTGGATTATCACACAGTGACACAGAGAGAGCACTGACTTCAGGCACATTTTGTTAGTCTACTGCTGGAGAGAAGAAAATTGGCAAAGGAGTGAAGGAGCGATGATGTGTACAACCTCTGGAAGCACCCAGAGAATTGTAGGTTTGAAACAGTTCTGAAGGAAATTACCTAACCTTACCTTCACAAAATTTATTTTCTTGGACAAGATTTATACATAAGGTTAATAATTTTTTTGCCTTTTGTTTCATATTGTCTGAAGACTGCTTGCTATGGGCTTCAAGTGATAGAAAAGCATTGTAGAAGTGGTGGATGTAAGAATGTGTCATCCTTTTCCTCTACCCCAGACTAGATTCTCCCCAGCCCCTGCTGCCCCTGAGCAGTGAGAAACAAAACAAAATAAAAATTCCTAACCAAACTACAAAAGCCAACAAAATGGAGGAGCCAATTATAGATTGTTTCAAACCCAGTGTGCAGCAGATCCCAGAGGGCAATAACCTCTTACTAAAATATGACCTACAGTTCAGAAAGTTGCTTAAAGGGGTCATATCCTACCATGCAGAGGTGGAATAGGGGCCCTAGATCTTCTCACCAAAACTCTGGAGTTCATCCATTGGAATGAACATCCCTGAAGGACATGTCTCCCTTTTATTGGCTGTCTCCTTCCAGTATCTTCATTTAAGGAGGGTACCCAGGCAAATGATAACTCATTCCTCTTCAGGGTGTACTCTGCACTTCCTTTACCATTCCACAGCACAAAGTACCTTTTCCTTCTCTCATCTCCCCTTCTTTTAATGTGTTATCTTCTACCATTAGAATATAAACTCCTTGAGGACAAGGATTCTCTTTCTACTGTTATTAATATTCTGGGTAAATGGTACAGTGCCTGGTCTTAAACAAAAATGTTTGTTGGCTTATAAAATATTTACCTTGGGGTCCTTTCCTGTAGTCTGGGTACACTGGAAGCACCTCTGTCTGGGACACAGTAGGCAAAGGTTATTTACTGAGGATTTCAGTTATTCTTGTTATGGTATATGTCTAGACGCCATGAGCATTTTGTTGACCAAAACTTTGTTCCCAGAGAAGCCTGAAAAAATTGTCCAAAAGCAACCTTAAAGGGCATGAACTGGTCCAGGTGCCATGTTATGCCCCTGTCTGATCATCAATGGGCAACAGCAGCAAAATGCCCTCTGCTTTTCTATTTCATAATTTGGATCCTACCAAAGACATGTGAAAGGGCAGCTGCATGTGGGTAGCTTGACCAAGCATAGCATTTGGCAATAACCTATATATGGCACATGAAACTTCCCAATGTTACAATTTTCATCTCCACACTGAGTTTTACCCTACTAGTCCTTTGTACTGGTACAGTACTAGAAGCATCCCTCTTTGCTCATGGAAAGTCAAGGAAGGGAGGAAGTTGAAAAGAAAAGGGTCAATGAAAGACCATTTTCATCTAAGAATGTTAGATGTTAGGAAGTGATGAAAGAAAAAAGAAGAGAACAAGTTGATAAAGACAGATGAAAAGTCCAACTATGAAAGGGCCAAAGGTATTCTGATCTTAAATTTAGTTTTCCTATCTCCATTATATCCCCCTTAGCATCTCAGCTTATTCAGACAGTGCTAGGACCATTGTGCAGGAAAAGGCCTTGGAGGTTTTCTAACACGTCTTCCTCAGACAACAAATTTGCTCAAGATGACACAGCAAAGACAGTCACAACCAGAATAAAATAAAGGCTAAAACAAGCACCAGCCCAGATCCAAGCAAAGGATAAAATCTGAGTGGACCAGAAAATCATGAGAATCCACAAATTTTAATCAGTAGGCTTCAATCAACTGACAAACATTCATTAAGTGCTTACCTTGTGCCAAGCACTATTTTAAGCACTGGTGTGTTCTGCTAAGCATTTAACTTTCTTGACTGCATCCAGCGTTTACTGCCAGACATCTTTTTGCGACTGAAACAATACCAAGTCCTATCTGCTTGGTTCAGTTCCAACTGCCTTCTATATTGTGAGCTACTTTATAGAAATACAGAATATTAAATCTAGAAGGGAACTTGGAGCACGAACTGCCAGACATGACTTTTAGAATATTAGGACACAGAATGTTAGATTTAAGAGGTATCCTAGAACCAATGATGTTGGCATACAGAATGTCAGATCTTGCCTTTAGAACGTGGAAGAGAGGATGTCAATCCTGGAAAGGATTTAAGAACACATTATAGTTCTTCAGTTGTTTTATGGTCATGTCTGACTCTTTTTGACCCCATTGGGGGTTTTCTTGGCAGAGACACCGGAGTGGTTTGCCGTCTCCTTCTCCAGCTCATTTTAAAATTGAGGAAACTGAGGTAAATGGAGTTAAGTGACTTGCCCAGGGTTACATAGTAAGAGTCTGAGGCAGGATTTGAGAACTCAGTTGGATGAATCTTTCTGACTTCAGGCTGGGTACTTTATCCACAGCACCACACAACTCCCTTTTAAGAGCATTCAGGGAATAGAGCATGCCAGAATTAGAAGGAACCTTAGAAATGCTTTAGTTAAGCCTCCTTGTTTTACAGATCAGGAAGTGAAAACACCATGAGAAGAAAACTATTTATCCAAGGTAATCAATTTCACTCCAATCCTAAGTGATAACAACTATATCCTATCTTCTAATATAACATACTCAGTGTAGTGTTTCATAGCACATTTCATTAGACACATGCCACAAGCCAAGTTCATGAATAGTAGAATCTATAAAAGGGAAACTTGATTGACAGGCTATGGCTAAAAGGGCATAAAGACAGACAAGAGAGTCTAGTATAGGAAAATACTTGTTTCTTATGTGTTTTGAAGTCTAGTAAGACAAACTAAGGCATTTAAAGGCATTTATGTCACTTGTAAATGATGGTTGGTAAATGTTGCATTTCTCCAATGTTTTTAAAAACTTTTTTCCAGAAAATTTTCACATTTTCATCTCATTTTCTTTTCAAAATATTCTTGTAAAATAGGTGGCCTAAAACTTCTAGAGCAGGAAGACAGAACATTGGACTTAGAAAAAGATTTGAATTTAATTGATGAATTAGCCACTGACTTTGGGAATGACCTTAGCATGACCTTGGGAAGTAACTTCACCTCCTCTCAAGACTTGGTTTTCTTATTGAACAAATAAGATAACCACACACTACTTCCCTCATCGTTATATTATATATATATACCTCAACGCACTGTAAGAATGTGTTGTTACTAATTAAAATCCCTGTACATTTATCAAAAACTTTTGAATTAGATGTTGCCTTAAAAGCCATCCTGTCCAAATTTCCAACCAGTGAAGGAATACCTTCTGAACCATCTTTGATGGGTGATTATTTACTCAGATGCAGCTTACTTTTCTACAACGCCTTTCATTCCACTATTGGAATGAAATACTCTACTCTAACTTTAAGGAAAATTTCCTCATATTTAGCTAAAATCTGCCTCTCTGTAATCTTCAACCCCAGTTTTCCCCTCTGGGACAACATAGAATATCCACACCTTTTTTTCCTATGAGACAGTCTTTTAAATATTTATAAGCAACTACTATGACTCTCTTCAAGTTTTTGTTTTCTCTTCTTGATATGACATCCTTGGTCATCTTGGGAGCACTCCCCATCAGGCATAGTTTCTTGATGATCTTTGTGAGAGAGCTTGTTAAACTTCACTTTTCTGGAATTTTTAAAATGAGTGATAGACTGTCTCAGGAGAGCAGCTAAAAGAAATTTAATGGTTGAATCAAGAGTTTTATTCACTGTGTTACTAGATAAATTCCACATAAACGTGCACGATTTGGTCATTACGTAGTTAACAATGAATGGTTTGGGAGGGGTAGAAGTGGGTAGCTGGCATGAGGAGAAGAGAAGAAGCACGGAGAGGAAAGGAACAGATTTTGGGAAATTAACATAAGAGTAAACAGGAAATCAAGATTTAAAGGGCACTCTAGGGCAATTTTCAATTGCTCATAAAGGGTGGAAGTGAATTAAAACTCTCTTAAGAAAACAAGATTGTCTCCTCTTTCCACTCCAAATCTGATACTTTTTTTTTTACCACGTTCCAAATTCAAGCAACAGGTCAGTGAAATTAAGATTTCCTTTTGCTCTATACTCTAAAACTATATTGCAGTAGGGACTAACTCATCTAAGTCACATAGGAAAAATAGTTTTATTAAGAAATTCTTTCATTTATCTTCACATAGGAAGGAATAATACACTCCCCGGGCTTAACATGGCTGCTAATTAAGTTTTACAAGAATGTATGTAATTATGCATCTGTGAAAGAAATCTTCCTTACTTTTTCCCATAAAAAATTATAGGACCTATTTCTTTAATATGAAATCATGTAATTGAACTTCAGGAACACTAAAGAAAGAAATAATGAAGAGTCATATTAATTACCACATTTGTAGGAGTCATTTTTAAAGGTTCACCTTATAGCAATAGGGTCATAGTTTAGTTTCAATTTAAACAAGTATCTGACAGTACGATGCTTACCTGAAATATTCTAAATTATTAGACTGAAAAATTAGAATGTGACTATGAAAGTAGCTTGTTTTCTACCTCTTTAAAAATTGATTTCATGAAAATATCTCATGGAGTATGTGTTTTGGCAAGGTACCTTCTAGTTGTGGCCAGAAAAACGCAGAGAAAAGTTTCACTAATATTAAGAGCAAGTTATTTGAAGATTGGAGGTTCTCATAAAAGATTCAGTATCTGCTTTACTCTACAAATTATAAAGATTTAATCCACCTTGTATAAATGGGTTTAAGTACTATGAGATCCATCAGTCTGTTTATTGATATGAAAGTTCTTTAGAAAGATTAAAAGGGAATAAGCACAGATTCTCCTTGGAGATTTTAAAGGAAAGAACAGGCAGCTACTTGCCCTGGCTAGTTTGTACATTCACCTACCAGAAAATGTGAAGCTGGAGGAGGTAGATGTTTTCTCAATGGTCCTTTCCCAATCTACTATCCTGAGATTCAGTAGGCTGGAAATAATTAACTTCAACAAGCATTTATTATACGTGAAACACTGTGGGAGTTACTGGAAATTTAAAGGCTAAAATAAAAGTTCACATAGTAGTCAGGAAAAGCACCGAACTATGTAACACTCAAGCTGGAAAGAACTACAGAGTCCATCTAGTGAATCTCCCTCACTTTGCAGTTGAGGAAACTGAGGCCCAAGTAATTTTTCCAGCCCAGGTCCTTTGACCTCAGAACTAATGCCCTTTTCACTGTACCAGACACTCAATGAAAATAACAGGATATTTACAGAAAAACCTACAAACCTAAGATAGTTATATAAAAGATGCGATAGTCATTAATGAACTATACTGTCTTTGATTCCAAAAAATTGTTTATCTTATTTCTGAATGTAATTCAATTAATATATTCTTATGAAACTGAAAAATACCCTTTCACCTATTCCTAACCACCCATCAGATCCCAGCACCAGCTTTGCTATTCCATCAGGCAGGATGAGAAGGATAGGATCTGGTTACCACCTTCTCCTCCCTTATTCACTCCAAACATGTATTTCCATTAACTAATAGTTCATTCACATTGCCTCCAGGTAGATTCCCTTCTTTTTTTTTTTTTTTTGACTTCTCATATTCTTTCACAAGACCTGTTAGTGAATGACAGAACTGTGATTTATACCAGTTTTCAAAAGCACTGTGAACCTCTCTTTCCTCCTCCACCTCTCTCCTATTCTGAAGCAGCAGGTATATTTCACCCAATCCAAGAGTTTGAAGGAAATCACTGATGCGTTCTAGTCCAACCTGTGCCTAACGAATACTGCCCTCAACAACATCACTGATTAGCGATCATCTTGCCTCTGACCAAAGATCTCCAGTGATGGGGAACTCATTGTTTCCTAAAGCAGTCCATACTATTTTGGGGCAGCTCAAATCCTTAGGCAACTTTGTCTTACATGGAGCCCAAACTGGTCTTTCTGCTTCTTCTGTCCAAGGTTCTTAGTTCTTCCTTCTGGGACCAAGGAGAACAAACCTGATCTATCTGGATGTTCTTTAAATACCTGAAAGGCAGCATTTATGACCCTTCTAAGCCTCCTCTTACTTTTTTTTGGCAGAACCCTTTTTAATATAAAACAAAATATTTAAACATATTTCAAATCTTCACTATGTCCACAATTCTTATCTTCACAAGACACATGCTAGTATGCTAGATCACACAGCAGTCTTTGGGAACATGTGCCTGTGTGGAATAAAAACATGCCAAATTCTAAGATGTACAACCAAGTCATAGAACTGGCTTCAAGACACTAGAGCAGACCCTGGCATTTCAAGTCCTCATGTGTTTTCTTATTCACAACACTTCTACTGAAATCCTCATACTCATCCTCAGTGTCAGGCTGCCACCGTTCACAAGCCTTCTACAGTTTCAATTTTACCCACAAAGAGACAGCATCTTCAGTCTGGGTCACCTTAGCAAAGTGGGCTGTATTTGGAACTCCCAAGCATTTCATACCATGAGCATGAACCTGCTCTGCAAAATGTCACTGGAAGGTCTTGGGTTTTCAGTAGGTGTAGGTGCCACAGATCTCGCAGTTATAGTTTATATTGAGGCCATGCAGTTTATACAACTAGTAGGGAATAGGTTTGCCATCCCAACCCAGGGGCAGGTTTTTGGGGTTGTAGATAATCTCCTTCCCTTTGTCTTCACTTTCACTCTCACTCTCTCTTTTTCTCCTCTCCTCTCGTTCGTACCTGTCCATACTACACAAGTTCATGAGTGAGATGCTGTTGTTCCCCAAGAATCTCTACATATTCATAGATCTGGGTTTCATGGAAAGCGATATCTTTATTCTTTTCAGTGTCCCTCTTGGTTCCTTTTGATTTAGAATTCTTTGCAAACAGAGAGGAGTCTAGTTGACTTGCCCTTGGTGCTGAATAGCCTCTGGGCTTGCTCTTTCAGTGTATGGCCACATTTCAGTCCAAAAGCCAAGAGTGCAGATTTCAGTCTGTCCAGACCCAGGGGGCCAACTCCCTCCCAGGAGGAAAATGTGGAAAGGTCAAGATGGGCTCCAGTATGGGTCAATGAGCTGCTTGTGTCTTTCGGCTAGTCTGGGAAGGTAGCATTGTCCCACCTCTTCTCAAATTCATTCTGAATCTTCCCAATCAGTTCATTCTGGTCTAGTAGGGGCTTTACCCCATCTGTGTAGTCCTGGAGGTACTCTCAAGGACCATCTCCAGGTACCTCTTGCATTTTGCATTCTTTTCCTTGGGAATGTCAAATAACTGGTCAAAGATAGACAGGTATGTGATATAATCCAGTTTCTCAGATGCTCAAGTTAATGTACTTAAGGCAGCAGTCATGAAGATCCAGATAATGGCCATATCCTTCTTCATCTGGTAATTCCACTAAGTTTTGTGTTTCTTCACTAGGATTTTCTTTGGCTTTCAGGAGTTCCCAAATTCCACTGACACTGGCACACAAATCTCATTTGGGTGCTTCTGGTGGAATTCTTTTATCTATTTGAGTCTATTATAGAATTCTGCAAATTCATTTGGTTTTGAAATAGCACTGAGCTCTTCCTTTCTTAACCCATCCTTGTCATCATACAAATCCCTCAGGTCCCCTCTGACTTCCATGTACCTGTCCTGCATAGCCCGAGTTGATGTAGTCCTGGAGTGTGGACTTCTCGCTGAGCATCTCCTTGGCCATGACATCCACAAGCTGCTCCTTCTCTTCATGATAGCACCACTGCTGCTCCAGGAGAGTCTCCAACTTGCCCCCACCACCTACCAGCCTTCTCTTATTTAGGGTAAACTTTCCCACTTTTTTCAATTGATCATCCTATGGCATGGTTTTCAGTTGGCATTCTGGTCAACTGATTAAAGATTTGTCTTGGGATCTAGAGAAAAAATATTGGTTTCTTAGGTTTTTGGGCCGGTTATTAGATAATTTATCTTCTATTCAGCTTTTAATCTTCTACCATCATCACAATCCCTGTCTCTAAGAAACACTTAAATACTTTAGCAATTTCCAGGGTTGAAACATTAAGTTTTATTATATTGATAGAATCTCACACTTACCACATTACTGCAGGTTCTGTATCGAATATTGCGTCCCTCACAGCTCCTATGTCAGAAAAAGAAAAATATGGTAATCATTAAGTTTGTTCCAAACTTTGGAATTTTTTGGCTGAGACCTTGTACGATCGTCAAAGTCCAACTCTATATCTTACTAGTAACGAATCTATGGCCCAACTCTCAGAGAGTAAGTATCTTTTTGTCACCCATGTAGTAGACTTCCCCTTTCAGAAAACTATTAATAAATATTAAAATGATCAGATTTAAATTAGATTATCCCCAACTGCTTTTATCTAAACTAGATTAGCCCAATCCCAAACCATACAACCCTGGTGTTCATGGATAAGGAATCTAGAGCTAGAGCAGAATAATGGAAAGAGCACTAGAAATCAAAATCCAAAGACCTGAATTCAAGTCCCAACTTGCCCAATTATCAACAATGTGACCTTGAGGAAGCTGATTCACCACTATGGAATTTTGTTTTTTCACCTATGAATGACCAATCGGGTTCTCATTAGCTCTAATAGTCTAAATATAACGCCAGCAGCATCCTTACTGAATTATGCATCTGATAAAAATAATACATGGAGCAGCTTGGGGATGTGAAAACAGACTTTATTTTACATTAATCTGTAATTTCCCTGGCCTTCTTCTTTGCTGTGGGTTCCCTTGGCTCCTTAGACAAGACTTTTTGGATTCTTTCAATATATTTCAAGACCAAAAGTGTTTTGTGACCAAATTAATGTTGGAAAGGCTAATTTAAAGAGATAATTACATCTATGTCGTGGTTAGAATGATAAGAACTCCCATGAAGTAGTTGCATGTATTTTAATTAACACTATTCAAAGTTATATTGTGTAAAATATGGTAACCAGTTCTAGCCCAACGGAAATATGAAGTACAAATTCAAATAATGTGACCACTTCCATGAGATTCATTATTTACACTAATTGGGACCAATCTATGTCACTAGAGTAGGAGCTGATGCTAAGATTTCATTGCTACTAAAATTCCATTCTTTCTCAAAATACTTATAATACATGCTTAGAAATCTTCATCATCTAAGAGAGAAGACATAGTAGAGCAAAGTTTTCTATAGGACACATTTCTTGAATCTTACTTTTCCTTTTGATGACATTATAGAATTGGAGAGGTGCTACATGGAAGGAAAAGAATTATCAGAATACTTATGAATGTGCAACATAAATATATATATATGTATATATAAATCTACACTTAAAAACTGTGTTGTTAAGAAAGTATATGTGTAATACTCAAACAATAACCCTGCTATTATGGTATGTTAAAAAATAAGTAACTTTTTTAAAAGGGGAAATGAAAACATGATCCAACATTATTCAAGAAGAACTACCTACAGAGGAATTATAAGGTTTTCAATTTAGAAGAAATCTTAGCATTCATCTAGTTCAACCATCTTCTTTTATAGATGGAAACCCTGAGACCTGGAGAGATTAAGCAACCTGCCCAAGATTACCTATCCATCCTGTTCTATCTTCCATCTTCAGCCTATCGTCAATCTCCAAATTTTTAACAACGCTGCTAAATTTTTCAACGATGTCAGAGTCTTAGTATTAACTTCAGTTTCAAGGCAATTATTTTATCTTTTCTACAACTGCATTTATTGACCCTTTCTAAGACTTTTTCAACTGCTAGCACCTACAGAGTGCATTTATATATCCTTGGATAATACATTATAACTACACACATTGCTAAGGATTGAAATATTTAATCCCTGCTTAGCAATGGCCATTTGCCATAATGTCTGCTAGGATACAACAGTGTCCAACAACTAACACCTGATAACGATCAGCAAATTATTATGTAAATCTACCATTCTACTCAGAATCTAGTGTTTTGTTTATTTAGTTGAAAACTAGTGTCCTCATTACTGGACGTTAGCTTTGCAAAATCATATTTGTTGAGTGTGGCATAGGGCTAATCATAGAACTGTGGGCTACAGAGATTATCTTCAAGTCATCTAGCAATGGGACAAGGGACAAAATAATGTATGAGATGCTTCAGTAATAAAACTGGTGAAAGAAAAGAGGGCTCTTTTTTTTTTACCATGAATCTCTTATTTAATTAATGACTTAATGAAGTCTAGAATTTGGTTAAGTATATTTATAAGAAGTGAGGGGTTTTTATACAGATAGTCTACATGTGGCAAAGAGGTCTTTTGACTCAGTATTTTTAAAAAATATATCAGTATTTATTATTGGTGAAATTTCCATGTCCTAATTGTATATCTTAATAGAGTCTATCATTTTATAGATGACTGACTTTGTTAAAAAGGAATAAAAATTTCACCAAAATTAATAGGGTGACTATTCTAAAATGAGGACTGCACTCTGGCCTCTGGCCAAGTCTGAAGTATTACATTCAGAGAATTATTGATTTATCTGGGCACAAAAGACTCATCTGAGAATTAAATTGCAAAAATATCACTTATTTTTATACTTCATTAACATAAAACAGCCAAATAGTTTCCTTCACATTTAAACAAAATAAAATTTATCTCTGGGAATGAAAACAAACAGTGGAAATCTCAGCCCTCAAGTCATTTTGGAGTTGTCATGGATCATTCAAAATGCAGGATCTAAGTGGCTATGCCTTCTCTTCCTTAACTATACAGTCGTGATAGGGAAGGTGTAGATACAGAATACATAGAATTAGAGATTGACAAACTCAGCTATGACAGAAAAGTAAATATATATCTAGCACAAAAATTTTGATGAAAATTAATTTTTTAGCTTGGTTTATCATGTCAACTCCTCCTGGCAGTCAGTACTTAATCCTGACCACCTCATCACCTCAAAAAAAGGAGATAGCATTTTTATATGTATTGTGACAGTCTTCTTTAAGCAGATATCACAGTGTATAACACATAACAAAACTGAGGTAAACTGGAGGAACAATTTCTTCGTCCCTCATTAGCACAGAACAAACTGTACTACTTCTTCCACTTCTCAAAATTCTGATGTTATCTCAGTTTCAATTAATAAAATTTAACAACCTTGGAACAGATGAATTACTATGGAAAATTTAAAGTTCTTTTTTCCAAACTCCACAGATTGGATGGCTTTTTTTCCTTCCCTCCCTCCTCCAATTCAAATTGTCTACTTCTTTAAAAGGGGGAGTATGACTCATGTTTAGCGCTTATTAGGAATAAACAAACTCTCTGATAATTCAGGTATCTTAGGCTGCTTCTACTTGTACATTTTTCCTTCTGAAAGAGTAGTTCCTCTGTGAACAAATGTGTCCTTCTGTAGGTCAAGCCAGACCTACCCCTAGTAAGGGGACATGGCACCCAGTAACCTAAAACCAGAGGGCTCTCCAGAACAGCACCATTTGTATTCAGCTCTTATAAAAATCCAGATTCTTACCTTTGGACTATAAAAAAATCAGAGGAGTGTTAAGTAAAAACGGGTTACTGCTCTGGATTACTCTTGATTTTCAAACATGGGATCACAGGCAAAGAATTTTGAAATCGGAGAGTTCATCCGCTTATATATCCTTTCCTCCCAAAACCCTTCTAATCATTCAAAAGGAAAGAATGAGCACTTTATGAGATAGCAGACATAAAACCATCTTAGAGATTCAAGCCAGAAGGACCTCAGGCCATCTAGACTATTGGTCCTAAAATGATCGTGGATTAAAAAGACAAGAGAATTTACAGCCAGAGCAGGGATTTCGAATAGCTTTCAAATAACTTTTTTCTTCATCCCTTTATATAAGCATTTGAATTTTTAGTAGATTTATGCAGCTAGAGGTTGCCTGAACAAACTATTTATAACACTCCCACATTTCTGAGGTTTTTCTAAAGATATTAGGAAGACCAGAGAATCTTGTACCTGTCAGCAAACACCCCTGTCTGTGCGGTTTGCTGACTGGGGCTGTTTTCATTTTTCACAAGCCGAAACATCATTGTAAACTTTTTAAAAGAAGTTTGCACTGTTATGTTAGTCTGAATAGTCACTGAAAACAAAACTGAACAATGCAGAAGTGAGTATAATTGTATATCAGAATGGGAGCGTACATATTCCTATACCGAGTCTGTCTAGGAGGTTCATTGCTACTCATTTAACTGACCAAGAATTTATTATGTGTCTAGTATGTGCCAAGAACTCTGCTAGATGCTGAGGATATAAAGACTTAAGTGAAACAATCTCTTTCTTCAAGGATTCGCATTCTATCATGGCTAACAACATGTATATGGAATGTTAAATAAAAAATATATACAAATTAATTTCAAGGGAAGGGCACTAGCTACCAGAAGCTGGGGATTAGGATGAGAATCCTGTAGAAAGTGACACCTGATCTCAGCTTTGAAGGAGTAGTTCTTAATTACTCTTCAGCTATGGGCCCCAAGAAATCTATGCGATGGAGTTGTTCCATTAAGGTTCTACATTGACTAGCTATGTAAAGATAATTATAGTCATGCCATTTTGGTCCTCTTTGAGCTATATAAAGATAATGGTTCATGCACAAGATACTTAATTTGTCAGAGACAGTTCGTTTAAGGGACAGTTTTGCCAAATGTTATTTCTACATCTCTTTTTGCTCTTACTACTTTATGATCAGGGCAGCTAAGTGGCATAGTGGATAGAGTGCCAGCCCTACAGTCAAGAAGACTCATCTTCATGAGTTCAAATCAGGCCTGAGACACTTACTAACTATGTGACCATGAGCAAGTCACTTAATCCTATTCCTCAGGTCCTCATCTGCAAAATGAGTTGGAGAAGGAAATGGCAAACCACTCTGATGTCTTTGCCAAGAAAACCTCAAACGGGGTCATGAAGAATCAGACACAACCGAAATGACTGAACAACAAGTCTATGACCTCCTCAGGATCACTCCATCTTCTGCAAGTATACTCCATGTTTGAAACAGTCCCCTTCCATTCATCTGTGATCATCCTTTTTCCCCCAAACATTAAGAAAACACTTAGGTGAAATTTTCCTCCTCTAAGGCAAGCTTGATGCCAAGTGTCCTAGACTATCAGTCTATTCTATTTCCCTTCCTTCTAAAATTCTGAGGACCACTCTTTTTAGAATATTTGCCATACTACTATATGCATTCATATTTGGTAATGCTTCTTGAAATATTCAGCACCTGTGTCCAGTAAGTGCTTTGTTATTATGAATAGATGATGAGTTTGATCACTGTATTATCTCCTTGAGAAGAATCTGTACCAAATACACATGATGTTTAAACAAAAAGTCAATTTTATATTTTATTCCAAGTTTGTTATCTATCTAACAATGATTCCCCATTCATTTTCAGTTGATCAGGCCAATAACTGTTATCAGACAGAGTACTGTCCAAATCATGAAAATTCTTAAGTGGCAGCCAGGGGATAGTGGAAAGAATACTTGATTTTGAGTCAGAAATCCTGGGGCTCAAATTCTGGTTCTGACATTCAGCAGTGTGACTGTGGGCAACCCGTTCAGCCTTTCAGCCTCATCTGTAAAACAGAAATGATAATCCCCTTGCTGGCTACCTCACCGGACTGTCATGAGGAAAATGATGTTTAACTATTAAAGTACCAGCAGTTCACACCCCACCAAACATGCAACTGAAAATTAGCTACAAAATCTGGGACACAAAGCCCTATTGTGGTTTCACTCCAAATACAGTAACTTTCAAAAACATATAGAAAACATATCTTTCACTCAAGCATTCAGTCAGAAAAGTCCCATAATCCCATTGCAAAACTCCTACAAGATCTCTACTGCCTCCTTAACATGTGAGATATCACGTGGCTCAAACAGATTAGTGCTAGGGGAAAAATTTATTCTTCTCTTGGTAGATCGATATGCAAGCCAAACTATTATGACAACTTGATAAATGTAGCTTTTGAAAATGCTTTCTGTTGTAATAATACAACAAACAACAAGAAGGCAAAATGCCAAACATCATCAATCAATGTGGGAACTGGCTGGGGGAAAAAAACCAGCACACAATCACACTATCACACTGAATCTGAATTTGCCAGAGGTCCAAACCTCAGCTAATGAGCCAAAATAAGAGTAAGGCTTGCGTACAGATTTAGTTTCAAGAAAGTTTTAAACTAACTTCTAGGGGCAGAGGGGTTATACTTAAAACATGGTGCCGCAAGTAGTGAGTTGCTCTTAAGAGTTTATTTCTTTAGCCTTAAATAAGACCTACGTGACCTTATTTGTATGTCTTAGTACTTCTATGATATACTGATTTCTTATTATAAAGTTGATCCAAATCCAAATTTCCTCATCTTCAAAATGGACATGATAACACTTTACCTACTTTCCATCACGCCAAATTAACGAGCATTTATAAAGTGCCTACTATGTCCTAAGGATACAAAGGCACCCAAGGGAAACATTTACTAACACTGCAATTGTCCCATACATTGAACTTCAAGGCTACATTTGATGTATGTAAAAATTGGATAGGTATTGGGGGGGGTATTTCTAGAATATTCTGCTTCTGTTCTTGTCAGAGATATTAAAAACAGGGAAATGAAGCAGGACTTCTTAAATATATTCAGAAAATCCTTATTAATAGCTTAGAGCTTGGGCCAGGTGAATCGGCAATATTTTTATCTATAGGAAAAAAAGTATTTGCTGTTATAGTACCTGACACATAGTGGGCACTTAATATATGTTTTTCAACTGTTTGATATCTTTTGTGAGCTTCAGGGTATTCTAATGGCTGTTGTAAACTTTCAGTATGCTCTAAACTCCTGATAGAAGAGAAATCCTTCTGGATGACACACTTGGATGGCAACTCTCCTGAGGTGAAAATAACATTGGGTAAGACTATTTCTCAATGGTGCACTTTGCTGCATAAGCGGAGCTACTAAATCTTGCAGGAAGAAGATAAATCGCTGCTTAGCTGTATGTAGTAATTTTTTCCAAACAATTATGGCTTTATACTCCTTGGAATGTCTTAAAAGGAAGATTTGCTGCAATAGTGAAGTCTTCACAAATAGGAGATAAAACCATAAAAAGAAGGAGATAGTTTACTACAGTCACAAGGAAAGAAGGCAAGACACATGCGATATTGTAGGGTTTATGGCCATCAGACCTCAAAAGGGCTCTGATTGCACAAAGTCAAGGAGAATTTACTGAGCCCCTAGGCTGTGCTTCTAAGCACTCTAGGGAATAGAGAAGTATAAAACATGGACCCTACCCTCAAGAAGCTTATAGTTTAGAGGTCCACAGGAACACTAAATCATAAGACTTAGACGTATAATGGATCTCAGGGAACAACAATTCTCAAATCCTTATTTAACAGATGAGAAAATCAGAGCTCAGATATCTGGAAAATCACACAGGCGGTAAGCAGCTGTACCAGGATTAAAGTGACTATTCTTTAATTTCAAATAATAAGCCCCGATTTATATAATGCTTTGAGGCACATGGACTACTCTTTATTCACCTTTTATAGAACATAAAGATGAGGCTTAGTGATGTCTTACCACTTTCTCAAGGTCATGCAAGCATCAGTATCAGAACTGAGACATGAATTCAAATCTTTCCTGTCAAATAGATCACCTTCTCAGACACATAGATATTTGAAATAGTTTTAGAGCAGTGTGTTGTGTTCATCCTTCATTGCCAAAGAAGACCATGCCATCATAGACATAATGACATGACTTGCACTTGACTTTGTTTTGAGTGAGTGAGGGTTGTACAGGTCTCCAGCCTCACTTCTCCTCCAGAGCCATCTGAATTCAGTGATGACATATTCATCAGGATGACTGGAGATGACCCAGGATGAGGCAGTTGGAGTTAAGTGACTTGCCCAAGGTCACATAGCTAGTGAGTGTCAAGTGTCTGCAGTGAGATTTGAACTCCGGTCCTCCTGACTTCTGCACTGGTGCTCTATCCACTGAACAACTTAGAGCAGTTCACGACCATGTAGTATATGGCCAAGAGTCATAGATTGTCATGTCAGAAGTTAAGAAAAGGTAGCGGATATGTATCTGTGTCAGAGCTATTCTGTCCCATTCTACTAATCCCTGCATCTCCATTCAGTTTTGGCAAAGGACTTAGGCTATATGGCGTTTGTCATTGTTCAATTATTTAAGTCATGTCCAACTATTTGTAATCCAAATTAGGGGTTCCCCTTGACAAAGATACTGCAGTAGTCTGCCCTTTCCTTTCCTAGCTCGTTTTACAGAAAAAGAAACTGAGGCAAAGGGGTTAAGAGGCTTACCCAGTGTCACATAGCTAGTTAACATCTAAGGCTGGATTTGAACTCATGAAGATGATATTTCTTGATTCCAAGTCCAGTGTTGTATCCACTATGATACCTAGCTGCACAGTAACACCTAAACCTCGAGAGTGAAATGGGGGTATAAGAGAATGGGAAGAAATTGGAGATTTTCCTTTGTTATCTCTCCATCTCTCTCTCTACCTAAGGCATCACAACAGATGTCTTGATGAATAAGTTTCTCTTTAATATGTAAAGAACTTTTTGCTTCATTGTTCTGCTATTACTTCATTTTAGATCCACTGATACTTATATAATCATGGCATTTCAGAGTTGGAAGGCACTGTATCAACCTTCTAGACCAGGTTATGCCACCTTAAATTTACTGCCTATCAAATCTACAAGTATCATCATAACTGAGGAGGAGCCCACTCCCCCTGAAGCAAGTCTCATTCTACTTTGGCCAAGTTCTACTTATTCCAAAGGTTTCTGTACCTGAAGCCTAAATCTGTCTTTCAGCAATTTCTACCCATTAATGCTGCTTCTGTCTTCTGGTGCCAAAGACAATCAACCCATCCGCTCCATCTTCCACAGGTCAGTCCTTGAAATACTTGAAAATGGCCATCACATCCTTTTACACAAATCTTCTCTATTTAAGGCTTTCCATCACTGGTTTTTTCAACTGAAGCTTGCAAAGCATGAACTTGAGGTCTTTGACTATTCACTTAAAACCCATTTCTGAAACAAGGTGATGTTACACATTTCTTTTTTTTTTTAACTGAGGGTTCATCATGGATCCTAGGTTTGGGGTTTAAATCTGTGCTCTGTCATTAACTTCCTGGGTGATTTTAGATAATTTACTTAACTTCTCTAGGCTTTAAGTTTTCTCATTTGTGAAAGAAGAGGGTTAGGCTAGATCAGAGGTGTCCAACATGCTGCCCACAGGCATTAACATAGACTATAATACTTGACAGTGCCGCTGAACTTGAGTGAAATGCAATGGGGAAAATATTTAACAAAATAAATAAAATACAATAAAAGCAGGTAATATTACATTTTAAAACAAGATAGAGGCCACAGAGAGGATTAGTAGCCCCCAATTCTATTTGAGTTTAATAGCACTGAACCAAATAACTGTAAAGGTTGTTTTCTAGCACTATCTTATCCTTTATATAGATTCTAAAGGAAAGAAAAGTTTGTGTGTACATGTTCATTTCCCACTATTTGCTCTTCTATCTTGGTCTCATTCATCACTACCTTCTCTGAGAGATGAGAAAGGGCAGAAGTCTCTTAATTCAGATTAATCAATTATACATACAAGCCTTTTATAACGTTGTTCTTGTTCAATTGTTTCAATCATGTCTGACTCTTTGTGACCCTGGTTAGTGTTTTGCAGAGATACTGGAGTGGTCTGCCATTTTCTTCTCTAGCTTATGTTACAGATGAGGAAACCGAGGGTTAAGTGACTTGCCCAGAGTTACACAGCTATTAAATGTCTGAAGCTGCATTTGAACTTCATTCTTCCTGACTCCAGGAAGTGGCACTCTATGTTCCCATCTACCCACAAAACATCATAGCTGTAAATATTATTGACAGTAGACAAATGAGGCAGAGAATGAAAATAAATGAGTTTTAGGAAACTAGATTCAATGTTTCCATCTTTTCAATGAGCAAAAAAATATATAACTTAAGCTTTTCTGAGAATGTCACCCAATACAAACAGAGTTGAAAACTGATGTACTACTTTGGCCAGAGATGAAAATTTTTCCTCTAATCCTTCTATCTGAAGCAGATGTCTATTGAAAAATGTAATCTTAGAAGATCGTAGTACTTTCTCTAAAGCTACTGGTATATGCAATAGATTTCAGCCTTGTGAGGCCAGAGACTTCTATAGCATGTGATGTGGGCAGAATGGGTAAAGAGTTATGTGGATCAGTATGTGTATTCATAACCTTGCGTAAAGATATGAATAAATTGTTAAAGTTTTTATCACTGTATTCTGGACCACCGTCACCCATATTTCCAAGTATCTCTCCCTCCCACTCTCCAAAAAGGCACCTTCTATGATAACTTCTAAACAATTTTAGACCATGAAGGGACTTTAAAGATAATCTAACTCAACACTCTCATTTTACAAGTGAGGAAACTGAGGCTCAGAAAATTTACCATAGGTAGAGGATTAAGTGGATCTGCTACCAGAAGCTGGAATGTGTACTTATATACTCATGGTGATCTATACCAGCATAACATCAGGCACATACAGAATCCATTTGGGGTTCTATAATGTCATCTTTTTGTCTCTGGGTAAGGCAAAGAGGCCTCCTTCTAACCTGCACTGCCACAAGCTTTGGATGACAGCTACACATATGCAAAGTTATGTGGTCAATAATGTATGAATTATGAATGCTCAGAAGACATCTCAAGGTCATTAGGAAGTGGTAAGATACCAGACAGGCAACCTGAGTATTGAGTAATGTTAAAAGATCTAGGGGAGGACATATGCTAGTCCCCTCTAGAGGATTAATCTGAGGAAATAAATGGATGAATCACAGATAGGAGGAGAAAGCCCAGTGGATACCTTTCAATTTGCACCATGGGAGGCAATCCTCACATCCACCAGATTGGAGATTTCCTTAAAGTACTGCTGTATATTGGACGTGGTAGCTAGCATGATGACTTCTCATTCTATATGTTACAATTATTTGGAAAACATAATGGATTCAGTCTGTAATTGACATTCAAATATATCTTCTAAAAAGGGAAAATTGCACATAATATGTACATTAAAGCTACTATTTTTCTCTCTGATGACTCCATTTTAGGTGACATGAATATGTTAGAATTGATTCAATTCAGAAAACCATTTAGTCTTCTAAGTAAGACAGAGACTCCTATACTGTAACTCCATTAAGGTATTTTTAAAAAAAAATTTATGTTCAATGGAATATTCCATTTATTTCTAAGCTGTATATAATAATAATAGCCAACCTTGATAGAGTATTTTTTTAAAGTTTGTGAGACACTCTACATCCATTATATCATTGAGACCTCATAGCCATCCTATGAAACAGATGCTATGGTTATCCACATGTAACAATGACTTGCCTAGGGTCATATAGCTATTAGGTATCTAAAACAAGATAGGTCTTATTTAAAAGGATAGATTTAAAATAAGACTCCAAAATATACACAAGAAGCCTTAAGTTCAGAAAAATGGTTTCAATACAGAGGGTTTAGACACTACCAGAGATATACTAGAGGGAAAGAAATGGAGTAGCAACCTAGTCAACATGATGTCTAATTTGTTACCCTCTAAAGTGATCTAATCGAGGGCATAGCTGGCACAATGGATAGAGTGCTAGGCCTACAGTCAAGAAGGCTCATCTTTATGAGTTCAAATCTGGTCTCTGACACTTACTGGCTATGCGACTCTGGGCAAATCACTTAACTGGATTTGCCTCAGTTTCCTCATTGTAAAATGAGCTGGAGAAGGAAATGTCTTGAAAACCAAGATGACAGGTCTGAACAACAACAAATCTAATCAAATATCTGAAAGAAATCTACAGAAATAATTTCTTCTATTTACTGTAGCCTGGTAGAGTTAATCCTGAACAATCCATGGTAGTTTAAAGATCTCTAAAAGAGGAGTCCTTTCAATGGCTGGTTTCTTTTGCCTGGGGCAACAGCTATGCCCCAGTCTTGACATGCTGATGCCTACCCCTTCCACACTGGTAAGACTTCAAAACTGTGATTGAGGAACTTTGGTGCAAAGATTTCTTTACCAGAAAATTCCTTCTTTCTATTCAATAAAATCTCCAGATCTTTAGGTAGTAAAAGGCGCTACAAAGTAGGGAAAGGGGAAATTATTAGGGGAGAAAGAGTTCAGAGACATTGGCCAAACAGCACCTACCAAAAAAAGGGATAAAAATTCTTTTCATTATGTAAATGAAAATGCCAACTAATAGGAGAACAAAGGGGATGGATAAATACAAAGGTTAAACACATGAAATAATGCGTAATTTAAACCAATTTTAAATTTCTGAAGTAAAAACCCAATTAAAGAATCAACATCTTTCTTAATGGACAGCAAAGGTTAAAGACACCAAACACTTCCCATTATCTATTAACTTATTCCAGCAAACTGGTTTATAGGATAAGCCTGGCCGTAAATTGGCCAGAAACATTAAGTCTTTGGCCTTAGTTGAATGCTCCTGAGAGGAGATCAGGGTTTGGAACACAGTGTCCATGGAAGATATATGTCTTGGAATATTAGCACTCCTGGACTGCATTTAGACTAGGCGTGAACCCAAAACTCAAACTAAAGGAACCACAAACTTTTTGTTTCAAAATGTGTGACCTCTGCAAAATATGGAGAAGACCACCTCATATAAATACTCTGAATAGTTGGACCCACTCCAAATTTTACATGCTTTTTTGTTAGATAAAAACAAACGGTTCCAAGGAAAATAAAGCTGATAAGGCAGATCATGAACAATATGAATATTAAGCTTCTCTTTGGGGTTTACTTGATAAAATAAAAATAATTTGGTCTACTTATTTGGGGAAGGGGGAGAACAAACTGTAATAATATATGCATATATATTACATTTGGATTTTCAAAAAATATATTAACACAAAGAAAGTAATTATTTATATGAAGAAACTTGCCCAAGACCATAAAGCTAGTAAGTATCAGAGCCAATATTTGAACTCAGATCTCATGAGTCCAAGACAAGTATTCTTTAAACCACACCATATGGCCTTCCACAATCATACTGCAATAAAACCATGAATTATTGCTTATAAGTGTAAGGGGGGCTGAAGGGAAGAGGGAGAATTCAGGGTATCCTTAATCAATTGATTGCCTCCCCCATTTTCCCAGTCCAACTGATGGAATCACCTGGAGCCAAAATGGGTGACTTGACCAACAGATATGTTGCATCCAGGACAGAGAAGTTTGGGGACACTAGAGACAGCAAAGTACATTGGGGGTGTGTATTTCTTTGACCTCATGTATTCTCTGTTTGCGTGCTCACTCTTCTCATGTTGTGCACATTCCTGGAGGAATGTGTGTCAAATTCACAAGGGCAGCTACTGATTGACTACATAAAGGTAGCCCTTTGCTAATTGTTTCAAACATTAAATGGCTTTATAAGGGGAATGGGATTCATTCGAAGACTTTGCTATTGGCTGAACTGAGCTGACAGGCATTCTCTAGAAGCCAACAAGAATGAAGCACCTCTCTTTACTAGGGAGCCCATGAATTTCAAATCTCAGGGTGATTAGTCAAAAATCTGCTCTGGAATTGATCCTTCACTCTGGAGGTCAATTCCTTTAACTATAGGCTTTTTCCTATAATTGTAAAAAAATGAATTCACGGGCATACTGTGATATTAATATAGTCTGTATCCTCCCAAGCCCTCCCCAACCATTAGGACCATTTCAGTATCCTGAGAATAAGTAATAAAGGTAGAAAAAGTAATAAGGTGATAACAGTAAATTCTAATTGATATACTATAATACAACATCATAGACGAAGTGTTGATTACCCCCATTTCTGCCTTTGCAGTTTATCTAACTAGTTTCCTAGAACACAAATCTTAAGAAGCAATTTGGCACTCCTTTCCAAAGCCCCTTCCCTTTCTTCTCCCCCCCCCCCACATGCCATTCCCCAAACTTGTTTGGGATAATTTATATCTGAGGACAAAATATTTTTAAGTACACTGACTCTCTCTCTCTCTCTCTCTCTCTCTGTCTCTCTCTCTCTCTCTGTCTCTCTCTCTCTCTCTCTCTCTTTCTCCTCCATCCCTTCTTTTCTCTTTGTTTTCTTTTTAAAGAAAGGTTGTTATGCAATGTGTATCAGATGCCAAATTTAAAATCATCTTCTCAATTCCTGGCTCAGGCTTCCTAAAACATGATGTACCTTAAGTAAGCAATAGATAAGAATAACTCATATTTATACAGCACTTTAAGTTTTACAAGGTTTTTTCCTCACAACAACCTTATGAGTTAGTTCAAGTGCTATCACTGCTACTTTGCGTATAAGGAATGAAGTAAATAGAGGTTGAGACTTCCCAAACGGGGTCACAAAAAGTTGGATATGACTGAACAGCAAGAAAAAATAAAGCTAGCTAATATTAGTTTGCAGGTCTTAAAAAGTCAGAGGAGATTTTAGATAAAATTTAGTAGGGCAATTCAAAATAAAAGGATCTTCCAATGGTTAAGGCAGGGGCTGGGCCATTTCAATACTTTTCTACGAATAGGACTTAGAAATAGTTAGAACAAATGCAAAAATATGAGTAGGGAAAGGACGACTTCTATTTATGGGGTGTGTGGCTAGACCCAAGAGGGGCATGGTCCTTAAATTTCATGATATGTTTGAGGATCTAGCTGGTAGAAATAATAATATACCTAAACTTTATATAGCTCTTTAATGTTGGAAAAGCAGTTTACAAATATTATTTCATTTGATATTCACAACAGCCATATAAGTTGGATGCTATGATCCCCATTTTATAAATGGGGAAACTGAGGCAGACAGAGGTTAAATGATTTGCCTTGAGTCACAGTGCTAGTAAATGTCTGAGGTCAGATCTGAACTGTCTATTCATTTAGCAGCCCACAGAATAACTGATCCTAATTAATACATTAATTCAATAAATTTCATATTTCTTCACATTGTGGGAAAATGAATTTAAGAGATACTAGTCACATCAGGCTTCTAGGTCGGAGCTCATTAGAGCCCAGAATCATACCATGACTTTTCTAATATATAGTCCAAATCATCTGGAAACAAATACAGTAAGGAACAAACAGAAAGCCCCGATAAATCAAGGATGCTTCATAGACTCACTACTGGTTTTCCAGCTTAGTAACAGAAATTTATATGGTACCAAACAGTGGAGAAGTTGAACTGTTTAGGATTCAGCATATCCTAACATGACTTCACAGTGAGGAATAGTTATATTAAGCATTTCTAGAGTGCCTTTCTTTTTTGATCAAGCCAGAAATGGGGCGCAGGGAAGGGCAGCTATCCCTGGACTAGATTAAGCCGTTGGGAAAGTGAAACTTGGTTTACTTTCCTCAGGCCGCAGAATGAATGCAGTGGGGGCACCGAGGAAGCAAGCCAACATGGTGATGACTAGGCCAGTGCTTTTCCCAAACATCTTGCCACCACTAATTAACCAGGCTGACCCCGGTAATTAATACTTGCCTGCATTTTCACTTTACTTTGTCTTTCCAGAGATTTCTGAAATGCCCACTAAACATTTACTGTTCTAGGAGGCTCAGTAATTAAATGGGAACCCCCACCTATTCCCTTCAGGACAAAAACCAAAAACAAACAAAACCCCCTTACATTTGTATAGCATTTTCTGGCTATTCTCCTTCCAGCCAAACTGGCTTATTTGCTGTTCTCTGCACAATAATGGCATTTCAGCCCCTGCTTTTACATGGTCTCTCTCTTGGAATGCACTGCTCTCCTCATCTCCCTGCTAACTTAGGATCCCCTTAACTGCCTTCAAGGTTCACCTGAAATGCTACCTCTAACAGAAAGCATTTCAGGATCCCCTTAATTGTCAATACTTTGTCCCTACTCAAATGATCTGGCACTGACATCTATATACACATTGTATCCCTCCTCTCTAAGATGTAAGCATCTTGAAGGGATGAATTATTTCATTATTGTCTTCCTATACCCACTGCATATTTGATGAGGAAGCCTTAGTAGAAAACTGGATTTATGATCTCCAAACGTAGGAATTTCCCGGGAAGGATCTCCTTGCACCAATGCAGGTCAATGCCTTCTCTGTAGCTTAAAGTCTTAGATATTTGATAAGAAGGTAAGTGATCTGCTCAGGGTTACATGTACCTGTTGAATTGAAATGGAATTATGAACCCATCTCTAAAAGTTAGATGACTGATTTATCCCAAAGTCATAGACCCAAGTGGCACTTGTGAGTCTCTAACTTTGTTTTCCTGATTTAATCCATTTCTCTTTTCACTCATCTACCTTATTCCTTCTTTCATTAGATACTGACCTTAAGGCACAATTTAAAGACCAATACCAATTTAAGAACTCATTGTATCACCTGCTTTTTCTTTCCTCATTGGTCATCAGAGATAAAATGAAGTCCAAAGGATTGGGAAAAATCTTGGGAAAACACGTATAACTTTCTTATCTTTCCTGCCTCCGTATATTGTCTATCAGTTAACATTTTCCCAAGATAAACAAAGTCACAGATTCAGCTTGCATTGACACTTCAGTTCTTAAAGATCTTAAATTTTCTCTTATTGCGTGCTCTGAGCATTTCAGATGAAGATGAAAAAATAATCAACAATTTTTCAGAGAAATTGGATAATTTTGTACAGAGGATTCTGTCATCTCATTTTCAGGATTATACCCCCAAGAGAACAGAAAAGGGTTCAGAACATAGCTGTCACTAATCTTATAACAGAGTCATCATTACACAAACACTAAGATGGTTTCTGTGTCCAAAGATCATGGACAACCATGGTCAAGATTCTCCTAGAGCAGCAACAGTCCCTGGCACACAGTAGGCATTTAATAAATGCTTGTGGATCATTTAATTAAAATTCTTTGCAAACAAAATCAAATAGAAAGCTCCTTGTTGATATATTTACATTTGAAAACAACTTCTTTCTTTGAAATGGACCGTATGTTTTTCCTTTCCACTAAAATACTCCTGATGCCTGGCCAGTTGTGGGTTAGTTTTCAAAGGCACTTAATCAGCGGCAGGTTCTCACTAGCTAAAAATACTTCAAATACATCTATTGTCGGAAGATTAGCCCACAGGCTTCATCATCAGGGCACTGACCACCACCTGATGAATTTTTTGGGGGGGCCATAGTAAATGAAAAAGATTCTCCACTAAGGAACTCTCACCTGAGGTTGTGGTAGAGAGACTGGGAATAGAGAGAATTTACATGAATGAAATTAAGGACTTTTTAAAGTGCTAAATTATCCCTTGTCCAATTACAAAACTAATCTATCAGAACACACACACACACACACTCACACGTATATATGTTCATTGATTTGGAATTTCCTCTAACCATAGACTCTAATGCATCCATGTCCTTTCATCCTAAGCAACTCTTGCCCATATCTTCCCATCAACCCAATATAAGTGGCTCACCCCATGACCTAGAAGCCTTCTTCTTGTCTACTTGACATAGTGAGGATACCAGTGGAATCAGAGTGTCCATCTAATATCTTCTTCTCTCATCATGTGATCAACTTACTTTCTATTCCTATCATTAATTTTTCTAATGAAAACTTTTGCTCTGGTTATTCTTCAAAGTTCATTGGTCCTGTATGTGATTCTCTAGTAATCTCTTTATGAAATATATTTTAATTTCTTTGGAAACTATTGTGTTCCATGTCTCATCATCATATAACATCATCAACAAAATATTACTACTAAAAATAGGCTTTTGCTTCTGAGAGAAATTTGCAAGATAGACCATCCTGTCATTTTCTTAAGGCAATGTAACTGATCTCTTCTTGTTCCTTCTCTTCCTGCTATTAAATTCTGGACCTGACTCAGTCAGTTGTACTGTCTAGCACAGAGGCTGGCACTTAATAGATGCTTATTATATACCTGTGGGTTAATTGATTGGCTCTATCTATTCTACATATATATCCGAAAGGACAAGATCTATAGGTTGTCTATTCTACTGCATGTCAATAATGTGGGCAAAAGTCATTCTTCATCAACTTGGTCTTTCCCGCATGGATGGTCAAACCAAATTTTTTTTGAGTGGTTATGTATCCTTCTTGCAATATTCTGGGGTTTGAATATGACTTAAAAAACACAATGGATTAGAACATGGTGGTCTCAAATTGAGATAAGAAATATTTAATCATAGGAAACCAAAGGCATTTGCAAAGTTGCCGTGTCATTCAGTAGATTATAAATGAATTTTCTTGTGTAGGAATCACACTATTGACTGTATGTAATTTGAGGGCCGGAATCATATCTTACTTATTTGTTGTCATTTCATGGGTCTAGCAAAGTGTTCTCCATACAACAAGTGCTCAGTAAACATGCCTAGTTAATAATATATTTTGCTGGATTAGGAACTGTTTGAACAGTTACAACCAATGAGTGGTTTTTAACAAGCCTGTTGTAATAACTATCAACAAGTATTTATTGAAGGCCTACTATATGCCAGGCATTGTTGGTGATTCAGGTATGGAGAAGGGGAGGAGAGTTCTCACATTTGAAAAATAATATCCTTGGATAAAAGTACTTTGATATTAGTAGTTGATACTAATTCTCTTTGGGAAAAATGTATTGATTTGAAATGCTATCTATTTTTAACAGAGCTCTACTTCTATAAAGAAATACTATTTTGTTGGAAAGTATACCAAACTTTGTTTTATTTTTAGCCATGCATCTGAGAAACCTAACTGTGGACCACATGCCCATAACCATTACCTGATGCGATGCTGTATAATAACTTAGCCATTTGCTCTTCAATTAAATTCACATCAGGTTTAGAAATTTACAAAAATGTAACAGTTTTTCTAACTTTGAAACTGGAATTGTGCCAATTCATCCTTATCATCTGGTGGTTTCTCTTGGGAGTAAGAGATCTGGATGTCATTTGCTGAAAGACGTCTTATAAATGCATGGATGAGAAGCAGAAATGGGGGCTGTGCAATGGGATGGGTGTAGGATGTCTGCACATTATAAATTTGCCATAGGAATATGCTATGATTTGATAATGTTGAGTGGAAGGCTAAGAATATATGAAACCACAAAAGATACACATATAGCCTGGCTCTGAAATGTCAAATATGTAAGGCTAATGTTATAGCAAGAAGAAAATTAAAAAAAATCTAGAGACTAGTTAATCTACATTTTTTTGGAGGGTGGATGCTAAAATTATCACTCTTTGGTAATCCCATTTTACCATTAGCTTAGACACTAATGGTACACTAATGCTCATCACGCTTATATATGCTCTGCAGCATGGATCACACTTCATTGTTTTTCAAATGTATCTGACTGTCTGAGACTCCATTTAAGGTTTTCTTGGCAGAGATACTGAGGTGGTTTGATATTTTCTTCTCTAACTCATTGTATAGATGAGGAATTGAGGCAAGCAAGGTTTAGTGACATGCCCAAGGTGACGCAGCAAAGAGTGTCTAAGGCCAGATTTTGAACTCATGAAGACAAGTCTTCCAGACTCCAGGCCTGGCACTCTATCTATTGTACCACTTAACTGCCACAGAGCAAACTGATGTACGTTAAAAAAGAAAACAAACTGAAAACAAAAAATAAAACACTTATTTGTGCTGTCTCATGACAAGAAATGCAGAAATACGATTGAAGTATCAACGGTGTAGGCATGTGGTTATAAATTTATATTTTATATAGATAACAGAGAGATTGGACAGATACTTTTGAAAATGTTGTTTCCTGTCAAATTTTTAAGTGGATTTACTTTCTTTTAAAATAAGATTCCTTCACTAATATCCTCCCTGGTTTTTCATCACAGTACGAAGGTAACCTTAAATCCTTAGATTCTTAAACACTTTTCCAATGGAGTACAATCAAGAGTTCTTTCTCTCTCTCTCTCTCTCTCTCTCTCTCTCTCTCTCTCTCTCTCTCTCTGTACATATGTATGTGTGATGGACCCCTCTGACAACCTGGTGAAGCCTTTGGATCTGTTCTCAGAATACTATTTCAAAATTCTTGCTGGAGTCCTTAATAGGCTGATCCTTCACCTGGAAGATGGGCATATACCTGAGAACCAGTGTGGCTTCAGAAAGGGCTGAGGAACAGTTGATATGGTGTTTGCTGCCCAACAACTCCAGGAGAAATGCCAGGAGCAGAACAGAGGTCCAAACACAATGTTTGTGGATATGACCAAGGCCTTGGATACGGTTAGTTGTGAGGGATTATGGAAAATTATGTCAAAAATTTGACTGCTCATAGAAGTTCATCAATATTATACATCCATTTCATTCAAATTCCCAGTTACAAATGGAGTGAAACAGGGCTGTGTGCTTCCTCCCATGCTATTTAGCAGGATATTTTCAGCTATATTGACAAATGCTTTCAATGAGAATGAACACAGCATCAAGGTCAACTACTGCACTGATGTAAGTTCTTCGATTTGAAAAGGTTACAAGCCAAGACCAAAGTGGAGAGAGTGTTGATCCATGATTTTCTGTTTGCATATGATTGTGCACTCAATTCAGCCTCTGAAGCTGAGATGCAGCAAAGTATGGATTAATTCTCTGCTGCCTGTGATAATTTTGGCCTAAATTAACACCAAAAAAATACAGGTGCTCCATCAGTCACCACTACACCATCCATACATGGAACCATCGGTTAGAACAAATGGAGAAGTTTTGAATGCTGTGAATAAGTTCACTTATCTTGGTAGAGTACTTTCCAGGGATGTATATACATTGACAATGGGGTTGATGCATGCATTGCAGAGTTAGCTCAGTGTTTGGGAGGCTCCGGAGAAAGGTTTGGGAGAGAAGAGGTATTAGACTGACTACCAAACTGAAGATCTACAGAGGCATTGTGCTGACCTCATTGTTATATGTTTCTGAAACATGGACAGTCTACCAGCACCATGCCAAGAAACTGAATTGCTTTCACTTGAACTATCTTAGGAAGATTCTGAGGATCACCTGGCAGGATAAGGTACCAGATATTGAAGTCCTTGCTAGAACTGAACTGCCAAATATTCAAACTATGTTTCAGAGAGCACAACTCCAATGGGCTGGCCACGTTGTCCGAATGAAAATGTATGCTTGCCATAAAGACTATTTTATAGAGAACTTCTATGAAGCAGGTGATCACATGGTAGCCAGAAGAGATGATACAGGGACACTCTCAAGGTCTCTCTCAAGAACTTTGGATTGACTGTGCAACATGGGAGACATAGGCACAGGACTGCTCAGCATGGCGTGCCCACATCAGAAAGGATGCTGTGCTCTTTGAGCAAAGCAGAATTGAGACAGCACAAAATAAATGCAGGATGCAAAATTTGGGATATCTACCCCAAATATTCAAATGGACTATCTGTGCCCAACCTGCAGTAGAGCATTCTGAGCTCGTATTGGTCTGATGAGCCACAGTCAGACACACTGAAATTCCACTTCACAATGGTGATGTCATTTTGGTCCTCTTCGAAGACGAAGGACAACAACCAACCAACCAAAGGCCCAATGCTATTTACATTTATGGTTTCCAAAGACCTTCCCAAGCACAGCTTGTAAGGCTAATTTGCTAATAGCATTATTACCTTTATTTTACACATAAAGAACCTGAGGCTCTGAGAGGTGATTTAAATTAAATCTGAGATTTTGTGATCTGCCCTGGGTCACACAACTAATGAATGTCTAAGACAGGACTCAACCCAGACCTCCAGACCATGGACCATGGATTCCCAGTCACATTCTTTCTACTATGCTCAGCATGTACCATGTGAGAAAGAGTCTAGTTAAGTTCAGGAAGGTTCATATCAAGAAAATTGGCCGCTAGATGATGACATATTTTTGGTCACATCACCTCATGAATACTACATACACCAAGTCAAAGTTATGAAGAGGTTGTGACCTGTACTTCTGAAAAGTGTGTTCATCCTTCATTGCCGAAGAAGACCATGCCATCAGAGAAATGATGACATGACTTGTACTTGACTTTGTTTTCAGTGAGGGAGGGCAGTGCTGGTCACCAACCTCATTTCTCCTCCAAAGCCATCTGAATCCAGTGACCAGATATTCATGAGCATGACTGGAGATGACCCAGGATGAGGCAATTGGGGTTAAGTGACTTGCCCAAGGTCACACAGCTAGTGAGTGTCAAGTGTCTGAGGTGAGATTTGAACTCAGGTCCTCGTGACTCCGGCACTAGTGCTCTATCCACTGCACCATCTAACTGCTCACTCCTGAAAAGTACACCCACATTGATGAAATCATGTAAAGAAAAAAAATGACTAAATTTTCTAAATATCAAATTTATCAAAGTAAGTAGTGGACAGGATATTGATTTTATTTACTCAATGTTGGCCTTGAAGTGATTGGGTGATACAGTAGACAGAGTGCTACAGAAGGAGTCAGGAAGTCTTGAGTTCAAATCTGGTTTTAGAGACATACTACGGGTGACTGAGGAAATCACATAGCCTTTGCCTGCTTCAGTTTCCTCGGTTGTAAAATAATTACTTACCTTCTAGGGTTACTGTGATAATATTTATAAAGCACTTCACATAGCAGATGCCTTAAAAATGTTTATTTCTTTCCTTCATTTATTGAGGATGTTTGTGGAATGGCAAAGGAATTTTCATATGCCTTCAGAAATAAAAAGATAAGCTTCCTATTGCTCCTTAATTATCGGTAGCTGGCAGGGTTATTGAGTTTGAGAGAATTGTACTAATAAGGTCAGACTTGCGGGCCTTACTCCCGTAAGGGCTGCGTAGCTTCACTCTGACTCTACTTTTACCCCAAGCCAGCTGTCTCACTATGTACATTGATCTCTAGGGGGTCAGTTAATGAGGTAGATTCAGCATAAAAGAAACTCCTATTGACAAGCAATTGTCAATGTCATCTTTGTGTGAGAGAGGGCATGTTTTAACAATCTAGAAAACAGCGTACTTCCCAGAACTGGAATTATACAGATGGATGGTCTTCTACAGAAAAAAAAGATGTACATTTCATCTTGATTACATGTTGCACTGTCGTTTAACTATGGTAGCAAGTTTTACTAGTATTCAAAAAGTATAACATATAATAAAAGTTTGTGGACATTATAATAAGCATAGGCTTTCCAGAAAAAGAAATACACAAGTTAATTATTTTTCTGATTTTTGCCAGACTTGAATATGTCTTGTGTCAAGACATTCCCTCCCCCAAATACTGAAATGAAGAGTGGGTCAGTATCTTTTCTCCATTTTGTTTTAAATTTCTCATCCAGCAAGTTACTAAAGGCACTAGCTTTAATTTTGTGGGACCTAAAGAGGGACATATTTTCTGCAAACATATTATTATTGGTACTTCTATTCCTTTATTGTTATCAGAGAACAATGTTACTTGAGAAGAGAATTTCAGCTTAGAACCTATTGCTCAAGTTCAACACTTTTATTTTTACAAATAGGGAGAAAGAGATGTAAAGAGATCAAGTGATTTGCCCACCATCAAAATGGAAAAAATTAGAATTTGAACTTATGCCAATTTCAGTGTTCTCCCCACTTAATCACTCCTTCTATAAGACCATGTTCATAAAAGTCTGAACCTTAGAGTGTTAAATTTACTTTGAAAGGTGTATGTTGACTTAAAGGGGTGGATACCCACTTCACCAATGCAGGGCATGACCTCTTCCATCTTTATTTGCATATGTCCTCCACAGGGGAGCTAACCAATATAAAACTTTTCCTTTAAGTTAATTTGACATGTGGTGGGAGCTATTTCAGTTTTTATGCTACCCATCTGTTATCTTTCAGTCTCATTTCATGATGTGTATACTGCCCTTTTCAGGTCACATTTACCCCTAGGATCTTTTATGCCACTTCTCTTTTGCAAGTCATCATGGGTAATATACTATAATCTATTTAGATTTGCCATAGTTCTTTCCATTGTACTTAGAGTTACCTAGAACTTTGATCCTCCCAAGACTGCATCTTATTTCAATGCCTTGGTTTCTTGAAAACTAAGCCAGTGGAACACAAGCTCTGGTAGGTTCCACGATGTAGCAAAGGCCCAAGTACAGCCCTGGCAATGGCCTGTCTCCTCTTTAAGGTACAAATTAGTGAATTACAGAAAGTCTCATCATCACAGAGTGATGAATTTTTTTGGCTGTCGTGACAATTTGCTAAGTGATCAAAATGCCATTCTGAGTTACCAACAGAGAAATATTTGGTTCTTGGCTGAGCAAAAAGGTTTTATTTGAGGTTTTCATTTATTCTTAAATCCCTTCTCAATTTCTCATCTCAAGTGACAGGCTCTACCAATAATAATGTTTGTGTCACCAAGTTTTCTTCAGGGACCAGAAGGGAATTCATGCATTTCTTATTAGTTTCATGAGACATATTTTGCCTTTTTTTCACAGATCATTTATGGATGTCAATCTCCAGATACCAGTCAGCTAAACTACTGAAATTTCCCATATTCCCCTATCATGCTTTTCAGTGTGATATTATCAAGTAAGCCTTGCAGTGCTATCACCACATACAATCAAGAATTACAAATTTAGGAAATTGGATACTTAAAAAGAAGCAAATAAATGAATCATGAAAAGAGTTAACATCTACCCCTCCTTCGTACCTACCAGTGAATCCCCAGAAAATGGTCATCTGGCCATTACTTGAGGACCTCTAATGCTGGAGAAATCACCACATCTCCAGGAAGTCCATTCTATTTTTGGACAACTCTAATTATTAGGAATATTACTCATATCTTCTACTCACTGCTCTGTGAAGTTGAGAAACAAAGATTTAACCTTTCCTATTTGGACAGCCCTTCAAATACCTGAAGCAGGTATTATGTCTCAATGCAAGTTAGGTGCTTAGTAAATTTTCTTTAAACTGAATTTGTTGAAAAGGTCCTTCTAAGTTTTATTTCTTCAGATTCAGCATCACCATTTTCTTCAATCAGTTCTCTATAACATAGTTCCCATTATCTTCATGTTCTTGGTAGTCTTTCTTTAGGGGCATTCCAGTCATTAAATATAATTTTTTAGATGTGTGATCAGAAAGAGACACAATATGTGTTCAGAACGGTAAAGTAGAATTAGAAATTCTTTGGATGATGGATCATGACAAATTTAAGACAATTAGGGAATTTTTTTATGTATTCTATTTTGTTTTTACTATGCATAGCAATTTTGTTTAATTAAAAGTAGCATTACTTATAACTATAATTATAAGTAGCACTAATTATAAGTAGTACTTTTCATTGTCAAATGATATGTTTTATGGAAAAAGAATATTTTAGCAATTCATGGTTTGGGGGTAGCTATAGAAATAGTACAATTGGAAAATGTGGTCATCAGTATTGCAAGGAAAAATTTTTTCTATCACTAAATCCTAGGATTTATTTCTACTAGTCCATGACAATGATTCTTCATCTTTCATCTGCATTCTGACTATTGCCCATCATTCAATTTTTCTAGATATAGGTTAAAGTCAACACTCCTATTCACTGATTGATATTCTCGCAACACAAACTCTGTGGTTGGATAATGACATTAAAAAAATATTTGTATCTTCTCTTGATAAGCTTAATGAAGGAGAATATTTTGTGTTTTCTCCTCTCCCTTCCTATCCTTCCTCTCTCTCTCTCTGTCTCTGCACGCACACATGCACACACACACGCACACACACACACACACACACACAATCTTCCTCTCCCTCCCTCCCTCTCTCCTCCTTCCCTTCTCTTTCTTTTTTGGAAAAGCATCTGGTAATCTTTGAATCTTTGTATTAAACCACAATGCTATCCATGCAATATTACCACTTTGCTGATATTAAAATGATTATATTGAGAAACAATGGTAACAACAGCTGACTTTTATGTGATATTTTGAAGTTTACAAAATGTTTTCCAAACATCATCTCTTAGGAGTCTCATGGCACTCTGTGAGGAGGGTAACACCATAGGTTGTATTGTCCTTATTTTACTGATGAAGCAGGTGAGAGAGAGATTCAGTGACTTGCCTGGGATCCACAGTTGGTCAATGTCAAAAGTATCAAAGGAAAAGTCCCATCCCTTTCTCCCCCGCCCCCACCCCCGCCAGTCTAGAACTCCATCTACTAACCATGTTACTTCTCAACACATGAAAGACTAAAATACTGTCAATGATAATTCTATTACATATTAGAAATTTTTTTCCTTTAGAATTAATATAAAAACAAATGGCTGCATTTCTTTGGGTGGTGAGAGCAAGCTTGCCTTCCAACCATTACCATAAACACTTTAAGCCTTGTACAAATCCTATGGTCTTAGTGAGTTGTCTTGGCCAATAGTGCTAATTAGCAAGTGGCCTCTCCTCTAGTGACAAGCATCTCCAAGTTTATTTTGGCAGTCCTTGAAAGACATAATCATAGTCTATTACTTAGTTCTTGCTCAAAGCTTTTCCAACTTAGCTGGAGCCACCAGACTTGGTTAAAAATTAGCCCTGATTCTTCATTGCAAATTTAAGATAAATGGCTGTGTGTGTGTGTGTGTGTGTGTGTGTGTGTGTGTGTGTGTGTGTGTATCATTTAGAAAAATACAATTTCTTTCTAGTATGGCCCTCCCTTCTGCGATTACTTTCATCTGCTTTATATACAAGCAATCCCCAAAGGAAATTTAAAGCTTACTTTAATTAAAGCTTAAAACTGCACTAAGACTTTTGGGACCCATTGCATGTAGTATGAATGTATAAGCATGGGCTAAGTATGTGCTTGGCTATTTGTTTGTTTACTGTTCATTTGAATATGAGCCCTTTGAGAGCAGATTAGTATTTGCCTTTTTTTGGTAACACCAATGGTTATCTTAGCCCAAAGTACTTAATAAATGTTTCTTGATTAATTATTTTGATTTAATACAATATCTAGGCATCACAGAAAATCAAAACTTAACCCGATTATTCATCCAGAGAACTTAACCTAATTGGATCTTTTCTCTCTCTGGAAAGGGGACAAAATTATTTGTGTGGCTCAAGAATATTAATCAATCTTACACAACAGAAAAGCAGGAGGAGAACAGAATAAGAGAAGGGTAGTTCATTCATTTCAATTGTTTCCAACTCTTCATGACCCCAGTTGGGGTTTTCCTGGCAAAGATACTGGAGTGGTTTGTCATTTCCTTCTCCAGCTTATTTGACAGGTGAGGAAACTGAGGTTTAAGTGACTTATGGGAGGGGGAAGGCATACAGCTAGTGCTCTAGCCACTGTGCCACCTAGCTGCCCATAAGAGAAGGGGGTAAGGTAATAAAAGGAAGGAAGTTGTAAGAAGCAAAACAGATATTTGAGGAGGGCTTGGGGGACAGGGATGGAGGGAGGGAGAAAGAGAAATAAGAGAAAAAGTAAGATGGAGGGAAATATACAGTGAGTAATCATAACTGTGAATATGAATGGGATGAACGCTCCTATGAAATGGAAGTTATAGTAGAACTGATTAGAAATGAGCATCCAACAATATGTTATATATAAGAAACACATCTGAAGCAGAAAGTCACACATAGAGTTAAAATAAGGGTCTGGGACAGAATTTATTATGCTTCAGCTAAAGTACAAAAACTCAGGGGTAGCAATCATGATCTCAGAGAAAGCAAAAGCAAAAATAGATCTAATTAAAAGAGATAATTGGGCAGCTAGGTGGCCCAGTGGATAGAGCAACTGACTGGCAGTCAGGAAGACTCATCTTCCTGAGGTCAAACTGCTTCAGTTCCTCATCTGTAAAAACAGCTAGAGAAGGAAATGGCAAACCATTTCTGTATCTGTTTCAAGAAAACCCCAAATGGGGTCAGAAAGAGTCAAACATGATTGAAAAATGACTCAACAGCAACAAAAAGAGATGATCAAGGAAATCACATTTTGCTAAAATGGTAGCAAAATGAAGGAATATCAAAAAATTTCATGGTAAATTTCTCTGAAAAAGGTCTCATTTTTCAAGCACATAAAGAATGTAATCAAATTTATAAAAATAAGAGCCATTTCTCAATTGATAAGTGATCGGATGATATGAACAGGCAGTTTTCAGAAGAAGAAATCAGACTCTCTATAGTAATGTGAAAAAATTCTGAGGTACCATTTCACATCTATCAGAAATGACAAATACTGGAGGGTATATGGGAAAACAGACCTACTAATGAACTGCTGGTGGGGTTGTGAACTGGTTCTACCATTCTGAAGAATAATTTGGAAGGCCTATAAAACTGTGCATACTTTTTGATCCAGCAATACTACTGCTAGTCAAAGACCAAAGAAAAAGGAAAAACACCTATATGTATAAAAAATACCTATAATAGCTATTTCAAAATGTGTACCAAATTCAGTGACAGCCCACTGTAACAGCAAGCAAAGTGGGATGTTCGTTTGTTTTCTTTTTTTGGACTTGTTTCCCAGGCTCAGGCTAAATTGTGAGCATCTGAGGGTTCAGCTTGTTTGAGCCCTGATGGTTCATAGCTGGGCTGAGTCATGTGGGTTTCATACCTACTGATTCTGAGCCAATGAGAAGGCAAGTCTTCATTTCATATATATATATATATATATATATATATATATATATATATATATATATATATATATATACATACACATATGGCAAATCTTCATTATATATATATATATGGTGAATATATAATATTATATATATATACACACACACACACACACACACACACACACAGGAGGTTGGTATTTTACTTTGGGGGTTCGCTTATGAGAAGAATCTTGTGGTTACTTGTTTGAGACTCTGAGTGGCCACTCGGACCTCTAACTTCTTACATGTAAAGGTTATCTCGATTTAGGGATGTATGTAAATTGTATAGTAATATTGCTCTGATTCAGACCAACCTGTGTTTGTTTTTATTTCTCTGCTGAATAGATAGGAGGCTTGGTAGTTTTGGAAATGTAAAAGATAAAAAGGTATGCCTGGAAGCATTTGGTTAAGCTAATTAAAGTGATTTTTGATCTCTCAAAGGTTGCCTTTCCTTTTATAAATGCAGATCGAAGAACCTGTGATAGCAGCCCCCTCCCCCTCCCTCAGCCCCTATATTCGTCAGGGTGCTTACTAATACACCTGAGTGTCCGTTGTCTCCAAAGCCCCCAAGACAATTGGTTACTTCACTTACTTGCTGCTAAGGCATCGTCTCAGAGAATAGGAGGCTCCTCCCCCACAAGTTCGAGAGCATTCACTCCATGGACCCCAGGCATCCCACAATGTATCTCGGTCTTCCTCAGATCTTGCTGTCCTGGAACTCTGAAAGAGACATAACATTTTCAATGGTGTGTGTCCCAATATCTGTCAAAGAACTCTCAAACATGGTAGCTTCGAACCCATCTTAAAACATAATTTATTTAGTTTAGAATTGTGAGTCACTTTTTAAGCAAGTAGACCATCATATCAGGTACCACATGTACACAGGGAGTGCTTGAGGATTAGCAGATGTCATTGGGCATCCAAACTTGCACGTAAGTTTCCAGCATCCAGGTTTATTAATAAAATTCTACACTTCTATAAAATCTGAGAGCGTTATATAAAGGTGTCAGTTTTGCTCTCTGTTTTTCCTATAGCTAAAAATTCACAGAGTGGATGCATTTACATAGATCTACAACCTCCTTTGCAAATAGTATCAGAATGCTTTACTCCAAATCCTGGTTCTGCACTTTCTGGGCTTTAAGAAGTACCTGAAATTTTCTGGGCTTCAGTGTCCTCACTTATAAAATGGTGGTGATGCCAACTATCTTAGAGGGTTTTTCAAGAAAAATACTAACTATTATAGAAAGAGGACTTACAATCAGTGGTTAAAAATGGAATATAATGGGTAAATTTCTTATTTAGGCCCCAAATAATGGGCTCATGGAGCAAAAATCTTATTCATTTTGTCCAGGGAGACAACTCATTGTTCAGGCCGAGTAGCAATTACCCACATTTAAAAATTATTTTGAAATTTATAGAAGACTTTATCACTGCCTCAGAAGGTAGCATTTGGAATGGAGGTTGGGCTGGGTAGGGAAAAAGGATAGAAGGGTTCTAGACCTACAATTTCATCATTGTCAAGAATTCCCAAGGTAGAAACTTTGCTTCATGGATACACATTGAAAAGAGTTCCTTGGAATACTAGAGAGGTTAACTGACATGTTCTTGGCCACCCAATTAGTATGTGCCAGACATGGTACTTGAACTCATGTTTTCCTCACTCCAATGTCCCGTCATTGTATCCTTATTATAGAGGCCCAGAAAACTGAATGTTGTGGGACTGAAATCCAGGTCAACAAGACAATGGATTTAAAGCTGGAAGGGACCTTAAATGATATTAAGTCCCACCCCCATTCCTTTTACAGATGAGGAAAAGCAGGCATTGAAAGGTGTAGTGATTTCCCCAGCCTAACATGGCTCGTAAGTGCCTGAGGTGGGTGACTCATAGTCCAGTTCTCTATGCATAATGCTCCATAGTTGCCTCAAAAGCCACCTTGGGGCCTACTCTGACCTTTTTCCAGGATGGAACTTTTCAAATACATATAATGTCAAATTTATCTGGTGATGTGTAATCACCAGACTGTAATTTCCAGCTTCTCTAAATATGAAATGGCATAGGTAATAGAATAACATCTGCCACACAAAAATCCCTTCCTTCCAAAAGAAAATATTTATGGAGCCATGATGCCTGTTTTATAGGCTCGAAAGAATCAATCTCTAATCACAGCAATATGGAGTACTGTTTTTCCAGGGCTCAATTAAATAGGAGGGTGGAGAAAGAAGAGTTCAACTACTAGACCAGGTTCCCTACACCTTGACTAGAATGACTTACGTCTTTGTCATAGGAGTGGGCATTCCCAAATGTTTTCCTTACATGCTTATTACATAAATGCCCCACATTTAAAGTCCAGTGAGGATCACAACATTGTATATCACTCTCTAACCTGCTTTCTGCCAAATTTTAGGTCCAATGGCTTTCTTCTCTGTGCATGATTGGCAGAAAGATTAGGCAGTTTTGAAGGTGATGTTTGATCTACTTATTGCGTATGTAACAAATATAAATTGACTAAATGCAATTTCCCTTATTTTGTTCAAATAAAATACAACTGAAATTTGAATCAGTCTCTATAATTGCTAGGATAAATGAAGTGATTAAAGTGAAAAAGATCAGTGATTATAAGCTACAACTACATCCAGTCCCTACAGCTGCAAAAAATCAAATATGCAACATTCACAGCTGTACTCCATCCCCCAGATGCAATCTTATTAGCATTTACATGTGAGATAAGAGGCCCAGAAAGCCAGTTTATTAAGGTTATTCCAGCTGGCTGCTCTCTGGGTAAGATTTTTGAAAAATGAAAATATGTGACTGTTATTGTGTTTTTGTAAAGAAACAAATGATTTCAAATTCTGTGTTGACCTTTCCCCCTTCTTTCCTGGTCACATGCCTTATTTGAGAAGCTGTTAATAAGGGGTCCAAGGTGTTGCTTCACTGACTAACCACCCTTACCTCATTAGCCATGCCAAGAGGAGCACCATGAGGTAGGTGCACTGAGGACCCACATCCCTGTGAATTCCTCTGCACACCCACCCCGCAGAAAGGCATGTGCCGGCTATCCGCATTCCAAGATTTGTTATAAGACATATATTCCCAGAAAGCATGTGGTCTCAAACTGGAACAAACTCCAAATTTTCTTTTAACAAGTGGAATAAACATAATTCATTTCAACTGAATCCATGTTTAATGTTAAGGAAAGTAAAGTGATTTTCCTCTTCTTTAACTTTGCCAGAACTCAGCATCTATGACCACGAATGACATTCTAGCAATGCCTTTAAGGCCATTTAAAATCTCCTAGCATTTGTTTATTGCTTTTTTTAAGAGGGCCCTCAGTATAAGCACATAACATGCTTAATCCTGTTAGGACGTGGTTGTTACTTTAAAACCTTAGCATGTGAACACCTATTTGCTTGATAGTAAATTAACAAAAATGCGATCTTCCGTTTTCACCTAGTGAACTAAAAGCAGGGGTGAATTAGAGGACACTTTTGGAAAGCAACAGCCAATGCTTAGGATGCCTAACACCCTCACTTCTTCTGGCTGCCCTGCCTGTCCGAGTTAGCCTCCTTCTCCATTATACTAATGTACTAAATTCGTCTGAATGTCTGGGAATCAAGGTCAAAAACACCGTAAAAATCAAGATCAAGAGTATCCCTGGCTTTGTTGTTGGAAATTTTAGCAAGAGTGCCAGGTAAGATGATGATGTATTTGTATATTAACATCTATCTACTAAGAAGCAAATACTGACCCTGAACTTATTTTATGTTGTCAGACGCTTCTTCAGAAGGTGGCTTCTCAAAAAAGAAGAAAAGTCGAATCTAAACCCTAGATCTACCTTGTGGGGAAAAGCCCATTACCCATCATGAGGTTTGCTTCATCCTTTTTTTTTTCATCATGTAAGTATTGCTATGGGATAATGGCACTCCTTTTTTGACTCATACATTTTTGGAGTCCATTTCAGTGGGGATATGGGTTTACCCATGGTTCAAGGCAATTCAACTGAATAAACATTTAGTAAATGTCTATTATGTTCCATTCCTCAAGCTTCTGCTAAGTGCTAGGCATATGAAGAAGGAGGAAAAAAGTTCACATTCTCCTTGGGGGTGAGGGTGGAGAGGCTTCTAATTTGGTACCTAATTTTCCAGGAAGAAAGATCCCTACCCTGGAGTCGTTCCAGTTAGGGCAACATAAACAAAGATCTAAACCTTTCCAGATCCATGGACCAGTCAAACTGATCCCTGGAGTTACCTTTAACAAGCATTTCCTGTCCTAGCTCCACTACAGCTCCCCTCATATAAAAGTACTGAGAACCTGTCAGGAGCATCTTCCCCCACCCTCAATTCAATGTGTTTCTCTAACCATTGGCAAATGCCAATTGCTTGACTACAGTCTTTAGTCATGATTCCTTTTATCTCTCCCATGGATAGAAGAAGTTTCCTTTACCCCAGCAGCATTAGGGTGGTTTCCTTTTCTTGGCATTACTGGTTTATCTAAATGCAGTCTTAATCCGACAGTTTTGTTCTGTATTCTCAGGGCCAATTTCAGAAATGAAACTTCAGGTGAACAGCTCCAGGCCTGACAGTTACAAGTACTTAAAGCTCTTTTAGCAATTGCATGAAGCAATACTTTCCCTGTTCTTCACTGCCCAATATACACTTAGCCTCAGATTGACCTCATCTGTACAGATCTCTTTGTATAGACATCTTGTTCATTAGGGCTTGAGAAGGTTAGGAAGCCCATTTTCAAGATACTATAGGAAAAAGGAAGATTAAGGAATGACAGAGTGGAGAATTATATGCCTACAAATATAAGGAGTACACAGGACAAATGTATATATTTAGGATACATATAAATATAGAAATACATATATATAGGTTTATGTATGTGTGTATGTAAATATGTGCATATTTGGGTGTCTTTATTTATCTTCTAATGTTGTAGCAGAGGAGTCTTGGGGGGGGCAATAGTGATGTGAAACAGCAGCATGATGGAATGGGGAGAGGTTAAGCCTTGGAGTCAGCACACCTAGATTATTGATCAAGAGCTAAAAAGGACCTTGGAGATAATTTGGTCTGACTCCTTCATTTTACAGATTACATCTTTATTCCCAGATCAGACACTTACTGGCTGTGTCACTATGGGGTAGTCATTTCACCTCTCAGATTCATCTGTAAAATGGGGCTGATCCTACTCTTAATTACTACACAGGGTTGTTGTAGGGAAAATATCTTAGGAATATAAGTTATTATCAGTAAAACAATAGTAATTCAGATTGAACAGAACTAGAGCTTTTAGTACGACACAAAAGTAAGAGGTATTTAGCTAATAGGATTTTGTAAATTTCAGTTTGTTTAATAAACATTTGCTTAAGGAATTGACTGAATCTACATTTTTGTGTTTGAGTTTTACAGCTAGGGATTGTCTTTATGTCTCTGTCTATGAATCACAGAATGGTATAATTCTAGAAAAGTAAAATGGAAGACCACTGCAAGGGCCCTGGGAGAAGCCCATGGTGGACAGAGGCAATTCACAATTGGTTACAGTTAGTGAAGGGGAAGTAGCATAAAGGATTCCGTCCAGAAATACATGATCAAAAAGGAGATGGGCTAGGTACACTGTGAAAGCCAGCCACCACCAGGCATAGATGCAATAGAAGGAAGAAAGGAAGGAAAAAAGGAAGGGAGGGAGGAAGGAAGGAAAGAAAGAAGGAACAGAGGGAGGTGGAAAGAGCGAAGGAAAGGAAGGAAGGAAAAAAAGCATTTATTAAACACCTGCTATGTGCTAAGGACTTTACAAAAATGATCTCATCTGATCCTCACAGCTCTAGGAGATAAATGCTATTATTATTTCTATTTTACAGTTGAGGAAACTGGACAACCACAGCTGGGTGGCACAGTGGATAGACCACCAGTCTTGGAGTCCGAAGACTCATCTTGCCGAGTTCAAATCTGGCTTCAGATACTCACTTGATATGTGACCCTGTGAAAGTCACTTTGACCCTGTTTGCCTCAGTTTCCTTATCTGTAAAATGAGTTGGAGAAAGAAATGGCAAAACACTCCAGTATCTCTGCCAAGAAAACCCCAAATGAGGTCATGAAAAGTAAAACACAATAAGAAAATAATAGTAGCTAACATTTGTATGGAGCTTACTATGTGCCAGGCGATTGACAATTACAATCTCATGTGGTTCTCACAACTCTGGGAGAGAGATGCTATTATTATTTCTATTTGAAAGACAAGGACACTGAGGCAAACAGCGATTCAGTGACTTTCCACACGTGAAGCTGGATTTAAACTCAGGTCTTCCTTCCAACGCTCTATCCACTCTACCACCAGCTGGTGAGATCACAAGAAAGACCTCCTTTGGTAGGAGTTATACAGAACAGGCAGGCAAGGATGGGTTGTGACCTGTAACACAGCAGGGAATACCCACATGGACAAGATCACAGATACACTGGTCTATTGGAGTATTTTACAGATGTGCACAAGTCCATGTAATTAGCGAGAGTATGGGGAAACTTCAAAGATCTGTGCTACGGTTAATCAATTAAGCAATCAATTAATCATAGTAGTTAATAAGTACTTAGTACATGCAGGTCCTGGATAAACCATAGGAGTATAAAGGAAAAGCAAAAATAGCGACTGACCTCAAGGAGCTTATATTCTAATGGGGGGAGGGGACATTTATGAATCAGTACACTGGAGATGAATATTGAGAGCTGGAAGGTAGCCAGAATCCTACTGTAAGATTAGCACTGGGGCACCTGGGTCTGTTTTAACTCTCACAGAACAGACACAACATTTATTTTTTAACACATCTGGAATTTCATGGGACAGTACAAAATGAATGTCATATACATCTAAGTGAAAGCAGCTTGAATAAGAAAGGAACTCTACCCATGATGAGAGAACCATCTTTCCATAGCGTGTGTATGTTTATTCTGTATATATATTGGGGACTAATGTGCTTAAAAAGCCAGACAGATCAAGTATGGGAATCTTTGGGAATGGATATAGTTAACAGCAAACAGTGTGGTTATAGTGCTTGGTGGATGTTTGATTTAAAAAAAAAATTTGTAAGTTATATTTCAAACTCAATTTTAGAATCAATTTTTTTAATACATTCCCTATCCCATGCTAACTTTGCCATGTACAACGAATTGTAGGCAAACTTTATAAATACATATTCTTTGGATTTTGACAATAATTTTTTCCAACTACTTGACTATGACTAAGTAGTTCATAATTGCTTAGACATCTTCCCCTCACTAGTTCCTTCTTCACCTCTATCTCCTCGGAGGAGGCTGCCCTTCTTTTTTGTCAAGATAAATTCCTTTGCCCCTTTCATCCTACCACGACTGTGACCATGATGATGACACATCATCATCATCAACAACAAAAAGTATTTATTAAACACTGAACAGTGGGAATATAAAGGAAGGCAGAGAAGCATATTCCCTGCTCTCAAGGAGCTCCCCTTGAAATGAGAAAGACAACATGCAAATAACTATATATAACAAGAATAATTATGTATATATGACATACATAGTCATAGGACGTAATTTCAGCGGGAAGGCTGATGATAGTGGGGTGTAGAGGGAAATACTGGGGAAAGTTTCTCGCAGAAGACTCAATTTGAGCTGAGTCTTGAAGGAAACCATGGAGGCAGGAGGTAGAGGTGAAGAGAGCACTCCAGGAATGGGGGATTAGCCAGAAAAAGGGCATTCCGGGCCAAGATGGCAGAGTGACAGCACCGACTTGGTAGAACACATGGAGGGCAGTAAAGTGTAAGAAGACTGGAGAAGTAAAAAGGAGAATTGTTTTGAGAGACTAAAAGTCAAACAGCATCTTCTCCATTAGATTTGCCCCTTCTATCATTCATATTCTTCCACTAATCTTTAATCTCTCTCTACTAGCCACTCTGTTGTCTATCAATTTGTCCATGAACCCCCCCATCCTTAAAAATATCCTCACTTGATCTTAACACCTCAGTTACCTACTGTCCCATATCTCTACCTCCTCCCCCTTGACTGAACTTGAACTTAAGAAAGTTGTCTACAATTAATATGTCCACTGTGCTCTCTCCTCTCCTCTAAACACTCTGTGGTCTGGCTTTCAGCCTCGTCACTGAACTGAAACTGCCCTCTCTGAAGTTACTGATAATTTGTTAATTGCCAAACTTCATGGTCTTTCCTTTTTCTTCATCCTTCTGACTTATCTGTAGCATCTGATATTGATGGTGACCATCTCCTCCTGGATGCTCTCTCCTGTGTAGGTTTTTGTGAGATAGTTCTTTCCTGGTTATCCTCCTATCTATATGACAATTAATTTCTTCTTCTGGATCTTCCTCCAGGTCATGATCAGCAATTACGGAGTCCTGCCAAGGCTCTGGTGGTCCTATGCCCACTTATCTTCTCTCTTCTTTACTATCTTCCTTGGCAACCTCATCACCTACTATGGGTTCAACTATTATTCAACTTTAGGCAGTTGATTCTCAGACCTATTTATCCAGCTGTACTTTCTCTCTAGAGCTCCAGTCCCACACATCAACAATTACTCATTGGACGTTTTTGAACATATCTAAAATAAATTGCTGCACACCCACCCACCATCTCCTCTTTCAAACTTTCCTGTTACTTTTGAAGGTATCACCATCCAATCTTCCTAGTCACGTAGGCTCCCAGCCTCCACTCCTCACTTGCACATATCTAGTCTGTTGCCAAGTTTTATTGAGTCTATCTTCATACGTTTTCAAATGTTACCCTTTCTCTCCGTTCACAACATTGTTATCCTGTCTTCTTACTCTGATCCTAGTGATTTGGGGGGTGGGCATTAAACACTAACAAAACTTTTTGTAACAACCCAGTAACTTTTAGATCTAGTAGCCTAAAGTATGGTTTGGGGAAACTGAGGCACAGAACTTCCCAGATATTTTTGATGGGTTTTGCTTAGGCAATTCAAATCATCTGATTCTTATCACAGCACTACTATCTGGGGATATGATGGCTTGCCAGTGATCCTAGGCAAGACCCTTCATACTCCTTCAAATTTGTCCTTGCTTCTTATAGGAGAAATCAGTACTATTTAGATGACGGAAAAATTCTCCTCAACAATACACGGTCCTGTGGGTGTACTTCTGACTTATTTCTCATTGTTATCCTTAAGCAAACACCGGCATTGCCTCCAATGCCCCATTCCTCTCAGAACCATTTACTGTTTTTCAACTAAACAACTATTTATTAAATACCTACTATGTGCAAAACATTGAGCTGGTACGTGGGGATACAAAGTATGAGTGAAAAAGAGAAGACATGAAGGATAGATGTTTTTAAGGAAGAAGTGAGAGGACTTGTATAATGAAGGGATGTAGAAAATGAAAAGAACAGATACAAAATGTAAAGAATAAATTCAAAAAAGACTTGAATTTTGAGCCCAATTATCAAGGGGCATGGTAGTACTCTTAACAAGTCAGTGTTAGGCAATTTCAGGAAATTGGCATGGTTGCAGTACAAAGAGTAGGCTCTTTGCAGTGTTCCAATGCAATCTGTCACTTACCACGTGTTTGGCCTTGAGCAAAGGTCACCATCAGTCCTATCTCCATGTTCTTAAATTCTGATATTTCTGCCTCCAATCAAAAGCCTTCTTTCTTTTTGTCTTGGTCCTAATAAATCTGTTCTTTACCTTCACCATCACCTCCTTTTCTTCTACTCCTTCTTTTTCCTAGGAGGACTTTTACTTTGGTCTACTTTGTGAATCTCAGATGCCTCAGGTAGTTGGACTAGATAATCATTAAGGTCCCTTCCTGCTCTGAGTCTATGATGCTAGGATCATCTCTTTGGAGATCTAGGGAATTTTGTAGAAGAGATTCTTGCTAAGATGAGGGTTGGACTGTGCCCTTAGACACAGAGAATGGATTTATCAAATTTGTACATGACAAAAAGCTGAGAGGTTATCTACTAGCTTCTAGATCATTCTCTTTTTTTAAAAAACATTGATGAGTTCAGTCTTAGTCTTCCTTAGTCTTCCTTTCCAATCCATCTTTATTAGACTACTAAGGGACTTCAATATACATACAGATGTTCACTTGGATAACTGGTATCCATGCCTATGAACTTCCACAACTTTTTTTTTCGATCCACTCCGCACAGGAATGATATGCCCATTGATATTACCATCACCACCAACTGTCCTATATCTGTGTTCCTGAACTCTGACATTCCCACCTCTAAACAAAACCTTCTATGCTTTCACCTTTCCTTTTGAATCATTCATAATAAATCTGTTCTTCACCTTCACCATCACCTCTACTTCTTTCACTTCTTCCATGACTTTGGTCTATTTTCCTCCTTTCTCATTTTAATTTTAGAGGTAAATAGTTCAACTACATCCTATCCTTTGTGCTTAAAATTCTCATCCAGTTGTCTTTACTTTAGTCATGTTTTGCCAAATACCAAGACTGTGTTGGAGCCACCAACAACATTCTCCATTCCTAGATATATAGTGCTAATTACTGCTACACAATACACTGCTACATGGGTCCTCATTGCAGCTCTCCCTGCCTGATTTTGTATAACAGTTTTTATGGTGATTGGTTCAAACTTTTTCCCCCTATGCTCAAATATCCTACATAACTTCTTGCTCTTTCTTTTCATTATAGGATCTAAAATTCCATTTTACTGAGCAAACAGTCCAACTCTTGAAAATTTCCCATTCTCTCGTACTCCATACAAATTCTCCATCCTTTGCAATTGCTCCACTTTTTGGTAAAGAGGAAGTCCTTCTCCTTGCCAAGACCAACTCTTCCTGTATCCTCTGGGCCCTTCCCCCTTGACCAGGTCCCTCTCTTTAAGTCTCCCTCTTTCACTTGATCCTGCTATTGTCTCAAGCTATCATCCACTATTTCTATTACCTTTCACTGCCAGACTTGTAGGAAAGGCTGTTGAGGGTCATTGCCTCCAATTCCTCACGTCCCAGTCATTTCTCATCCCCTTTCAATTTGGCTTTCAACCACATCACTCTACTGAAACCATTTGCTCAAGGTTACCAATGGTCTCTTAATGATTAAATTCAGTGATCTTTTTTTAGTCCTTTTTCTACTCAATCTCTTTAGTTTTTGGCCTTGTTAATCATCCATTTCTCCTCCCTTCCTCTTCCTCAATATTCTTTCTCTGTCTCTCTCTGTTGCTCTTTCTACCTGCTGCCTGCCTGCCTTCCTGTCTCCCTCTTTCTTCCCTCCCTCCCTCTCCCCACCTCTTGGTTTCCATTATATTGCTTTCTGATTCTTCTCCTACTTTTCTTATAACTCCTCAGTTTCCTTAGCTGGATCTTCATCCTTCTCTGACTCATTACGTGTTTGTATTCCCCTTAGCACTTTCTGAGGTTTATTCTCTTCTCACTGATTCTATCAATTTATATTGATTCAATTATCACCTTCTAAGTAAATTAGTTCCAAGTCTATATTTCTACTTCTACTATTACTTTGGAACTCTAGTCATGTGCTATCATGTGCTTAATGGACATCCATCTCACTGTGGATATACTTTAGAGATTTCAAACTCAATATGTCCAAAAAGAAACTCATATTTTCTCTAAAATATATCCTTTCTTCAAAATGCCCTATGTCTATTGAAGGCACCACCATTCTTCTAGTCCCCTAGGTTCTGACCTTGGAATTATCCTTGACTTTCCTTTTCCTTACTCCACTGTATTCATTCAGATGTCAAGTCTTATTGGTCTAAAGCCATCCTCCACAAAGCAGCTATATTAATAACCCTAAAATTACAGATCAGATAATGCACAAATCTCATATAAAAATCTTTAGTGGCCTCACATTGCATCTAGGGTAAAATACAAAATCCTCCATGTGGCTAGACAGTCTGGTTCTTACCACCTTTTCAATGTTATTTCATGTTATTCCCTTTCATGCTTACTCCATTCCCGCCAAATTATCGTGCCAGATGCTCTTAATATTCAAAAGTTCCACTCCTGCTGTTGTGCCTATGCAAGGTGGTCACTTATGTTAGAAATGCTCTTCCTCCTTATCTTTACTTCTTAAAACATCTCTTCCTTCAAAAACACAGTTCATGTACTAGCTTCTAGGTAAGGTCTTTCCTGGTCCCCTATTCGTATTGTTTTCTGCCTCTTGATACTAGTTTGCATTTACTTGCCTGTATTTATTATTCTTCACAGTAGAATGTCAACTCCTGGATAGACAGAATGGTTTAATTTTTGTCTTTGTATCCTTAGGTTCCAGAAAAATGCCTTGTACTTAACAGAAAAAAATAGACTGAAGTAAAAGACGTAAAAAAGAGAAACTACATTATGCTAAAAGATATCATGGATGATGCATCAATAATTAAGTATCAATACTTAAAATATATACATCAAATGGAATAGCATTTAAATACTTTTTAAAAATGCTAGCTGAATTACAGGGAGAAATGGATAAGACTACAATAGTATTCTTTTCAGAGAGAGAAATCTAACAGAAACAAAAGTGAGAAAGTTAAATATCTGAATAAAATCTTAGAAAGGTTAGATATTACACACCTCTAATAACTGTTGAATGGGCATAGAAAGGAATATACATATATTTTACCTGTGTATGGCACCTTTCTAAAAATTGATCATGTATTAGGTCAGAAAAATCTCACAAATTTAGTGAAGAAGAAATATTAAATAGTTCTTTTACTGACTACAATTCAATAAACATTTCAATAAAAAGCTGCAAAAGAAGCAACTAAACATTAGAGACTAAGTAACCTAATCCAAAAGAATTGATGAGTCGAAGAACAAATCATAGAAATAATAGATAGTCTCATTAAAGATAATGGCAACTATGTCCAAATACCAAATATCAAAATTTTTGAAATGTGGCTAAAATAATTTTTAGGGATAATTATCTTCTACATGCTTTTTATCAACACAAGAAAGAAAGAACAGACCAATAAACTGGGCATGTAACTAAAAAAAAAAACTCTGCAAGACTAATGAACTAAAAATAACTCAGGAGGCACTTAATAAATTTTATGATCCCATTTGGGGTTTTCTTGGCAGAGATCTTAGGGTGGTCTGCCATTTCCCTTTCCAGCTCATTTTACAGATAGGAAAACTGAAGGGAGCAGGGTTAAGTGACTTGCCCAGGGTCACATCAGAAGATGAATCTTCCTGACTCCACACATGGCATTCTATATACTGTACCAACTAGATGCATTAGGGGCCTCTATTTCTTACAGTATCAGGTGAAGGAACGGGGGATATTTAACCTGGAGAAAACTCTCATACTGCAGTTATTTTGTATTTTGTAAAGTTGATTACAAGGAGGAGGTATTCCTACTTGGCTCCAGGGAATAGAACTAGGAGAAGTGGGTGGAAATTACAAAGAAATAGATTTTATCTTGCTATAAGGATAAAATTCCAAACAATGAAAAGTATCCAGAACAGAATGGGTTGACCTTGGGAGGTGGTAGGTTACCTCTCACTAGAGGTCTTCAAGTGAACATTGGATACTCACTTGCTGGCAACTGTGGAAAAAGGGATTCTAGTTCTGATTGGACTAATTGGCCTCAAGGGACCTCTAATCTGAGATTCTCTGATTCTACAAGAAATATAGGGAGGATGGGAATTGGAATATAGATGGGAACAGAAAATGAAGAATTGAATTTTGGACTTGTCGAGTTTAAAGGGGATATATTCTGCAAGCAATTAGACATATAGTTTCAGAGTATTCAGAGCAGGAAAAGACCTTAGAAATAATTTAATCCAGCCTCTTAATTTTTTTTAAATAAATTTATTTATTTAACTTTTTACATTCATTTTCACAAGATTTTGGGTTCCAAAATTTTCTCCCCATTTGTCCCCTCCACCCTCCCCAATACACTGAGCATTCTAATTACCCATATCACCAATCTGCCCTCTCTTCTATCATCCCTCCCTTCTCTTGTACCCATCTTCTCTTTGTCCTGTAGGGCCAGATAACTTTCTATTCCCCATTACCTGTATTTCTTATTTCCTAGTGGCAAGAACAATACTCAACAATTGTTCCTAAAACTTTGGGTTTCAACTTCTCCCCATCTCTCCCTCCCTCCCCATTCCCTTTGGGAAGGCAGGCAATTCAATATAGGCCATATCTGTGTAGTTTTGCAAGTGACTTCCATAATAGTCGTATTGTGTAAG
>CM053769.1:19035781-19092667 GCA_028658325.1 Potorous gilbertii | reverse complement strand
CTCTCATTTCTTTTCCCAGTTTTTCCTCCACGTGTCTAACTTGATTTTCAAAATTCTTTTTGAGCTCTTCCATGGCCTGAGGCCATTGGATATCTATTTCAGATGTTTGGGATACAGAGGCCTTGACTCCTATGTCTTTCCATGATGGTAAGCATTGGTCTTCTTCATCAGAGAGGAATTGTGCAATCATGTATTCCCCAAGAAAATAACCTTCCTATTTTTTTTCCCTTTTCTGGGCATTTTCCCAGCCAGTTACTTGACTTCTGAGAGTCCTCTCCACTCCCAGCCTAGGTCCACCCAGCTAGTGCTTAGGGTCTGAGATTCAAATGCTGCTCCCCAGCCTCAGGGCTTTTGGGGGCAGGCCTGGCTGCTATTCAATGGGAGTTTAATTTCTGGTGCTCAGGTGGGGGCAGGGCCACCTCCCAGGCTCAGTTCCCTCAGGGGGTTTATGCAGAGACCTTCTGTAATGGAGCTCCAGCTGAACTCCTGCCTGCTCAGGGAGCCTCTGGCCGCCCGCTGCCTCTGCTGCTGCCTCCCAAGGGGCCCTGAGTTGTGGAGACACCCCGCTCCCCTCTCAGCCCATCCCCGCGTCTCTCTCACTGACCTGTGCATCTGTGGGTGGAGGGACCTTTGCTGCTGCTGGATATTTCATCCCTGAAGCCTGCTCGGATCTGCTTGCTCCTCTCAGTGCCACACGGCCAGGCCAGGGCAAGGCTTTGCTCTTGTCCAGTGTGTGATAGACCTTTGGGATTGGTTTTTCAGGGCTCTCTGGAAGGGAAATCTCCTTCACTGTGTTGCTGCTTGGCTTCCACTGTTCCAAAATTTGTTGGGAGTTCTTTTTAGAGGAAATCCATGGGCTGTGGATTCAGAGCTAGCACATGTGAGTCTTTCTACTCCACCATCTTGGCTCCGCCCCCTCTTAATTTTTTTGATGAGAAATATGAAGCCTCTAGAAGTTAAAATGTAGAACTAGAACACAAGTGAAAAGAGAGAGCTGGAGATAAGAGCTTGAGAATCATGTTCATAGAGGCAGAAATGGAAATTTTGTGAGTGGATGAAGTCTCCAAGCCAAAAATAAAAGTTGTGAATTCTTCAGCATAGTATAACAAATGGAATATTAGGTTTGACTTCCAGAATATGTGAATCCTTTTATCCCCTGGGTAAGTCACTTTGACCTCTCCTAGTTTCAGTTCCCTCCTTTATAAAATGAGAATAACAACTTGCCATTTCCTTTTCCAGATGAAGAAACTAAGGCAAACAGGGTTAAGTAACTTGTCTTGAGTCACATAGCCAGCAAATGTCTGAAGCTTTATTTGAACTCAGTATCCAGCGCTCTACCCACTGAGCTGCCTAGCTGCCTTGAGAACAACTGAATCTACCTAACAGTTGTTTTGAGAATAAATGGCGACAGTGTATGTAAAGTGCTTTGCAAATCCAAAAGCACTATTTAAACACAAATTATCATTAGTACTCTTTTCACATTTTTCTCATCTAAACTTGATGGGGTTCAGATAGAAACAGTTCTTGGATAAGACCTGCTATGATTTTGACTTGACATTCAATGTTCTGGGCTGTATTATACAGGTACGTTTTGTTACTTTATAAAAGTAGGTAAGTTTTCTGTCTGTAAACTCATTAAAAGCCCTGGTAGCAGGACAGGATGATGGAGAAGATAGATACTTTGTTGTTTTCCACACAGATTTGATTTTTACTGCTATGCCTCTATATTTCAAAAGCTTTTCATTCCATGTAGCTTGGAGATTGGATATTCGGTGTAGCAGCAGCTATTAAAATACGGTTCTTAATTTTTTATAGATTAATATTGTGTCTAAGAACTATTTATTATTGTTGGTATTGTTAGGATGATGGTATTATTTTCAATCTGGAAAAAAATCTAAGAGATAGAATTAAAGCAGTTCTGCTACTTTTTAGGCAACAAAATCCAGACTCTGCTCAGTGTCAAATGCTTTAGCAGCACTTTTGTTTTAGAAGCACGGTAATGTGATTGTTGCTGCATTCCATCCAAGGACTAGGAATGGATTAAAGCTCCCTCTCAGAAAGTGCTGGGAGACCTCTGGGTATTTTGGAAAGCTCTACTCAAACAAACTTCACAGCCAGTCAAATTAATAGCAATAATGGCTGATACAAAAGGTTAGTATTCAGGAAATTTCTGACTGCCTATGAGGCATTATGAAGTAGATAATCTCTCTCAACTTCATAGATAAACTACTCTAACCACGTCAATTTCCATTAACAGAAAATATATACAGAGCAAACAGAGGCACTATTATTACTTGGTCATAATCCTGATAAAATAGCAACATAAATATTATTTTGTATTTACTCTGATAGAGACTTCAAATACCAGTCAAGAATTTGGATAAAAACCAAAAAAGAAAAAAGTTATAGTCTGAAAGATTTTAAAAGACATTTTCTGCTAGGAACAGTCCTTCAGTCTGGCTTTTTCTTTCCACTATAATCACTGACTTGGTGATATAATTGTAGCAGCAGAGTTGCTGAATGAAGTACTGCTCAATTAGGGGCTAAAAGGCAGGCTTCTCCAATTGGATAATTTTATTTCTTTCACAAAGGCAAGCTATGCAATTCTCCAAGAAACATGAGAGGCTGAAATCACACTGATTCTCTAAAATCTTTTTGCTTCCATTTGACAGATGTAATGGGTTAATATTATGGTTTCAGAGGCAGTCATCACCTTTGTGGTCTTCAAGCTGTGGGATTGTTTTTGAGATTTCTATGCTATTTCCACCTTAGGTGTGAAATTGTATCTGCAGGGGGTATGGGGTGGGTGAAGGATTTCACCTGATAGTTCTATGGCAGTCAAAGGAAGTTATTGTGACTGGCTGTTGTTTTTTTCTCACACACAAAAATATCTCTCCAGTGGAAAAAAATGTAGCATGCCAAGCACCAAGGAAAACAATGAGGAGCCACCTCCAGGGACTTTCACACCCCACCTCTCCCCAAGATAGGCATATTTGAAACACCCCCACAAATGAAAATTCCTCCTCTGTTTTTTTTTGTGAATTCTGGCCTTCTGGTAGAGCTGGCCCCCTCCCCTCCTCTGCTACCTCCACCCTCCCAATGATCTGGCCAAATTACAACTCCAATCAACCACAGGAATTTTCTGGAGCATTGACAAATTTTGCTTAAATGCATTTGCAAAATATCTGTAAAAATGACTGCACATGGGAAGCTCCAGAAAGCACCTGGAAGTGCTTGGAATCTTAGGAAAACCACCTTCTGGAAGAGCAAACACTCCTACTGGAACTAGGTGTGATAACTGAAAGGTTAATAATTAGCATCCTTAATAATGGTAATTGGTTGCCACTTGGTTGACAGACATGAGTATCAAGAATACCCCACCTTTTAAGGTAATAAAGAGAGCATTCAAAATCTGGAAGATATAATTATATCCCTTTTCAGTTCATTAAATGATGTAATCACTGAAATTAGAGCCAAAAGAGCAGTGTTCAAATTTCCTATAAGACATTTACTAGCCATGTGTCCTTAGGATAATCATTTCTACTCTTTGACCCTGTTTTCTTATCTGAACAATGGGGATACCTATTCTTGTACCTCCTAGGATTATTTTAAAGACCAAATGAAGTATTGTATGGAAAGTGGTTATAAATCTTAAAGGACTACAAACCTCAAATCAAAAACCCATTGCTTATAAAATAAAATCCATGCTCTACAAGCTATCATTTTCATAGGGAAAGAAGTCAGCTATTGCTACTTCTATCAAGAAAATGAAGACTTCTTCACCTCCTAAATACAAGACTTCTAACTCAACTAGCACAGTGCCTTCCACATAGTAAACCTCAAATAAATTTTGATTAAGTTGAATTGCTTTTGCACACAATGGAAAGAACACTGAATAGGAAATCACAAGGACTTAGGTTTGATTCCTAGTTTTGCAACTTGTTAGCTTTATGACCTTGGTCACCAACCTGATTGGACTTCAGTTTTCTAATGGGAAAAGTTGATCATTTGTATTAGATGACGTTCTTCCAGATATACATCTATGGTTCTATAAATAGTTGAATATGATGCCATTTGATTCAATGAAATAAATATTACTGAATTAAACTACATAGGTCTGCTGATCACCTCTTAGCAAAATGAACTTAATTTTCTTGTGCTTGATAGCTACTTTTCCAGAAAAAGGAAGTTAAATACTCCCTAATAGAAGGTTTTGATCTAAAATCAAAAAGATTCTGATGATCTTTGAACAATGACCTCTTTTTTTACAGTTCTCCTTTTTTATGTAAGTCAATCTCTGTTGATTCCCTTGATGTTTAGGGAATAAATTTTGATTTTCTGAATAGTCAGTCTGGTTAACCTTGGGAGGCATCTTTGAGAGTTCCCTCTTGACTTTCCTGTTCCTCACCCTTTCAATCAATTATTAATTCCAGTTCATTCTTATCTCCACAATATGTCTCAGATTCCTTCTCTCCCCTTTTCTCCTTCTTTTTACACTATTAACATCCTAGGGAAGTTCTACATCAATATGCACTTGGATTATTGCAAAAGCCTTTTAACTGGTTATTTTGCTTTCATTTTCTCTCTTGTTCAATCCATTCTTCATGGAGCTGGCAAATAATATTCCTAATGTTCTAGTCTGACCACATCTGTTCTCATAAACCTTATTAATTTCTCCTGAATATAGAAGATGAAACATAAACACCTGGGTTGGCATTTAAGGCCTTGTCTAACCTTATTCTCTTCTACTCCCACACATTCTATACTCTTACTAGACCTTGATCTCATGCTGCCTTCCTTCCATCGCTTCCAGATAAACCTCTATGCCCCAAGTGCACCTGCACATGACTGTCTGATTGAATCTGGAAGTAATGTCCTTTGAATGAACCTTACTGAATTTCCAATCTCTTTCACAACTTAAACATAATATCTCTCTCCTCACATTTTTATAACACATCACATGGAACTCTCTTTTCCCCTTTTTAGGGCAAAATATCTTATATCATATCTCTTAATGGTTATCATATCCCCCATTAAGTGGTAAAGAACTTTAGGTAGTTTTTCACCTTTTATATACCCTAGTATTAGTGAGCAGTGCCCAGACAGGAACATAATTGATATCCAGTGAATCAAACTGAATAGATTAAGTACGTAGATTGCAAATCTTCCGATCAGGGTATGATAATATATAACATTAAGTTTGCAGTGGTTTAGTGTCTTTATTATGAATATCAATTACCCTTCATATTGGGCTGTAAACTCTCTGAGTTTGCAAGTCAACAAACATTTTTTAAGCTCTTGCTATGAACCTGTCACTTTGCTAATTGCTAGGGATACAAAAAAGAAAAAAATAGACAGTCTTTGTACTCAGAGAGCTTACATTCTAATGGGGAAAGACAACACATAAAAAGGGAGCTTAAAGTTTTGGAGGAGAAAAGTACCAACATGGGGATATGGCGGTAAAGTATGAAGAATGGAAAATGGCTGGTTTGAACCATCCTTAAAATGGAGGCTTTAAGGAAAATTCACCAGTGGGGGAAGGGAGAAGGCAAAGAAAGTGTAGCCCCAAAGTCCAAAGAGTGAAGCAGGTTGGCCAGGAACCTTCCTTAAAATGGAGGAACAATGCCTCATATTCATTGTATAATATAGGGCCTAACGCAGGTATTGATGTCTCATAAACTTTTTGCATGATTTACTGATTTCACCTCATCTTGATATTACTACTATAACTATCATTATCAGTGTGTTGTCTTATTAGCTATGACGTCATCTAGTTGATACAAGAGGTGAAGGGGGTATATATATAAGGTATGAAACATTTAGATGAATCGGTAGCTTCCTAATCCTAATGGGAATAGCTGTGTTTGTATCTTAAGTCACAAATCTCATGTTTACTTGAAAAAGATGGTGGATTACAGGCAACTCACCTGAACGCTTTCAACATTGTCCTTCAAATAACTTTAAAATAATGCCTCAAATCAAATTTTGGAAAGGCAGATCCAACAAAAGGTCAGAGTGAGTCATTTTTTCTGACATAAGAAAACTTATGAAGTTGGCAGGAGAGGTCTATGACACTAAAGTAGAAAGGTATCTGAAGCCCATATGTGAGGCAGCAGCAACAGTGGTCACAGTAGCAGCAGAAGCTCCAGGTTCAAGAACTATTAGCCCCAAAATGGTAAGGGGGCAGGACAACTGATCAGAGAAAGATTACAGGGGATCTTTTCCTGGCACAGGGTAAAGGGGCAGTGACTGAAAACTCTAATACCCATATACAGTCTGGTTCACAGTTCCAAAGTGGAGAGAAGTGCTGAGAGTTGGTCACAAGGAAACAAGGACCCTGGTCACAGTTCCAAGGCAAAGAAAAGCACCTGTGCTTGTGGGTGCACAGATCCAATGGTCCTTTCTAGGTAAAGATCAGAGCACAGACCAAAAGAATAGTGACCACATATCTCCCCATATCACACTAGTTTGGGAGTGTTAAAAATTTGAAGACTCAAAAACTAGTCATGAAAACAGCAGCACAAAAGAGCCTGAAACTTTGCAGAGTGCCTCCTCACCCTAAGTTGAGCAGAGCACCAACCTTAACATAAAGGTCAAAATTAGCAAATAAACTAGAAAAAAGAACAAACAACAACATAAAAGAATTTGACCATAAAAAGCTACTATGGAAGAGAAGATTAAGACATAAACTCATAAAAAGACCAAAAAGTGAAAACAGCTACAAACAAAGCCTCAAAGATAAATACTAATTGAGACCAAACCCAACAAGTATTCCTGGAAAAGATAAAGAAGGAAGTAAGAGGTATTAGAAGAAAAATTGGGAAAAGAAGTGAGAGTGAGGCAAGAAAATTATGAAAAGAGAATTGATAGTTCTGTAAAAGAAACACAAACAATACTGAAGAAAATAACACCTTAAAAACATAATTGGCCTAATGGAAAGAGGCACAAAAATTCAATCTCACACTGAAGAGCAGCCTCAAATCCAACTCATCACCTGAAGAAAAGAGCTCCATAAAATGCAGAATAGGCCAAATGGAAAAGGAAAGAAAAAAATCACTGAAGGAAACACTCCTTAAAAAACAGAATTGGCCAAATGGAAAAAAATGTGGAAAATCTCACTGAAGAAAATAATTCCTTAAAAATTAGAACTGGGCAAGTGGAAGCTAATGACTCCATGAGATATAAAAAAATAAACAAAAAAGTGACAAGAATGAAAGAAATGAGGAAAATATGGACTAACTCATTGGAAGAAACAACCAACCTGGAAAATAAATGGAGAGATAATTTAAGAATTATTAGGCTCCCTGAAAATCATGATCAAAGAAAGAACCTAGATATATTTTAAGAAATTATCAAGGATAACTGTCCCAATATCTTAGATGCAGAAGGCAAAATAGAGATAGAAAAATCCACTGGTTACCTCTTGAAAGAGATCCCAAAATGAAAATTCCTAGAAATACTATAGCCAAATTCTAAAATATTTTAAACAGCCAGAAAGAAATCATTCAAATATCATGGAACCACAATCAGGATCACACTTCATGTTATAGGAGCAGAGAGTTTGGAAGGTGATATTCTGGAAGGCAGAGGAGCTAAGATGACAAGCTAGAATAACCTACTCAGCAAAACTGAATACAATCCTTCAGGGGGAAAAATGGGTATTAAATGAAATAGAAGACTCAAGTATTCCTGAAGAAAAGATCACAGCTGAACAGAAATATCTAACATTCAAATAGAAGACTTAAGAGAAGCTCAAAAAGGTAAACATGAAAGAGTGTTTTTAAGGGACTCAAAAAAGCTAAACTATTTACAATCCTATATGGGACAATGATGCATGTAACTTCTAAGAATGTTATTATTAATTAGGGCAATTGAAAAGAATTTACAAAGATAGAGGGCATAGATGTGAATTTATTGGAATGATCTCCACCCACAAAATGAAGGGGTACAAAAACAGGAATACACTAGGAGAAGGGAGAAGGGAGAGATAGAATGGGGAGAATATCTGTTTGAATCCAAGGCAAACTGTTCAACATCACAGTAATACCAATCTATCCTCCAACCACTGATGCCAAAGAGGCCAAAATTGATCAGTTCTATGAAGACCTGAAACATCCTCTAGAAATAGCACCAAAAACAATTCACCATAGGGGATTAGTATATTAAGAAGGAAATGAAATGATAATTGGAAAAATAGACAAATTTGGCCTTGGAGTACAAAAAGAAGCAATGCAGAGATGAATAGAGTTTTGCCAAGATAACTTGATAGTCATAAATACTCTTTTTCAACAATCCAAAAGGTGACTTTACACATGGGCACCACCAGATGGTCAATATAGAAATCAGATTGATTATATGCTTTGCAGTCAAAGGTGGCTCTTTACAGTCAGTTAAAACAAGACCTGAAGCTGACTGGCTCAGATCATCAGCTTCTTATTGTAAATTTAAACTTAAATTGAAGAAAGTAGGGAAAACTATCAGACCATATATATAGGTATGGCCTAAATAACATTCCTTATGAAGATGTGATAAATAGATTTAAGGGATTAGGTCTGGTAGATAAGATTGCCTGAAGACTTGTGGACAGAGGTTTGCAATATTGTACAGGAGGCAGCCACAAAAAATATTCCAAAGAAAAAGAAGAACAAAGCAATGAAACTGGCTGCCTAATGAGATTACAAATGACTGAGGAAAGAAACAAAGGGAAAGGTGAAGGAGAAAGGGAAAGATATACCTAATTGAGTGCAGAATTCTAGAGAAAAGCAAGGAGAGATAAAGTTTTCTTAAATGAATGGTGCAAAGAAATAGAAGATGATAACAGAATGGGAAAGGCAAGAGATCTCTTCAAGAAAATTATAGATATCAAGGGAAAGCTCCATGCAAAAATGGGTGTGATAAGAAACAAAAATGGTAGGGATTTACAGAAGCAGATGATATTCAGAAGAGGAGGTAAGAATACACAAAAGAATGATATGAAAAATGTCTTACCATCATCAATAATAGGACGGCATGGTTACTGATCATGACTTAGACATCCTGGAGAATGAAGTCAAGTGGGCATTAGGAAGCATTACTAACTGGAAGGATGGGAAGGTGAAAGCATTTCAACGGAATTACTTAAAACCCTAAAAGATGATGCCGCTAAAGTGCTGCACTTAATATGCCAGCAAATTTGGAAAACATAACAGTGGCTATTGGATTAGAAAATATCAGTTTCCTAGCCCCAGTCCTACAGAAGGACGATGCCAAAGACTGTTTAAATTTTGAACAAATGCCTTCATTTCACACACCTGCAAGGTTATGTTTAAGATTCTGTAATCTAAGCTTCAGCAATATGTGAATTGATAATTATCAGAAGAGCAGAGGTTTTCAAAAAGGCAGAGGAACTCGAAACCAAATTGTCAACCTCCACTAGATTATAAAGAAAAAAAGGGAGTTGCAGAAAAACATTACTTTTGCTTCATTGACTACACTAAAACCTTCAGCTGTGAATCACAACAAAATGTGGCAAGTCCTTAAAGAGAGGGAGGTACCAGATCATTTTACTTGTCTCCTGAAGAATCTGTAAGCAGGTGATGAAGTAACAGTTTAGAACCGAACAGTTAGTACTCCTTTTTCAGTTTTAAACCAATCAGTAGTTCCATGTTTGGTTTATATTGTCACTTTATTTATTTAGTTTATATGTAGAATACATCATGGGAAATGCAAGGCCGGATGAATCAAAAGTTGGAATTAAGGTTGCCAGGAGAAAAAGTAAAAGTCTCAACTATGTAGATGATTCTACCCTAAATTCATAATAAACCTATCATCAGGTCTTTCTTCCATGTATTTGATTCTACTCTGTTATTTTGACACTGTATGAATCATTTAGGGGCAGCTGGGAGATGCAGTGGATAAGGTATCACCCCTATAGTTGGGAGAATTCGAGTTCAAATGTAGCCTCAAGCACTAACTAGCTGTGTGACCCTGGACAAATCACTTAACCTTCTTTGCCTTAGTTTCTTATTTGTAAAGTGAGCTTAGAGAAGGAAATGGTAATCTACTCTAGTATCTTTGCCAGCAAAACCCCAAATGGGGTCACAGAGAGTCAGACATAACTGAAATGACTAAACAACAATGAAGCATTTTATCATCTGTGGTCATTAAAATCAATTAGTTGGCATTTATAATAAAATTTTATGGATTTTTTTTTGGATGGGTGGGCACATCCAGAATTTTGGTTTCATCGGTGAAAGCAGCTATAGTTTAGAAATTTCCTCCAGCAGTGCAACCCCCAAACCCTATTTATAATTTGTAGTTTTAGAAAGGCACCTGGGAGTACTGAGACTTACCAAGATCCCACAACAGTGTATCAGAGAAAGAACTTGAATCCAGGACCTCTTGACGTAAAGAAAATCCTTACATCCATTACAATACACTGCCTCTTTTTATACACTTTACAACTATTGTTAACCTGAGGCCTTCCTTTTGCAGGCTAACCCAATCCAAGGCATTTATACCTGCATGAATGAACTTTCAATTACTCTCGTTATAACATTCCTTCAAAACGTAATGACAGAAGGAAAAAAAAACAGCCTGAAGGCTACGGAAATACTCAGGTTGCTACTATCCAGTAACTTAAGAAACTTCCTGCTCTAATTCCCTTTAGAATGTTGCAGGGCAGTTGCTTTTATTACCTTGAAGCGATCTGTAAATCTTTCACTCTTCAATTTCGTTACCCAGACCTGGACATCAAGATGTGGCTAAAATAAACTCCTAGGTTAATGTGGAAAATATTTCACTCACTGTCAACAGGCAAAAGTCATTAAACCTATAAGTAATACTAATATTATGAGGGAAAGCTTGGAACACATTTTCTATATACAAAGAAGAAAGCAGGGAGGAAAAAAAACCCGAAAAACTCAAACACCCCCTTGAGATATTTTTCATAAAATTCCTTTAACTCTCTGAAAAGTCCAAGCTACTTGATGACTCAAAGCTGAATTCAATTTACTTCTATTGTTTTGTACATATATTGTGCCCTAAGCCCAGGAATTTTAAGGGACAGGTGAATTTCCTAAATAATGAGTTTTAGAAAAGAAAGCAGAACCTAAGAGCATTAAGTAAGCACTGACTATAGGTGCTGACTCTATACAGCCCTCAACTGTGAACCTAAGTACCATATCCTAAAGCCTTTAAGGCGCCCAAGCAGATAAATAGCTTCCTGTTTGTCAGTGACAAGCGCAGCCTAATAAAAGGTGGTCTCCTTCCATTGCCCTCACCCCCAAATCCTCAGGGTATAGACAATAATTTTTTTTGGCCACTGGGAAGAATTTAAGACTTAGCCAAAAAAGATAGGGAAGGTTTGATTTCATGGGTACCAGGAATACCCCGCACTCCATCTCTGTCATCCTTCCTGGCACCCCTCCCCCCAACAATTTACTCATCCAAAAACTAATTGCTATAATTCTTCCCTTTGAGTTTCATTGCTATCATTTAGATGAAAATATCCTAGGGAATGATAGCAGACACTTCATAGAGGGCTCTGGTGTACTATTTAGATACTATAAAAGACAAATCAAACCAACAGGCATTTATTGTTTACCAAGTACTATATTAATTGCTGATGATACAAAGAAAGACAAAAGACAGTTTCTGCTCTCAGGAAGTTCACAATCAGATGAGGAGAACAACATGCTAATGATTATATACAAGCAAGATATATATATATATATATATCTATATGTTTATGTATATGATAAATTAGAGATACCATTAAAAAACACCAAGACATTTTTTGTGATGTGAAATTTTGTAGAAAGATATATAAGAAATGTGATACATAGTATTTATTAAAACAGATTTCTTTTTTGTAAATTTTTTAAAAAGAACTTCTAACTTAAAAAATAAACATCTAGTAGTTGAGTTTATTTAGTCTACTATAGATTTTTTCAATTGATATACTGGTTTTGTTTCAACAGCATATCATATTTACTATTTATTATAGTAGACAGGAGAAACATATACCTACAGCTGCATTAACCAATTGTATGGGTCTCATAACTTTAAAATCAGTTTATGAAGAACACTCAAATAGGTCTTGATCACAGACTTGAGTAGCATGGTTGGAAACTTTCCAGCTAGTTTTATATTAAGCGGAGAAAAAGAGGGTATTCCACCATATTTTAGGGTCATCTTACCCTTTCCACCATTTCTTACTACATTCTCTGCCTCCCAAGTCTCTCTCTCAAATCAATGTTATGCATTGTGGTTATTGTCAATTTCCTTGTATTCTTTTGAGACCACATCATTCCTTAGTTTTAGTAATACGCAGGAGACTGTCAGCAACACTTTTCCTTTCCAAATTCCTTGCCATTTGGTGGATTCCCACCATGTCCTCTTAAATGCTCTCAGTGCCCCTTTGAACATTTTTCCATTGCTTTATCCATTGATGGAAACCATTCCTCATAGGAGCTTACAAAGTTAGAGACAGCAGAGATTACCTAGGCTTCTCCTCTCCTCTATTTTCCAGATGTGTAGAAAGAAGTTCATTGGGGATCAGTAACTTCTTCAAGAGAGTAGCATTTGCTAATATAGAGTCAGGACTAGACACAAGATCCTTAGATTTCTGCTCTGAAGTTCCTTCCATTCCCAGGCTAAAGCAATTTCCCTACCCCCAGCCATTCTTACACAATAGGGACAGGCAGCTTCTTTTGGGAGCAAGCATGTTGGATTTGGTGTCAGAAGACATAAATTCCAGTCTCAGCTTTGCCACTTGCACTCATACTCCTTTTGTCTTCTCAATTAGCATCCAACTACAGTCATACCACAGTATGCTGGTAACTTACCCTTTCTGTAAGCTTTTATCTTAGAAGAGATCCCGAAAATCTTTGTGACTGAGTGGACACAGCATGGGAACTGGAGTCAGAGGGGGTGGGCTGTGCTAGTTAGTTACTAAGACCCTCAACAAGTCACTTGATCTTGTACATTCTCAATTTTCTCGAGTGTAAAATGGGGAGAATGGACTACAGAAGGTTTAGGTGTCTTTCTGGTACCAAATTCTAATGCCCTCTCTTTCAAAGACTCCCTTTGGTCCTGCCAAACAATTAGTAACTACAAACAGTGAGTAAAATACCCCTCAGAAACTCTGACTTTTGCTACTGATTATTTTAAAGTTGAAAGTACAGATTTAGGTTACACATAAGTTCTACTTTTTCATTTATGTCTGTATCAAGCTATTGTGATATTGAGATTAAATTAGATAAGGTATTAGATAAGGAAAAGAATGGACTGGACATGTGAGTTCATTTGGAAGCAAGGAAATAATTTACTAAGCACCTACTATGTACCAAGAAATGTGCTAAGCACTTTACAGATATCATATCATTTGATACTCAAAACAGTCCTGGGAGGTAAGTGCTATGAATATATCCATTTTAGAGTTCAGGAAATGGAGGCAAACAGAAGTTACGCAGCCTGACAAAAGTCACATCGCTAATAAATGTCTAAGGCTGCATTTGAACGCTAAATCTTGTGCTCTGTTTATTGTCCTACCCTACATCCCTTTGTACATTATAAGAAACTCTCAGATGTTCTAAATCACTATTGATTGGAGAAATGGAAATTAAAATGATACAGGTATTATCTCACACTTGTCAGACTGGCTAACATGACAGAAAAGAAAAATGATAAATGCAAGAGGGGATGTGGAGAAATAGGTGCATTAATGAACCATTAATGAAGCTGTGAACCGGTTCAACAATTCTGGAGAACAATTTAGAACTATGACCAAAGAATGATAAAAGTGTGGATGACCTCTGACCCAGACTCAGTTTATCCAGAAGAAATCAAAGAAAAGGAAAAAAGATCTTCATGCACAAAAATATTTATAGCAGCTCTTTTTGTGGTGGTAAAGAACTGGGAATTGAGGAGACAGCCATCAATTGGGGAACTGCTGAACAAGTTATGGTATATGATAGTGACAGAACACCGGTGTGCTACAAGAAATGACAAGCAGGATGGTTTCAGAACATCTTGGAAATACTGAAATCAATTGGTGCAAAGTGAAGTGAGGAGAAGCAGAAGAACCTTGAACACAGTAAGCAAAAATGTTTCGAATCATTGTTAGGAAAAGTCCAAACCACTTCAATTTATTTTTGTTTCTTCAGTTTTTTTTTTGTCCTTTTCCTCATCAACAATTTTGCCTCTAGTAACTTTTCCTATTTTGCTCCCACTTCTAGTTCTGATCAAGTCAAATGTGCCATGATATTTCTGGTTGTTTTTTGGTTATTTTTCCCTGGAATCTGTTATAGTTCTGAATCTACGAACCTCTCTCAAATAACTGACTGACAGAGGAGTATGGTCTATGGCTTGGCTAACACAGAGCCAAGGTAATTGTCCTGGCTCAGCAACCTAGGCATTGTTATGACCAAAGTGTAAACAGCAAGCAGCCTTTACCAGTCATAGTCCTGTAACATACAAACCAATGCAAGAGAGTCTCCTGAATATAAAGGAGTCACTTAAGCTGTAAAGATTTAGCTCCTTAGGATTATCTATGTAAATGTCACCTGGACAGGACTTTAGGAAGGAAAAATGTATCCATTCACTGTATTTTAAAAGAGGTTAGAGTTGACCAGCATGCAGATGACAGAGGAGATTAAGACAAAAGAAAAGTAGGGAAAAAGTTGAGATCCTTATGTGTACTAGGAAGTTCCCAAACATTAGGTTTTCAAAGACAGATTCAATTTTTCTGGGGAAAATCAGTTGTTAATTGATCAATACCTAGGTGGTTGGCATTTTTTTTCCTTTAATGAGAAGCTTGTTTACAAGTGTATATTTTATCAAGCAGAATCTCAACATTTAAGAGGCAGGTGTATATGCATAAAATAAATGTGAAGAGAAAGAACTTCCATTTACTAAGCTCGGGTTCCAGTGTTGTAATTAAAAAAAAAAAGAATATCCGAGCCAAAGAGAATGGATATGATGCCAAAGAGTAACCTTAAACATCACTCTTAGGAGTTTTTAATAACACATTTTTAATTTAATCACCATAAATCCTGAATTAATGTGTCTATTTCTTCAGGCAAAGTCCACTTTTCTTTGACAAGTAGTTAAATATACAATATAAAGAAAATAGTGTCCTGACAGTAACTTAAAACCAATCCAAACTATCACTTCTTACCCTACTTTCCCCACACCCATATTCTTTTCTTTTTGTGATCACATGTTATTATATAATGACTGTCTTTTTTTTTTGTTTTGTTTTGTTTTTTACTTTGGGAAGAGTACTAGATTTGGAATCAGACCAGGGTTCAAGTCCTGGTTTTAACCTTTACTTTTCCTAGATTACACAGGGAAAGTCAGTTCACTTCCCTGGGCTTCAGTTTTCACATTTGTAAAATGAGGGAATTGGATGGTGTTAATCCTAAAATATCACCTAGTTCCACAAACCCATAATCTTATGATTGCATTATTTGTGCAAGCATCACAGTGCCTCCACGTTTATATCCTTTCATAAGTAGAAAGAATGAAGCTCTAGAAACCTGTGCCTAAATCAGGGAACAAAAATCCATCTTAACCATCTCAGAGATGAGTATTGCATCATAGCACTTTTAAGTGTCTAAATCAGTGCCTTAAGTTTTATTCCAAAGTCATTTTCTTGGGTTCATTCTTATTTGTACCTGTGTTTTTTACATATACTAAACATTCTGAGCATTTTTTCCTCCCCAGCAAAACTTGTTTAACTGAATCTTAGTATACTGAAAGTATCTTAGAGGTCATTTCATTCAATTCCTTAACTTTGTAGTTGAAGAAACTGAGGTACAGATTGGTGAATTGAAATCACAATTTACTGCAGAGCCAGAATCTGAACCCAACTTCTCTGATGTCCAGTCCAGGGATCTTTCCCCAGTACCATGTCACCTCCCTATTAAAGAAAATCTAAATGCCACCTTCAAGAGACATATGGAACAGTTCATGTGTCTTCTTCAGGAGAAGTGGAAGACATCTGAGCAGTGTAGCTGAGTGGCCAGAAAGTTCAAGAAAAAGAGGCAAGCTAATGAGATTCTAGCCCCAACTCTGTCAGTGACTGTGGTATCATTTTTCTAAGTCCTTTTCTCCACTCTGGACCTCAATTTCCTTATTTGTCACATGAGGGTGTTATCCTTGATTGCTTCTGAGATCCATTTCAGCTCTCATGGTCCACAATCTCTTGATATCATGGGAGTTCCAATTTTCAGTGAAAATAATGATGAAAGTGGTCATTCCAGAAAATATTTGTAAACTTGGTTCCTCCAAGAAAATGAAATTCAATGTTGATTGGCAAGTCAAATAACTAATTGAAAACTTAATGGAAGGTTGTTGTAAGAGTCACAATGAAAAAATAAAATAGAGTATGTTGAAAAAAATCTTTCCAGCCTCATTTCAGCACCAGATCAATAAGATATACTTACTGTTTCCTTCACATCTTTTCAGTTCTGGTTCTACTGACAAAGTACATGGCTTGAACGATATTCTGGCAATCTTCAAATGGGCACTAAGATTGTAGCCTACAAAGTGGGGGTAAGGAAATCTGACACCCCGGAGTACCTCGGTGTGGGAACAAAGCAAATTACATTTATTTTATTAGACAGTTTGAATTTATTATATGTTGCACATAATTTCCTGTCTTATTTCTTTAGTGTTCTTGGAATTTTTGTCAGGATGTCTTACGTTATCACACACTCCTTCCCTCTCTTCGTCCCAACACGTTTTGGCGACAGACTGATTTTACTTAAAGAAAGTCCCACAATGAAAGGCGGAGAAAAGCCCCAAACACAGCCTGGGACAGGGAATGGCTTAAGTTCTGGAAAAAAATCTGAAAAAGCAATGAAGATGAAGATGAAAATGGAAAGTCTGTGAAAATTAATGTAGTGTAGAACTGGTGAACATACCACTTATTTCTCTACATGTATAGAAGAAAGAACCTGCTTATGAGGTACATCCAAATAATTCACAGGTGGTGAAACTATTAGAGTTCTGCAATTTCTTGCCTCAGAAGTGGAATAAATCTCCTATATTATAAACGGTGTGTGCTCACACACGTGCTGGTGCTTGCTCTTTTCTTCCATGTCTCCCCACTCCAGGGCATTAATACTTTCTGGTTTCACTGTCGCTATTTTGATTATTTTAATAAGAACTTTAGAAAAGGTCCAATTAGATCAGGAGGCATGGGCTGCCCTAATCACTGTGCTTAAGGAAACGTAATGTCATAAAAAGGTTTGCTATTTTTTAAGTGTAGTGGAACCTGCTTTGATTGAAGTCAGACAGCATGAAGCCCCAGTTATGGTAGAGTGGATGGAAAACCCCCAGCTATTGGCAGCACGTAATGACAGTTCCTGAGATAGCAGAAATCTGACCACAGGGAAGTTGCTCCCTGAAAAGCTGAGCTTAACTCTGAAGCTGCCCATGTACTGTAGAACCAGACCAATAAATATGTAGCACTAATGAAATGGGAAAAGATCTGTTTTTTAAATAGTACTTTTCCCTATGTGTACACAAAGGCATTCAGTGACGTGACATTCCACCCTTTTCCCTTCTCCCGTCCCCTCTCTCTTTCTCCTCTCTTCCTCCTTGTTCCCCCCATGCACACCCGCGTGCGTACACACACACACACACACACACACACACACACACACACACCCCTTAGTGCTCCCCTCTTCCTATCCCTAATCTGGCTACTGTCTATGTTTGCAAAGGTTCTAAGTTAGATAAATATTTGCACCAGCATCCTTGAAGGAACTTTTCCTATGTGTATTAGTGGAGGGGATTTCCACACTGAGAATTTCTCGACATTGATAAAAGCAGAGATACAGACCAATACATAGATCCTGCTGAGGCTCAAAGAAGCTATCGCCTCTCCAAGGTCCCATCTTCAGTAGTTTGAGTTGACTACAAACAACATCCTATTATTCAGCTCAATATTTGTAAATGAAAGCAAACCAAAACAAGCACTAATAACAAAAACAAAATATTTGAGAACGGGATATACGTAAAGTATCTCTAATCAGAAGCTTAAAATGTAGCTTTTCATCCTTGTTCAATAATGACTACATGTAACATATGTATGTTGCTACACAGTTTGCGAGGAGTCACTTTTTAAAATGACATACTGATAAGAAAGTTTGTAAATAGCATCTGTCACAAGTGCAGACAAGCTAATGATAGATTACAAGTCCTGCTGCCTGTGGAACATTTGAAAATAATATTGTTGCCAGAGCCTGTCACACAACCTTTCCATCATAGAAGAACCCTTTTTTTCTGGAAAAATATTAATAGCAATCAAATAAAACTTGCAAAACAAAGCATATGAAAACTTATCCAGTGCACTAGCAAAAGAAAAACCTAACATGATTGCCTGGTATCAACAGTCTTTAATGAGGCATATTTTGGTCTTGTGCTCTATGTATTTACCTTTGTATTTCTTTAATGTCTGTGAGGCAATTTTCCTCTCTGTCTCTGGAAAACTTTCTTTAGATTCTTGAAACCCTCTAGGTCAGAGTCTCTCTCATTCTTTGCTTTTACAAGACTCTGTTTCTTTTTATCCTTTGCCTTCCATCTCTACTTTCCTGGAGTCCCCCAGTACAATGCTTTGGTGCCAGGGCTCAAAATTCTAGTCTGGCCCTGTACACTCCATTTTTCTCCCTATGGCTTTGTCTCCCTCTTCTTTCTCATTTCCTAGGTCTCCCCATCCCATTCATTCCCATGATTGCTGGTCTACATGTTTGGAGAGTGAACTCATGCACAAATTTTCCTGTAATCAGAAATAAAAATACAGACAGACATCAGCTCTGCCAAATACCAGTAATAGGCACATTTGCACGTCTGAAGCATGCCCCAAAGTTCTTAGCACAGAGTGGACAAATACTCAATACCTTGCAAGTCATCATTCCTAAAGAGTAATGAAGATAAAAAGGTAGAATCTAATTTCTGTTAACTGTGGATGATTGACATTCTACAGCCATGGAGTAAGTAGCCACATTGGTAAAGTCCTTTGAAAGATTGAAATATGAATACATATGTTAGCATTTCATGACATCTGTAACTTAGAAAGCCAGCCAATGAAAGGTTTAAAACTTCCATTACCTCCAGGTGTTTTTTTTTTGGGGGGGGTGCAGTACCTGGACTTCCGTGTCTATCTGTGGCGAAATTTCTAGCATGGAAACTCCCTTCAGTTGATGCAGATGAGTGTGAATGTAGTATAGCCTTAGAGGGTTGCTTAAGGAGAGTGATATGTTAAATGACTCACCTATGGTAATATTATTCTTATGTTTCACAGGTAGGACTTCAATCTAGCATCTCCTTTCCAAGGCTAGCTTTCTGTCCATTATGTTCGTACCCTCTTCCATTTCCCATTGAAATTATGATGACAATACTTTTTGATTTATCAAGGTACAGAGCACTTAACGCTTAATTCTCACAACCGCCCTGTGAGGTAGGTAACACAAATATTTTTATCACCCTAATTTAAAGATGAGTGAACTGAGACTCAGGAAATCTGTGAAGTATCCAAGATCATATAAAATAGCAAGTATGTCCAAAATCACCTGGCAAATGACTTCTTCTTATTGAGATAAAACTATAACTGGAGAGGAAAATAAAATAAACAAATAAAAACCTTGGACACTATGTTTATGTGTCTGATTTAGAAAATGAAAAATAAAACTTTTATGTTAATTAAATTTTAAGAAATATGTGACCTGTATAAATGAAAATGACATTTTCTTTTGAGTCAACTCAAAGGACGGATGGACAGATTTATCTATCACATCCTATGCTGGTGAAAATGTTTGGGGCATTGTAAATGACAATATATCCTTTCCCATCCAGTTTATATCATTATCTTTCTGCCTTTTCCCCTATACTATCCTTGACCCCCCCCCCAGAGAACAATAATTCATGGTCAATACTGCAGATGTGCCTCATCTTATTCATTCAGTTTGTCAATTCACATGTTCCATAAGCAGATATGTATTAACAATGCTTGCTATGGAGTTAAGTGATATAGGGTTAATTTCTGACTCTGACATTCATTAGCTGTGTGATAAGTGGTGAAATTTGTTGTCCTTGTTTATAAAATAGGGCTAAGAGTTGCACTATTACAGCCCAGGATTGTAGTGAGAAAAGTGTTTTGCAAACATTAATATGTTAGATAATATAATGTTATTTTAGAAGATAAGAACATTCAACCTGGAGTTGGGAGTTCTATATTTGAAATCTAGCCTTGACCTTTGGTTGCTGTGCCACATGAGGGAAATTATCTTACTCCTCTGAGTTTTTGCTTCCTCATCTGTAAAGTGGGGAAAATAACCCTTGTTCTATATACCACCAAAGGCCTTCTTTTTTTGGGGGAGGGTAGGCAATCTGGATTAAGTGAATTGCCCAGGGTCACACAGTATCCAAAGAATTTTTGAGAAAAATATACCATACCCCTTAGAGTGCTAGGAAAATCAATCAATAATCATTTATTAAATTCTTACTGTACTAAGGGACTGAGGATGGATGCAAGGATGGATGTGAGGGGTACAACAAAAGACAGTCCCTGCCCTCAGGGATCTTACTATACAATGGAGCTATTATTATGAAGATAATCTTTTTCAGGGAAAGAAATAGAAGTTAAATTTCTTTTCTTCAAAGAGCCTGTAGTATATTACAGAAACAAGAAGGAAAATGGTAAACCACCCAAAGAACCTGAAGAAATATAAGATGGCAAAGCCACTACACCCAGAGATTCCCTCTGGAGTGCACAGGACAAACCATGTGTCCTTTCTGTCTGTGTGTCACTGTGGTTGGGGCATCTTCCTCACAGGGAGGGACCAATGAAAAGCTATAGAATTTTCTGGAGATGTGAAACACAGTATGTACTGGCACACGATGGAAACTGTGATGCTCCTGTCAGCAACAGCTCTGGGAAGAGGGAACAGTTATCCTTTGTCCAAGATATACTCTAATCTCAAAATGAAGGAGCTGGGGAGACTTAAGTCATTTACTTTTGAGCTCGTGGAAAAGAAGAGGTTGACAGCAAGAGCTTACCCCAGTGAACAGGCTTTCCTCTCACACAGCTGTGTTGGTATATTTCAATTAGGATCCTTGAGAACTGACATCACCTCTGGTATGCCAATCCTAAGGCTCCCATGAGCCAATACTGCCAATCAAGCAAAATCCAACTGCATCATGTGGTTTTATGATACAGAGAGAAAATGACATAGAGTCACCTCTTACTGCTGAAAAATCTCAACTTGGAAGCCAGCTCTCCTGAGAAGGAAAGTTAATCACAATATGACTGGAAGATCTAGACAATATTTTCCCATGTTTATCTCAACACACTCAAGCAATGGGTTGAGTCAAGGCAAGTCCCTTGACTTTAAGAAAGCAGAAATGTCTGGGATATGAGTCTGAAGAATTCACTTCTGAGCCACTTTACTAATTTACAAGAAGGGGGAAAAAAAAGGTTAAGGCCAGAGCAGAATCACACCTGAGATATCTTTGGGAATTGGAGTCGGAGAATGATATCTCCTTGTACATGAACCATAGAACTATTAGGTATATGAGAGATTAGCAGGACAAAGAATACAGAATGTAGATTTAAAATCATGAAAGGATGCATACTTGGAACCTAAGAGGGGATAGGCTAGAGAGAAAAAGACTTGGAGAACACTTTCCTTTCTTGATTCAGTCAGATAGAGGAAGGAGGGAGCCTTTCACATCCTAATATCACTCCTGAAAAGCATACAAATACATATCTGCATTTATATATGGCAAGAATGAGACACAAACAACAGCAGGTGAACTAATATATGGGTGGTTAAATACTTTTGGGACAGAGAAAGAGGTAGAAACCAAAAAAATTCATTTTTTTCATTGTCACTGTAATAACAACTTTTCTACAACTTCTGTTGTCATTGCTTCTGAGAGGATGTCTTTTATGTATATTTATATCTCTATATGCACACATGTATGTGTAGGCCAGCTCTGGGTGATCCACAATGTCTTTCCTAGGGAAGAATGCCACTTGGCAACAGAATTCTTTTATAAGAACTAGAAACTTTTTCTTTGAGAGATAGAAAGCCACAGTACTGTCTTAAATTTCATCCTCCATATTGCACAAAAACAGTCATGGAAGTAAACAGAGGACAGAAGCTGGCCCTGAACAGACTCAGACACTAAAAAAGGCAGTCTGAGAAAATAAAAATCTAGCTGACCAAGTCTAGACAAGAAACTATAGAAAACACATTAAGAAAATGACTTTTTAAATAGATGCTATAGTATATCCTTTAGAATCATGTGAAGTATGCCTTGGGTATAGTTGAAAGACAATATAAGCACGTGAATAGAAATAGATGGATTGATGAACGCTTACAGACAGGCAAACACACACACACTCACACAGAGTGAACCTTGCCACATTCAGCTGTAAATAAGGAATTTAACATTCATTCCACAGGCTAATGGTGCTTATAGCCATCCAAGAAAGATCGACTTAGATAATAGCGTAGTAGAGTGCCAGAGAGCCTGAAAGGAATGGGCTATTGTGTTTGACTAGTTTCCATGTATAAATTAGTGCAGAGAAGAAAAAGAAATTCAACAGAAAAACACATGTACTTTATTATAATTCCTAGTGTTACTCCTGCAACCCTCACAATAGCAGGCAAAAGAACTGAAAACCACTGAAAAGAGGTAAAAGGCAAATGCAGATTTGATTAAATGCCTTTCTGACAAGAAGTGGTTTGACTTCAAATTTGGATGAACGCACATGTCAATGGCTGGTCATGGTGTTAGCCCACATTCTCTTCGAGTTAAACAATTGGCTTGGGAGTGGGGGGTAGAAGAAAAGAAAGAGGGAGGAGAATAGGAAGATTCGGATCAATTTTATCTATTCCATTTTTATTTGAACTGAGCATATAGATTAAATCTTTTGAACTACTGGTTTTTAAGTCCATAGTAGAAAGAGGATAAGATATTTGGGTTTTGCTCATGCAAAAAATGGACCCCACACTTAAATAAATATGAAAGGCATGCAGGCCTCATTTTTTTCCTCTGGAAAACTGACCCTCTTTGGAAGGATTTTAATTTCAAGTCTCAAAAAAATATTGAGATCACAACATTTCCCATTGACAGAATAGTTTATCACCAAGACCTTACTGGAGATATTTAGCCACCACTGAAATGAAGGAGATTCCAGGGTGGAGGCAGGGAATACCACTGGAGACACAGAACATTTTTGCAAGCCAGAAGAAACAGAATTCTTAGGAAAACGTCTTAGCTAAAGTGCATGGACCACAGGCTTCTGCTTTTGAAACACTTGGTCATGCTTCCTATCCATGCCTGCTTCAATAGGGAATTGATGCTCCTGAATTGTATTATTCTAACTCCAAACTTAACAATGATTAAGCAGATGGGTCATTTTATATTAGACCTATAATTCAATTCTGATCTTCTGTCCATAGTACCTGAATGAGTTGCTATTCAGTATGTGCAAAATTTGTGCAACAGGTCCATATAAATGTACTGCTAAAGATGGAAAAACGTCTATAAAATAATAATTTGTATTTCTGTAGTCTTTAAGGTTTGCAACAGCTCTGTAAGGAAGGTGGTTCAAATATAATTATTTACATTTTTCAGATGAGGAACCAAAAGACTTAGAGGGAGCATATCCAAATTCACAAAACTAGCAGGCATTGAAACAAGTTTTCTCTATCTTTAGCACTTCACTATAAAAGTATGAAAGTAATGAAAGAAAGAAAAGGCGGGTGAGGAGGGGGTCAGATCTAGTTTAAGATATTTTACAGGTCAATACACTTCAGTGCTGGTGTTTTACTTTTGTGGAACTCAATACGTTGGCTGATATTTATCATATAATGTTACTTTTCAAGTTCTAAATCTTGGCAATCCTAAGCTAGTCAGCTCTCTTCCAGCAATCGCTTGCGATTTCATAATTTATTTCAATTTAATGAAAGTTTAATTTTTTACTTGTGTATATTTGCTCTTATTTAAGCTTTGCATATCGCCAATGTTTCTAAATCATGCAAATGAGACTTTTTACATACGTGCCTGAATGCTCATGATACGATATATACCCCTAAAGATGGTACTTGTAATAAATGACATATATGGTATATAGTAAAAGCACATTTAGACATTTCATCAATGAGTAGACATTTTCCCCAAACTATATCGAGGGCATTTTTTAAAAAAAGTATTTAAATAAGCTAATATATTACTGGCAATTTGCTTTACAATAAAGGATAATGGAAAAAGTCTCAGGAAAAAAATGTGGTTTTTTATCACAAAAATTGAGGCTTGCCAAGAACTGACAGAGTAAAAGGTATCACTTCACATGTAATACAAGTGAGCTCCTTTACAACTGCCTATCCAATCATCTAATCACAAGCTATGGAAAGGAGTAAATATGGCAATTGTATTGCCAACATGATATGAATAGAATGCTTACTAGTGGCAATCTCCTCCCTCTCTCCCTTTTTTTCTATTTCTAGTAGGACAGCTCTCTGAGTTCAGTCTTTACACCCATTGCTGTACTTCTCAGGAATTATTTTTATATAGTATTTCTATATTATGGCTACTGAGTCACAATGATGCAATTTATTAAAAGGTACAAATCACAAAATATCAACATAGCAAGTGATTACTGTAGATAAGGAATACCCTTCAAGATGCCTGTTTATTTTGAATGGGCTGCTTTGCTCCTTGCAGGGAACAGGGTAGCCATGTGTTGCTAAAGCTTAATTAGAATGAAATAGTCTGGTACTATGAATTCCTCAGGGCCATCTATATTTTGGTTGGGCTTCCATTGGCTCGTTCCTGTTCTGAGGAAGTACTAACATTCCATAAATGTGACAGGGAGGGTTGCAATCACGTTTGCTTGGAATCAGCGTGTGCAAAGTTTGGAATCAAAACTTCAGATGAGGTTTACAAAGCTGCTTGCCCAGAACACTCTGGTTTAAAAAAAATGTGCATTGCTATTAATATTTTCAGTGCAGATTTTTTTTTGGACGGTAAATGTTCATTTTCTGCCTGTAAAACTAAGTATGAGTCACAACAGAACATGTACTTGGAGTCTAAAATGCAGGCACTGTGCAGTGCTGACCAGCTTCCTCTGTAGCATCTATGTATCTTATCAGTTTGATGGTGGAATGTTACTCTAACTCCTCCTCCCCGCAACCCCCCCCATAAAAAAGCCATCAGTTTTTCATCTGCACATGTATACCTGAGATCAAAAGGCAGAATCCTTAATAATAAAAACTAGCAGTAACTTGTATCTATGAATGATTTGCAGTCATTTTTTTCTTCTGGGTGATCATCAGACCTAACTGAACAGAGATTCACCAGTTTCCTTTTTTTACCTGCTTTCTCAATACATGTGCACAGAGATGAGGGAAGATCGTTAAAGTAAAAGTAGAGAAAAGACCTTCACAAGCCACAGTGAGTAAAACTCCAGTCGGCACATTACAGTTGTATTACCGTTGAGTTCAGTGCGACTGCTATCCAAATTCCAAGCATGCAAACCATCGTTTATACAGTCTATAGCTCCCAACTTTATTCTGTTTCCCAAGTTAATCTCACGATATTTTTCTGTACCTGTAACCAATTACAAGTCTCCAAAATTTCATTTCACTCCGGGAGCTGAAGTGATTGAGGAACTTTTTTTTTTTTTAATATCACTGAGACAACAAATTTACCTGGCACTTTCAGATGAAAACGTAACGTGCATGCAGTCACATACAACCACAACAACACACAACACAACTGAACCTAAGGCAAAGAAGACGGTGAGACCCAAGTATTGCAGTGAAAAGCCATTTACCAGGAGTAGGAAAGCCAGGAAGAAAAGCGGTGTCACGCCAGGAGTTGCCCAACGGCAGCGTTCCATGCTTGGATCCTTGCCGGAATGCGAATCGGACACTGAATAAGCTGCTAAGCGCTCCTCTGCCTCCTGTCACATCCAGTCCTGGTGCTAACACTTCAGTCCTGCCTATCAGCTTCCATCAGCCCTGCTCACATTTCCTGACCAAGTGGTGGGTGGGTGGATGGGTGGGGGGTAAGCTGAATGGAATCTCTCTCGGAGCAGGCAGCCAGCCAATCAGGCTTCTGCTAATCAGACATGCAGAATAACAAAGCCAGGGGTACAGAGAAAGTATAACAGAGAGAAAGAGAGAGGGAAAAAGGGGGGAAAGGAGGAAAAAAGAAAGAAGAGAGAAAGCAGCTCATGAAGAAAAGAAGAGCAGAGGAGGGAGATTTCCAAAGATGAAGCCAAGCTCTGGGCTTTAAAAACTAATCTGGAGAATTCTATGGGAGGTAGATTTCTGTTTGCCTTTTATTTGTATTTATTCCTGTCATTTGGTAAAGTACAGTAGCTCTTTTTGTGACTGTGTACTGTTCCATTCAGGAGAGAAACTTAATCCCTGTCAATATATAACATGTGCCATAAAGGGAAAGAATCATAGACAAAAGCCTACTCTTAACATGCTCTTTAAACGTATTCTATGCAACTTTTATTTCTCCTCTATAAAGTTGCTCCTTTTTTTTTTTCTTTTTGGATGTGGAGAAGGCAGACTGCAAGTGATTTAGAACCCACTCCCCGTTCCCGTGCCCCCCCCCCCAATCTAAATGGCTGGTAAATGTGAGTTCATTATTTCAGCTGCAGAGGGTGGCAGAGTTGTCTCTTTTTTTTTTTTTTGTTACAAACAAACCAAAAAAAAAAAGCCACATAATTCTATGGATTTTCAAGGTAGAGAGAAATTCTGATTGCTCACTTTCCAAAAAGCACCTAACAAAATGGACAAGTTCATTCTATTTTGGGTTTGAATAATTGCTTTGATGACAAATCAGCTTTAAGATTGTCTGCGTTAGAATGGGACAGGGGAAATGGCATTAAATCCATGGAGAACCTCAAAGATTCACTATAACTAGTAACCTCATCTAATAGAATCTGTTATTAGAGCCACTCTGCATAGCATAATGGGCAATGGAAGTTTTGCCTCCTTTCCCTTTGCCCATTGAAGTTGGATAAGAGAGGAGAGAGGGGGAGAGGAGAGGAGAAAAAAGCAGGGGAAGAGGAGGAGCAGAAGGAAGGGAACGGAGTGAATACGAACAGATGAGGGGAGGGGAGAAAAGAAAAGAGAGAAAAGGGGAGATGTTAGAAGGAGGAAAGGACAAAGGAGAGAGAAGGGGAGGAGAGGAGAGAAGAATGGAGAAAAGAAGAGGGAAGAGAGGAAAGGAAAAGATAGGAGGGGAGGAAAGAAGGAAGGAGAGGAGAAATGAGAGTAGAAAAGGAAAATATTAAGAGAAAGAGAAGATGGAAAAAAGAAAGGAGGGAAGGAGAAGAAAGAAGAAAAGGGAAGTGAGGAAGGGAGAGGAGCAGAGCAGATGTTAGGAAAGGAAGAAGAAGGGAAGGAGGGAGAGGAGAGGAGAAAAGGAGAGAAGAGAGGAGGAGGGGAAAGAAGAAGGGAGAGGTACAAGAGAAAAAGAAGAAGCTAAGAGAGACAGAAGAAATAGGGAGATAGAGACATACACAGAGACAGAGAGACAGTGACAAGGATTGGAAGGTGCCTTCCACCTATGAAATTCTATGATAGGATACTTGACTTTGAGTGGAATTGATGGTGAGCAATGAAATGGAGAGAAGGTGGACCATGGATCTGAGGGGAAGTCAAGAAGCCTGAGTCTTCCCAGATAATCCACAAACCAGAAAATGAGACCCTGAACAAGCAAGAGTTGATTGAATGAAATAAATATTTTGTTGACCATTTGTGAAAGTGTTAAATGCAGCACTAAAACTTTTACCTTCCCTCCCATACACATGTGAAGTCAATAATTTAATATATATCAACTATATACTTCCCTAATGAGATCCTCCGAAGTGTGATGTCTCTTGAAGAACCCTGAGCAGGCCAACAAAGTATTCACAGTACCTACAATGGGTTAAGAATGATTTTCCACATACCCTTTTCCCCCTCTTCTTTCTCTTCTTTCCAGTCAGGGAACTTAAGGACTGCTTGGTGGTGCTGTAATAGGCATGTGAATACAAGCAATATATATATCTGCAGTGTTGAATGCTAAAAAGGTGGGGAAAAGCAGGTTGTTCAACCTTAGGTTACTCACTGCATATGGTATATCAATTAGGGATGAATAAGCTGTTAAAATCCTATTTCCAACTTGTTAGGAAATTTGAGGCATACAAAATTCACTTGGATTTTCTTGATCAAACATGTAGACTTGGGGAAAAAACTAATAATACAAACCAAACACAGAGAGATGCTTGATTCTATAGACGTTTTGGTTTTGGAACCATTTCCTTTGCAAATCTCTCAAAAACTACCTAATACTGGTAAATCAGAGAACAGATTGGACTTAAACTCTAGACTGATATTATCTGAAATCCTCATTACACTAAAAAAAGTTATTGCCATGAACTATTATCACTCATAATATTGTACATTGTCTAACTATATTTTATACCTTAAGACTTTTAGTTTTGCATCCATTCTTGGAAAAGATTTAAGAACTTCTTTAAAATCACAAGATTCTTTGCAGTCCAGCATTTAGAGGGAGTGTATACACAGAGAAGAGGAAGCAAGGGTCACTATTTCAATGAATGTTTATTTGGAGCCTCCTAGCACCGTGCTTGGTACTGGAGATTCCAAGATAAAATAAAGGTGTTGCTGTCCTCAAGGAGTTTCGATTCTCCTCCACAGTTAGTTTCTGCTCATAAAATCAAGTAAGTATGAGTCACAGTGGAAGATTTGAATTAAAAAAGGAGCACCATGCAGGGGTGATCTGTTGCCTCTAGCCCATCTTTCTCCAACCAATCAATCAATTTGATGGTGGAATGTTACTCTAACTATCCTCCTCCCACATAAAAAGGATTCATGTTTTTCATCTGCACAAGGATCCCTGAGATCAAAAGGCAGAATACCAGGAAAGGTCACTTAAGGGTGCATGATATCTCATGATAGAAAAACATTCCAGGTGTGGAATCTAGAAACACACCAATATTTGGAGCTTAGCAGAGATCTACGATTAAATGGAATTTCTTGAGAGGTTTACAAAGACAGAGAAGTTCTTATAGCGTAAGACTTGTGAATTATCCCTTTGCCACACATGTTGTCTACACATTTGCCTTACAACTCCATTGGACCCTTATTTTAAGCTCACCCTTTTCATGGATGCTATTTGCATGGAAGAGCACACTCAAGTTTTTTAGGGGATCATTTTCTACTAACTATTCTTATTAAACTATCTGAATAAAGACTTCTTCTAAAAGCTAATTACATGTGATTGGGGTAGAATTATGAAGAACAACCAACCCCAAAGAAGAAACAGAAGAAGATACCCCCTATTGCTCCTTTGGATGGGGGAGGGGATTTTTTCTCAGGTATGGATCACTGTAATGTCAAATTATTATTTTTTTTGAAATATTGATTGACCTTGTTCAACATTTTTTTTCTCTTTCTAAAATTCCTTGTTATAATGGATGGACCTCTGAGAGGTGGAAGTGGAGGTACATAGGAGTAAAATTAGGTGTAAAAAGAAATAAAAATTGTTTATACAAAGGCTAATTAAATCTGCTTGTCTGCTTGTTAATGGGGAATACAATAGTGTGAGCTCAGGAATGACAGTGCATGAACTATAGTTTATCAAGGGTACTTCTAGATTTTTGATTAGTAAATTGTCAGTGCCTTATTGGAGATCCCAAATCCTGAGTATGAGTGAACATTGAGTAAGTGGTCCCATATGGAAAAGACTACAGAAGGAGTGGTGGAGTAGGTAGAAGAGAGTCATGAAATACCATTATCCCAGAAAACAAAGGAGGGCATCAGAAACCATAAATAAGTTGTATAGAATGATAATTGAGGAGAAAAGTCATTAAATTTGACATATATGCAATCATTGGAAAACTGAAGAGAATAGTTTGAATCGAGATGTACCCTTGGGCACCAAACTAGAAGAAGGTGAGAAATGAGTTGGAGATAGGAAATTGAGTGAATGAGGATGGTTGCTTTTTGGTTGTGAAAGAGAAAAAAGCTATAGGATGATAGATTGGGTCAAGCTGAGGATTTTAAGAATAATGAAAACTTGGACATGTTGGTAGGCACTGGGGAAAGAGCCAGTGTATAAGGAAAGATAAAAATAAGGGAAAGAGAATCATCTACCAGAGAAGTTCTCAAAAAGGATAGAATGAAGGGCACAAAAAGAAAGATGGATGTTGTCAAGCAGAAGTGAGTAAAGTATTTAAAGGCAGAGTGGCAGTGTATAGTTGAATGGATCAAATATAAAATCAAGACTGAAGGGAGGAGAATGAAGCTGAGGAATACTCAATTGACTGAGAGAACAGCTGGAGATGGGGGGGACTGTAGGTGACAGGGAGGACAAATGATAGGTTTGGAATGAATGAGACAGAGAGAGATATTAAAGGAAAGGATCTGAGAATTTGCCATCAAGGAAGCACATCTGTGTAAGATAGGGAAGTCAAAGGTACATAGCCCTCAAAGATGGGGTTTATAGGAGTCAAAGGGGTTGACAAACTGGGCGGCTGAGATGCTTGAGGGAATATCAACATACATATTGGTGTCCTTGAATAACAGAACAAGGGTTGGGATGGAGATGAATACTGTGACTTGAGAAATGAGGGAGAATGATCTGAATCAGACTGAAAGATAACTGCAATAAGAATTTGGAATGGGTTGTCTAGATGGATGAAGGAAGAAAGGATCTCAAAGGAAGAAAAACTGCTGAATGATGGAGGCAAAAGAATGGTCTGCATGTGAGGTGAGGAACAGAGGATACTCTTCTGGCTCAGTGTGACAGGGGCTGTGAAAGAATGAGGCTTCCATGATGGAGAAGATGGTCAGGGATGTGCTTTTTCCTGGAGGGAGTAAAGGGATCAGAAAACTAAAAGAACATGAGGTAAAGAGACCTAGGATGAAGTGGTAGATATACTTACAATATAATGGGAGTTCCAGGAGACATAATACTAGTAGAATGGCAGAGGTTGTGAGGGGTAGAATTGAGATCAGAGGAAAAGACCAGCAACAGGAAGGGATCTTTTTCTCTTCTGTACCTGCCTTCTAAAACACAGGGATGAGTTCCAAATATGTCTGCCATGGGACAGTGAAAGTAGTAAGTTAGCAGGGATTTTACTATCCATAGTTCCATGGGTCAAAGTTGGGAGAGAGAGGAAGGGAGAGGATGCATTCAGCTTCTAGGATTTGTCACTCCAAATACAAGAGACCTGGGATTTGAAGCAACAGGTAATTTGGTTTGGATGCCTGGGGTCAATAAATCACTAGTATTTGAGTTGCCCAAGGTAGACTGAATTCACATTCAGTGAGAGCCCCATAACCTCACTCCAAGGTATGTATGGAGGAAAGATGGGAGCATTACCTCTCACCATGTGAATCCTTAGAAATACAGGCTCTCTGTAGATGTAGGGGTCTAAGGATGGGGATTTCTGGCAGCTCTCTGCTTAAGATCATAGAGAGATGTGAATCTCCATTGTGAAGCACTTCTCTGGTGCTTCTGGATAGGTAGCTCTGATGGATATGAGTCTCCTTCATCATAGATCTTATATAAACTTTGGTTTCTCCAAGACACTGGATCGATTATATGTCAGAGATCGTCTCCAACTTGTTGATGGCACAGGCTTACTGTGGTTATTGGGTCCTTAGGAGTTGGATGGAATATGCATGTAGATAGAATCAACTCTAGAATCTCATGCCAAGGTGTCAGGAAATAAGACAAAGTCAGAAGATACTCTGAATGTGCAACAAGCCCTGAATTGGAGTCCTCAAATATATAGAAATTTGAATATCTTTGGTTCACTAAAGTTCCTGATAACCTGATGGATCTGTTCAGGATCTTAACTGAATATGTATCCACTGAGGTACAGATCCTTTATTTCATCTTTGATGGAATTGAGTTCCTATAGCAGCTATCTACACACATATATATATATATATATATATATACATATGATATATGTATTTATCTATGTATACATAGATAAACACATACACACCTTAAGATTTATAAAGCAGGTTACAAAATATGATTTCATTTTATCTTCTTAGCTCATGGAGGTAGATACTATGATCATAACCCTTTTACAGAAGAGGAAACTGAGGCCAGTAGAGGTCAAGTGACTTGCTCAGAGTCATGTACATAGCACGTATCTAAGACCACATTTGAATTCAGGTCTTTCCAATGCCAGGTCTGATGCTCTTTCCATTACAGCTCCTAGTTGCCACAACTATGATATGCTATTTAAGGAGGGAATGGAAAGGTGTCATCTCTATTTGAGTTGTCAAAGGTTTGATTAATAGCTGCCATAGTGTTCCTCTAGAATATTTTCAGAAATGAAGCCTGACAGAAGAGTCCGAAGTCACAGAATTCCATCTGTTCTGTGCTCAGTGCTTTGTTAATATTCTGCCCTGTATGAACATACCGATGTGTCTTTCCTAGAATATAATTTCCACGAAGTCAGGAAATATGCCTTTTCAAGACATGTCAACAAGTATTTGTTGAGCACTGTTAGGTAACAGCACACTCACCACTGTGCTACAACACTACACTGTGTTGTGAGGATTCACTGTCCTTGCCTTCAAGGTGTTTAATATTTTGTATGTTGGAAGGAGGAGGGATGGGAAGGCAGAGAATTCTAAGAGGAACTAAGTAATTGAGTTCAACTTTATTGGTAGAGCGCTCTGGGAGTTAGGCAAAGGGAGAAGTGAGCATAGGCTTGAATAGTTGAGGAAGCAGAGTTATGGCAAGGGAATAATCATTCATAAAGCACCTACTATGTGCCAGATACAGTTCTAAGCACTTTACAAATATTATCTCATTTGATTGTCACAGCAACAACAAGAGGTTGGTGCTACTGCTATCCTTGTTTTAGAATTAAGGAACCTGAAGCAAACAGAGGTTAAATGACATGCCAAGATTCACACAGCTAGTGAGCATCTGAGGCCGTATTTAAAATCAGGCCTTCCTCATTGTAGTCCCCATGGGAAACCTAGCTGCCTAAAGGTACAGGTCAATAGATCCTTATTGATTTGGCAGGGAGAGAGAAGGGAAATGATAATTACCTGCCAGCATTTGAAGGACTTTCCTTGTATAAATGCTAGCTGCTACAGGAACTCAAACCCATCTTAGATGGAATAAAGGATCATGTCTCAGAGGATACATATCCAGCTGAGATCCTGAACACATTCATCAAGTCATCAGGAGCTTCAGGGAACCTAAAATATTCGAGTTTCTACATATTTGGGGACTCCAACCCAGGGTTTGTTGCACATTCAGAGTATCTTTGGTTGAACTCAGAGGGGAAAACTGGAGTGGAAATTACATAGAGGCAGATTGAGGGTAAATAGGGAAAAACAACTTTCAATGAAAATTTTAAAAGTAGAAGAGAAGACTGCCTTCACAGGGAGTGGGCTTGCCCTCATTGGAGGTCTTCAAGTAGAATCTGGAAGAGTATTTTCTGGGGACATTGTAGAGGGATTCCTGCTCTGGCTAGACTAGATAACTTCTAACGGCCTTTCCAACTTAGAGATTCTGTGACAATGAGGTCGATGGGCCCATTGCGAGAGCGGCTAAGGGAAGGGAAAGAAGTTCAAGGCCTGGTTGCTCAGGTTTTATTACAGAATATGTTACCTAACGTTGCAAAGTCACCTTTCTCTCCCGCCTACTGTAGCCTTTCTGCCTGTCTCTCAGTTTCATCATTTCTAAATGCCCTTTCCATGTTGAAGAAAAATGAAATAAAACTTAGGTAATCAATACCCTTTTTATGTTGAAGAAAAATGAAATAAAACTTAGGTAATCAACTCAAGATAGATGCTGCTCAGGCTTGAGAAAGAGCCCTGGTGGTATCTGAGCAGGGCACTGGCTCATCACTCCCTTGCCCCTCTTTTCTCCGCTCTTTTCTTCCCCTCTCTATTTCTATCCTCTCCTCTCCTCTCTTTTCCTTCCCCTCTCCCCTCTGTCTCTTATCTCTGTTCCCTCCTCCTGTTCTCTCTGTTTCTCTCCTCTCTGTGTCTCTCTTTTCTCTCCTCTCTCTGCCTCTGTTTGTTTCCTTTCTCTTTCTCTTCTCTCCTCTCCTTTTCTTTTTCCCCCTTTCCCCTTCCCCTCTCTATCTCTCTGTGCCTCTTCTCTTCTCTCACTCCCCCAGCCCTGCCTTGTTTTCCCTCATCAGGTATCTAAATTAAAGCCATCTACAAGGGTCTGGGCCGAGGCAGGACCCCTGCCTTGCTTCTCAGCTCCACACACAATATATTAGATGAGGGGAAAGCAGAAGCAAGAGAGAGGGTGTCAGAACTGTCTGAAGCATCGTTCCAAATGGTATGGATTTAACAATGCTTAATTTAAAAAACACCAGCCACAGCAAGAGAAAGCTGTTAACATCAATATGCTTTATGGCAGGAAAGCCTGAACTCAACTTTTGGAGCTGATCTCCCCAGGGAGAATGGGTTACAGTTTTCACTCTGGAGTCACCTATGTCTTCATTGAAGTTGAACCTCCTTGTTTTGCCATCAGGTCAGAATAACTGGTACAGGGAGGGCAGCAAGGTCCATTGGGGAAATGGAGGGCTGGGGAGTGAGGAAACCTTGATTCTCTCAGGGAAGGCCTTGATTTCCCAATTTTAAAAGGATAGTGACAAGGTTGGAGACGTACTTTTCTCAAAGGAACAAAGAGAAGATGAATGATGCTGACATGGTTAAGTTTTTTAAGATAGGAAAAAAAGAATCCCCCTAAAACTACGAGGATAAATAACATAGACAGGATGCGATATGGCTGAAAAAAGGAAGTGCTAAAGAAAATTAAGGTCCTAGAATCCGAAGGTTAAGACATGAGAGGTCACTTAGTTCAACTCCCTCATTTTACAAATTTGGAAACTGAAGCCCAGAGAAGTTAAGACTTGTGGATGTCACACACTTTTCCTTTTAGCTCAGATCAAATTCTGCCTTCTCCCATGAAGTCTTCCCAAATTCACTCCATTCCAGAGATCAATCATTGAGCAGTCAAATACTAGGCACTCATTATTTAGATGGCTCTATATGATGCACTGCTGGGGAAAAACCAAAAGTATATGGCACATTTTTGCCCCCTAAAGAGATTATAGAATGGGTCAGGGATGGGAGACCTATAGGCTTGAGACCACATGTGGCCACATGTGAGGACCTAGAGGACCTAGGCATAGGTAGTCAGGTGAGAGAGATGCACAAAAATGAAAACCTACTTAATGAGTCTGCTTTACACAGACTAAAGAACTCTAGGAGTTCAGAAAAGGGATAAGATAAAAGTAGCCTGAGTGGATAAGTACTGTTCTTACAGAACCTGAAGGATGGGTAGGACTCAGAGACTAAGGCAGAGGACACTCTTGTTGGAGAGAACACCCTGAGCAAAGAATGGGAGTATGCAAAGCATTTTTAGGGCACATTGAGCAGACGGTTTGACTGAAGTAGAGGCTTCATGAGGAGGAATAGAGAAAGGCAATGTTCAAAAGGTCAGTCTGGGAGTAGACTGAAGAGAACTTTAAATGCCAGAATCACAGAGATGTCTTGAAATTGCTAGGGGCAGGTAGGTGGTACAATGGATGGAGCACTGGTCCTGGAGTCAGGAGGACCTGAGTTCAAATACAGGCTTCAATACTTATGAGTTGTGTGATTATGGGCAAGTCATTTAACTCCAATAGCCTCCAAAAAGGAAAAAAAAGAAATTATTGCCTCTATTTGTTGGACTTGGGAGACAGGTAGACCAATAAGGTTTTATCAATAACATGACATGTCCATGACATCTTATCGTAATTATTGCTGTAAGACCTTGTAGATCTTTAGGATTCACTTTAAGGGTAGAGGAGGACAAAGGAGGACAAAGCCTATCTCAGAACACTAAGTAAGATGGAACCCTTACTGAATACAAGAAAAAGTATCCCATTCTATCAACTCTGAATATGACTGGCTGCTTAGCTGGGAGGGAGGGAGGGGGAGAGAGAGAGAGAGAGAGAGAGAGAGAGAGAGAGAGAGAGAGAGAGAGAGAGAGAGAGAGAGAGACTGACTTATTTGAATTGGAAAGGCGTATAGAGACTGGATATGGGAAGACAAGACTATTGCTATAGTTGATGATTATGGTGTTGGCAGTGGGACTGGAATACAGAGGCAATCTCTCTTACAAATTTTCAAAGCCTGTGGAATACATTGTGGAGAATTCCCAGTGCAGGGTTAGTAATTTTCACTCCACTTCTAGCCAACCAGAACTCATCTGTTGAGAGTCCTGTTGAGTCAGAAGAGCTAAGAATCTTGGGACTTCTAAAAGAAGAGGCAGCTTCTGAATGGCATTCTTGGTTGCAGCTTTTGAAACAAGATATAACTGTAGGAGGAGTAGATTTAATCCAGATCCAAGGGGCTCCTGGATGCCCTGCCTCATTTATGTTTTCTGTTCTTTAGTAGGTAGCCTTGTAAGTTTGTTAGCCAGCAATGGTGGCATCACTAAGGTGTTAAAGGTCAGTTAATGGAAGAAATGGACTGAGACTCAGGGCTCTTGCTTTCTGTTTATGATGTCACACTAGACCAATAACACATTATCTCCTGGAAGACCCATCCCCTATCCCCATTGGTGAGTTCCCTCTGGAGCTTTCATTTTGTGGATAGACTCAGGCTGGCTTTCATTCCCTTCCTACCCCTGTTCCTGGATTCTATACTTCAAAATCATACCTTCATTCCCCTGTGGGTCAACCCCAAGTCTGTTCTTTTCAAGACTAAATATCCACATTCCTTCAACAATTCATCACATGGAAAGAACTTAAGACCTTTTCATTTCTATTCAATAAATACTTGATGAATGGAAAACAAGTGATAAAATTGTTAAAAAAATTAAAGACTAGAAAAAAATTAAACTCTTGAAAATCAAGTTTCAAACTTGATACCCTTTAAAAGCTTAGAATGAAAGCATAGACTATCATGTGATTTTTAATGATAGTTTTTTGAGGCAGTAATTATGTTTGTCACCAAAGACATTAGCAGTTTTATTGTTGAGAAAGAGGCTAAAAAGTACCACAGAGGGAAGAGCTTGTATATGATTAGCTGATTGAAACAAAATTCCTCTACACTGTTTTCATTTGATGATAGAGAATGACAAAAAGATTGAGGGGTAAAAGGCAGAGTTTTTATCTTTAACTCACTTAAACTGTAGTGGATTTTAAAAGAAGTGAGTTGGAAGGAAGAAATAGGTGACTGCTTCAAATCTGTTTGAGTTTTGGCCAGCTGAGTGTAAATAATGGGGAAAAACATACAAGCATTTCTTAAACACATTTAAGACACACTTCTTAGAAGAAATCACCATGAGATTTGCAAGACAAGAGTGCACATTTTTTAATGGTTACTGTGGTCTTGGAGCTACTGACATGAAAGGGAAGCTGTTACTCCAACATGTCTCTTGACTTTTAGCACATGTAGCCCTAAAGACGGTGCAGAGCAGGTTTTCCCTTTGTGTGACCATTCTCTGTCCTTAGCTGAACTGAGGTATTCTATCTTTCTTATAAACTCAGAGATTCTTTACTGTTTTTGATTCTTTGGCTTATCCTAATCAGTATCATCTCTCCAACTTCTGGTCACTCTTTTACTTGGAGAAATTGGTCTATTCCCTATTTTCTATTTCTCTTTTTTGTATAATCTTATTGATTCAGATGGCTCTGGAGAAGAAGTGAGGCTGGTGACCTGCACAGCCCTCTCTCACTCAAAACAAAGTCAAGCGTAAATCATGTCATCATTTCTCTGATGGCATGGTTTTCTTCGGCAAGAAAATACACACATACACACACATTCGGAACAAAAACTGGTGATATTAAGCTAACCATTTCTCTCCTCTTGAGAGTTACCAAGGATAGTAGTGCCTTTTACTCTGAGTCTTGTATAGGCTTAGACTTACAGCTATGTGCAGTATGGTAGATCAATTTAATTAATGCTTAATATTTCTCTTAGAAACTAGGTGAGAGAAGAATCAGGGACAAACCACATGGCTGTCTTCCTGTTCCTCACAAAGATGGAAATCATACTCTCTCGGAGACAACTGGGCCACATTTTACATTCATAGATTACATGCTATACATATGAACCTTTTTTATATTTACACAGCAGATCTGTCTACTTATCTTCTTTTCTATCAACTTACAGAAGTCAATGAGATAATGAAGAACTTTTAAAATATCAGTGACCTAGAAATTAAAATACACAATAACTTTCCTAGCATAGGCAACTAGTAAATATAGGAAGTAGAACACTCCAAGAGTAGAAAGGAAAAACAAATGCCAAACCATCATCCTGTGGACATAACCTTGAAGAAACCACCTTCCATTTCTCCCTTACTTGAAGGTATTTTATCTGTGCCAGCAGCAAGAAGAACAGGATGAAATGAAGATGGAAAATGGTTAGTTGGCTTACTATATCTCTAATACCTGTCTTCATCATTCCTCAGGATTGCTCTTTTTTCTCCTCCCTTTACTATATGATAGATACAGACTCTGGGAGAAATCTTTTTTCCTCCTTTAGAGAGCCCTTAGCTCTTTAGAGAGCCTTCATAGGAGTAATTTGCATGGCCTGGGTGAGTCATGTGGAGGAAGAAGGGAGGCAGAAAGGCAAATGAGAAAGAAATTTCAGCTTCTTTGTCAACTCCCAAAAGACTTACAGGTGTTGCCTGAGTGGGAGGTTTAGTATCTGGATGCTTAGAGAAAATGGATAGAATGAATCCATCCCAATTTACCCAGGAATGGAAAATGGAGCCTTTAACAAGTAGGAAAAGGACATGGTCAAAATAAAATTTAAAGGAACCTTTTATTTGAAGGTATCATGGGACTCAGTGCTAAAGAATGGATGGCATAACAGGTGACTCATTCTCTACCTGCAGGAACTGCAAGGGAAAAGACATTAGCTGAACTTCCACGGTTCAGCTACTTCAGTCGCATAATTCCTGGGTAGAGGAAGCATCAGTTATTTGGAAGTAGAAGACTATAACCTATGGCATTATAAGATAGCAAAAATGGTAAGAAAGGAAAATTATGTTGCTGGAAGCAAGGGAAAATGAATACCTGCCTGGGATGGACCTAACATGGTGAACAGAAGGAGGTATAAATTCTGATTCACTTTACTAAAACTACACACCCAAAATGACACTAAAAGCCACAGGTACTCTACAGGTATCTGTCACAGGGGAAAATGTGTCTCCTGTTGTTTTTCTTTGTGGATTTGGTGTGAGTTTTTTCTGTGTCATTTATTAGACAAATAAAACCTGTTTGTGACCAATGCCTTGTAAGTCTGAGTGCTTTAAAGGGAAACCAATAAAAAACAAAGGGACAAGTGCTTGATGCATACATTCCCAGTACCTTGGGTGTAAATGTAGTGGGCACATGGGACAAATGAATTAGAGGAGTTTAGAGGTCCTCAAAGTGTACCTAGTCCCTTTATTTTAAGACACTTGACACTGAGCACTACAGTGCCCCCTCCTCGTACATTATCTCAGAACTATTTCCTGATGTTTTCCAACTTTGGATTTTTATTACAAGGGCAGCCTTTGGCCTGGGTTGGCTCCAGCCTTTGGGAGATAGAACTGAGAACTTCAGTATGTCTGTAGAGAAGAAGAGTATGTTTATGGGTATGAAGCTGAAGAATGAGCAAGGGACAAGCCATGAAAATGGAGGAGTAAGCTTGTCTCTTTGTCGGCTACTCCTGTGAATTGTTTTTTAAGACAGTGAGGGTTCAACTGAAAAGGGGTTGCCTTTCTGGCAAATTAAAGTATGTTCCACTTTGGGGAGTGCCTGCTTCTTGCAGCAGACTCTCAACTACAGGGCAGTGTTAGAGGTTTTTCAGAAAGGTAAGACTAACTGAAGAAAATGAGGGATGTATTATATATTTATGGCTCTTGCGAGTTATATATGTATAAGTGTGTGTGTGTGTGTATTCTTTCTGAGGGGTTAAAATTTTATCTTCCAGAAATGTTATTAGCTTGGGTGCTTGCCCAGGAGTCAGGACCTTTTACTGAAAACTGCAGAGACCCAAATATGAACTATATGCTGATATTCCAAAGGGAAAATCAGGGTAGGAAAACAAATTAGTCAAATTCAGAAGTTTACAGGAGAAATTTTGGATGGGAGCACAAATGAAAAGAGATTTTTGAGAAATGTTGAAAAATACAAGAATCCCTCCCCTCTGCAAAGGAGTTGAGGTGGGGGTGTAGGTGTCTTTTATCTCACTTTTTTCTTATTTTACATTCTTTTTGTAATTCCCACTTACATTGTTTTAATCGGTGTATATTCCTGGCTCTGCTCACTTCTCTAATTTTTCTTACTGTCTAATTTTTCTGTGAAGCCAGAGACTCATGCTTCTTTGTATTCATCATGTTTGTCATTTCTTACAGCACACTAATGCAGAGACTGTATTCTTTGCTCTGGTTAGCTGTCTTACAAATATTCGCTATTGGTCAGAAGAGGAACAGAGAAAGAGTATTGATGGAATGTCAGAAATCCGTCACCACTATTGGGGAATCAACCTGAAACATATGCTCTGTCAGTGGGGGATCAGCAGGATCATCTTTAGGTAGAAAGAACAACACATAAATACATGAGAGAAAGCTCTCTCAGGAATATCCAGCTTTTCACTTATCTATATTGGGCTTGGTTCCAATGGACCTGGATATATGAGATCGTACTCCATCTTCTGCTAGATAAAGGGCCTATGGTACAATATCATAGCACTGGTGTTTCCCAGTAGTGTTTCTTCTAACCTTTGATAACCTATTATTTCAGTACTGTGGATACTTTTGGTGTTTCTGTTCAGTCGTGTCTGATTCTTCGTGACACTATTTGGGATTTTCTTGACAAAGATACGGGTGTGGTTTGTTACTCCTTTTCTAGTTCATTTTAAAGATGAGGAAACCAAGGCAAACAGAGTTAAATGACTTGACCAGGGTCACACAGCTAGTAAGTGTTGGAGGCCAGATTTGAATTCAGGAAGAGAGGTCTTCCTGACTCCAAGACTATCAATCTTTCTACTGTATCACCTAACTGCCCCAGTGTGGATACTTGCTCCATCCTTAATGACCATAACCTTTCTGTTTCCTATGAAAAAGTCTTTGAAAATTGTCAAGGCCAAGAAATTCATCAGCTTTCTGCCAGTCTGGTGCCATGCCTCTCCAAGGTTAGCTGAATTGCTCCTTGGACAACAAACATACAGTTCATCAGTAGACTTGCACTTGAAGCCATTTCAGGCTTGGCAGGACTTCCTAGAGCTTGTCTGCCATAGTCCTTGAAAAGTCAGGGTCACTTGCATGCCAACATGAGACTTTAGAAGATAATTTCTGAGGAGGGTGGCCCCATCCTTCACTGTTCCAGGGAAAATCTGCCTTTGGACCATGAAAGACTGCTTGAAAAAGAAGTTAAGGATAGTGATAATGTCCCAAGGAAAAAAAATTGCTTATATTCCTGGTTGAATTTGGAAGTTGAATTTCTCTATGCTTCAGACTTCATTTTTCACTGCTTTATGAAATCAGAGAGCTACACAGGCATATAAAACCTGTTATAAATAATTTGGTTCACCCGCTTAGTTCGAGTTGGAAAGGTTTGGCCTCTCTCCAGCCACAAGGCCTGGATGCCTTTGTCCACTGATGGGGAGAGTTCCCCTATGCTAAGTCTGAAGAAGTTGAAACTTAAAAGGAAGGCTTTTTTTTTTCTCCCAGAGGCTTCTTGAGTTTTACCTCCTTCAATAAGAAAATAGGACTTTCATTGTTCAGAAATAACATTCCTTTAAAAGGCTTCACAAGATTTCAAAATGAGATATGCTGCTTATCATTAAAAAAAAAATTCCATTGTGCTCCCCTTGGTAATGTAACATCACATACATTTTTCCCCCAAGAGGAGGGTGTGGTGACTCAGTGGGTTAGTCGATCATGAAATATCATGTTTGTGACTTGAGTCAGGAGATCAAAACAATGTAATTCTTGCAAGATCAGTGCCAACAATTTTCCAAGTTCTGCTTCAATCCTATGTTCTTTGACTTTGAAACCTTACTAGATTTTTTTCTGTTGCCATGTCTCGTCATGACTCAGATGATATTCCAGGAAGGGCCCTGAGTATCATATAAAGTATATTTCTCCCTTCTGAGGACACTTTTCCCCACTCTATATTTGATGATGGATTTAAAAACAAAAAAGGAGAGCAATTTCAAGGATTATTTATGAATAACATTGACACTTATGCCTTTAAATTTCTAAAATTCCTTATAACTACAATTTCATTTGAGCCTTAAAATCATTCCATGAAGCAATGGAAACACCATTGGAGAGGCTGTGATTTGTCTATGGCCTCAGTCAGTAAGTGTGGGAAGTGGGATTTTAATGCAGGTCTTGTGTTCAAAATTAAGGAGTCTATCCACTATGCCATACTGCTTCCCTAAAAGTATCCAGGAAGGTGGGCCAATGGGAGGCACATTTTTTGAATGAATGACACAACGAAATCTATTTCTGGACCTGGACCCAGGCTTTTCAACTCTGAGACACTTTGCTTCCATTTCATTTAGACGGTCTCCCCTGCCACCTGGAATATCTTATGTTAATTCATTCAGGCATAATTTATTGCTGTGAAATGGAGAAAAGAATGAAAAAATCCATCCAAACACAATTTTCAATAACAACTTTCCAAAAGAGAGTCATGTCTTTAATTTTTCTGATTGTGAAGCCAGAGAATTTTGGTTATGTGTGTTAGTTATGTACATACTAAACTCATATTTCCTGAGGAGTCTTTTTTTGGCTGATTCTGCATAAATCGAGCTTTTTTGTTCCTCCCAGCTACAAGCATCCTCTCTCTCAAAACTACCTTGTATTCATTTTTTTGTACACAAGTTACGTGTTGCATACCATGTGTACATGGATGTATGTGTGGTTTTTACAAGTATATGCTGTCTCCAGATTAGAACCTAACCTCTGTGAGGATAGGGAATTTTTCCACTATTGTGTTTATATCCAAAATCCTTAATATATTGTCTAGATAGCAGGTGAGTAATAAATGCTTGTTGATCAATCAATTAATACTAGCAGCAAATTTCATTTTATGAAACATCTGTTATCTTGGAATAAGACTTGTCCTAGGTACCATACAGAATATGCCTATCCATTTCCTCATTGGCAAAATGAGGTAAAGAGCCAAAAATAGAGAATGATTTCCTAGGTGACCACAGTAAAGATGTTGAAATATTCCTTAATAAGGGGAATATTAATAGCAGGTGAAGAAGAAATGGACATCTAATTCCTTATATTTTTGTAGCACTCTAAGTTAGTGTTTTTTCTTTCTTTTTTTTGCTCACAACAGTCTGCAAAAGGAGGTTGTATACTGATATGCTGGTTGTTTTTATGGATAAGGAAACTGAGAGATGCCCATTTGATTCATTTAGTACCAAGTCCTCATTCCAAGTCCCTGCTCTCAAGGAGTTCACAGACTTATCTTATCTTATCTTTTGGGTTTAACTTTAACTTTGGGTTTAACATTAACTCCTACTCAATGCAAGTCTAAGACTGTCCATTCCCCTAATGTCTCAGGTTTATTTAGCCTCCTGGTTTGATTTATTTTTCAAGCTATGCTGTATTTAATAAGGATAGGAGATATTTTCAAATGTGGAGTTCAACAAAACTTTTGAAAACTTTTGACCCAGAAGAACTGAGAAGAGGGATGAAAGAAATGGAACAGGGAAAGGGGACAATGGCCAGGACCATCGTCTTCTGGGTTAAGAGATTCTTCATCTATGATCTGAGAGATGAAAAGGGCCTAGAGTTGGACAGGAATAGCTCTCTTGAGGAGCTGACTGTAACTTGGGGAACTATGTGAGTCAACAGTGTGATCTGGCAGCCAAAAAAAGCTAATGTGCCCTTGGACTGTATTAAAAGAGGCATAGCTTCCAGGAACAAGGAGGTGATGATCCTGCTATGTTATGCTCTGGTCAGACCACATCTGGAGTATTATGTTCAGTTCTAGGCACCATAGTTAAGAAAGGAAATTGATAATTTGGAGAATGTCCCAAGGAGAATAACCAAGACAGCAAAAAAGGGGGGAGGGAATTTAAGTCTATGTTATATGAAGACTGGTTGAAAGAGTTGAGTATATTAAACCAGGAGAGGAAAAGACAAAATGAGCCCAGAGATATCTAGCTATCTTGGATTTAAGAGATATCATTTGGAAGAGGAAGTCAATTTGTTCTATTTGACCCCAGATGGAAGAACTGACACCAAAGGGGATAAATTGTAGAGACAAATAAGCTCTACATCAGATAATCTTCTTAATGATTACAGCAATGCAAAGGCAGAATAGATTCTTCTAGAGCTAGTGAGTGGAGGGTAGGTCAACAAGCATGTTGGATGGCCAACGATCGGGTAGGACGTAGTAGGGTGTCTTTTATTAGGGATTTGGATTAAATGGTCAATGAAATCCCTTCCAACTGTGATTCTTCAAAGATGAGTAAGGGTCATAGCTGGTTTGGTCGAGATTATTAAGATGGTAGGGAAATCCAAATATGGGATTGTGACAGATTAGTGGTGAGATGAACATGGAGTCAGGAAGGAGAAAGTTCCTGTGTTTGGTGTGAGTCAGTAGATAGTTCCTCTAGGCAGCAAAGGTCCCTGGGGATGAGGATGGAGATGTGTGTATATATGTATGTCTGTGGGTGTGTGGGTATGTGTTTTGTGTGTAAAGCATTGTAGCGGAAGTCAGCATCATTCACAGTCAGGATTGTCAGTTGAATTATTGATTAGATTCCTTGTTAATAGCAAATGTTTGTTAACTCCCAGGGCTGGGTATCTATCCCCTAAATCATTGGGAGAGTACTGAGCATGTTAGAAATCTCTGGAGGGTTGGGAGTACTGTTATTTTTCAGTTGTGTCCAACTCTTTGTGACCCCACTTAGGGCTCTCTTGGCAAAGATTCTGGTGTGGTTTGCCATTTCCTTTTCTAGCTCATTTTTACAGATGAGGACAAGGTTAAGTGACTTTCCTAGGACCAAATCGCTAGTAATAGGGCCAAATCCTGAGGCAGGATTTGAACTAATGAAATGAGTCTTCCTGGTTTCAAGCCCACTGCTGTATCTACTGTATCACCTAACTGCCCTATGGTTGGGAGTAGTGGAGCCAGTCCCAATTACTAGACTATAATTGTTGACAATAAAGAGGGACCAGTATTTAGTTTAATTCATGACTCTATTACTTTATACCATATTTAAAGCTGTAAGTCCACCAAATCCTTAAGGAGAGGAGGGATTTAACTGGAGATTAGAGTTCAATTTGTCAAAGATGTTTTAGAGGAGATTCATGCTTTGGGCCAAAAAAGGATTAAATGACCCTTTCCATCTATAGGGTCTTGATTCCATGACTCAATGACTGTCTTTCCCTGACTTTCTTCATTCATGGACCTCTCAAGAAAGCTCTCTGCTAAGTTTTAGGACTGTTTGCTAGAAGCTTTGCTCTTTTTTTAAACTCCTATTTTGGGCAGTTTTATTTTTAAACAAGAATGACAAAAAGCTAATTAGTTTAAGAAATATTCAATACACATTTATGTGCTACTGTGAATCAATTAACAAACCTTTATTAAGCATCTACTATGTGCTAGGAACCATGCTAGGCAGTGGGAATAGAACAGTCCCTACCTTCAAGAAACTTACATTCTGTCAGAGAACAAATGTCTGTATGAAACGAATATATGTGTATATATGGATATAGATGTTTAGATATACTATATGTTTATATAAAAATATATATTTGCAGATCATATGAATATATATCTATATTATAAATATGTTTATATATCATGAATATGTATATATTATATATATGTGAACATACATGAGTATATATTCACGTGCGAAACTCACAAACAATACAAAGCAAGATTAAGGTAAACTTGGATTAGAAATCTCTAGTAGTTAAGATCTTAGGGACTATGATAAATAAATACCTCAGATATAGGTGGTATAGTAGATAGAGTGCAGGGCCTGGAGTCAGGAAGACTCATCTTCCTGAGTTCTAATCTCTCCTCAGACACCTACTAGCTGTTTGATTCTGGGCAAATCACTTAACCCTGCTTGCCTCAGTTTCTTCATCTGTAAAATGAGCTAGAAAATGAAATGGCAAACCACTCCAGTATTTCTGCCAAGAAAACCCCAAGTGGAGTGATGGAGAGTTGGACACAACTGAAAAATGACTGAAAAATGAATTTAACAGTAGACGTGGTAAGATAAAAATAGAGCTCAGACCAAAGTTATCTCACCCTTCCACCCAGTAATACTAACACCTGCAGGCTCCAGCAATACTGTTTTCCAATCTATCTCTTCCCTAATATCTATTCCCTAATATTCTTTCTATATCTGATGGTCTAACGAATTCTGTGAATATCTATGTCCAATGAGCATCTATCTTGTACAAATGTGTTCTTCCATAACTGTTTGTATCAGCAAATTCTCATATGATGACTTCAAGAGACTGGAGAAGGAAGAAGGGAGATACTAGGCTAGCATCACTTTCTTTTGCTTACTAGTGGTTTGGAGTCCATTAGACTTAGAGCTAGAAAGAACATTAGACATGATGTCACAAACTAGACAGATTGGAGAACAGGATTGCTGGAGCTTGTTGGTATCTTTATAACTGGTGGGAGGGTGAGATAGCTTTGGTCTGAGCTCTCTCTATCAACTGTTATATTTGTGGCTGTTCAGTAGTTTTCCAATCCTGTCCAACTCTCCATGGTCCCATTTGGAGTTTTCTTGTCAAAGACACTACAGTGGTTTTCCATTTCCTTCTCCAGTTCATTTTATAGATGTGGATACTGAGGCAAGCAGGGTTAAGGAACTTATCCAGGGTCACACATCTAGAAAGTGTCTGAAGACAGATTTGAACTCAGGAAGGTGAGTCTTCTTAAGTCCAGGCCCAGCACTCTATCTGCTATGCCACCTAGCTGCCCTGTATCTATGGCATATACTTATACTATTTATGATAATTCCTCAGGTCCTGGCTGCTAGAGACTTAGAAGTCTCTGGATGAAAATCTGGAGTTGTTTTAAGTTTGTTTTGTATTGTGTGTGTCCTGTTTTAAAAATGATGAATCAGTATTTTTCCCTAGCTAGATGACATAGTGGATGGAGTTCAAATTTGGTCTCAAACACTTTTAGCCACTGCATAACCCTGGGCAAGGCACCTAACCCTTCTTTTCTTCATCTGTAAAAGAGAGGCACTAATAACATCTAGCTTGCGGAGTTTTTGTAAAGATAAAATGAGATAATATTTGTAAAGTGCTTTGCAAACAAAACTTCAAGTGCTACGGAAAGGCTGGCTGTTATTAGTATTATATCTGTTCTGAATATTATTATAAAACTAATCACTTAGAGTAAATAAATGAAAGCATTATTCCTTATGGTGCTATTTAACATCAACCCAAAAAGGTTGAACAGAAAAGGACAGCTTTAAACTATCACTTTTCAAGAAAGAGACTTTCACAATTCATTTCTTGAATCAATCTATTAGGGGTAAACGATGTGCATTTCTAATGCATTCCAATAAAATTTTGGGAAGCCAAGTAATCAGCAAATTAGGAAATAATCAACATCAAGTGGACTTGATCAGCAGCATCCTCCCGGCTGGCTACAGGTCATGGAAAGACAGAACAACACCTTGCTGGGAATTTACGGCAGTCCCATGACACCATTTCCTTGGTCAGTTAAGTCCAGGAAGGTAGTTATTATTAAGCACCTGCTGGGTAAGACACACTGCACATACCTTTTCCAATGTCCTGTGAACACTTAGAGGTTCAATAACCAAGGAGTGACATGGAAAATTTGAAGGGAGTTCAGAGGAAATCAAGAAAGATGACTAATGAATTGAATAAATGGACCCAGGAGAAAAGGTGTAAGCTGGGATTATTTTTCCAAGGTGTGACTTAATAATGCCCTTCAAGGATACGAATGGTTATTTTTTGAAGGTAATGGTGACGGCTGGTCTCCATTAAGGTTGATGACTGAACAAGGAGACATGGATTTTGTTGACAATAGGAGGGGTTTAAGGTAGACATGAGGAAGAATTTTCTGATTATAGAGATTTTTAAATATTGGAAGGCGCTACTTAAGGAGCTCAGGCAGTCTACTACTCTGGCAGGCTTCAAAAATTGGGTAGATTTCCATCTGTCTGGGATTGCTGATGTGCTGTTGTGCCTGAAGACTAGAGGCTGGACCGAGTGACCCTCCAAGATTTCCTTTAGCCCTAAAAGTCTGGGAGCTTCTTAGAAGGCTTTGAGATCCATAAGGGCCCTGACTGCTATATCGATTTAAAAAAATATCAATTTTAACACTAGATTTTAAAAAATATATGTGAAAAATGCATTTATGAAAAATATAAAGAAATATCTGTCATAAAACCAAGGGGTAAGTGGTACTGCCCTTGGCACAGTACCAACTTCAAATTGTTCAAAACATATGAGAAAAAGGGAGAAAGGCATTTTGTAAAATATTTAAAACATATGGTTTTTGTTTGTATTTCTTCCAAATGTTTAAGGAAAGTGAACAACTTGTACCTGTATACAATCGTGACCATGAATGTGCTATTATGTTTTAACAAAAAATGTATTTATAAGCAAGTAGTAAAATACTGAAAGAAATCATAATGTTAATAAATAGGAGGCTATCAGATTCCATATTAAATTTCGAGGACTTAAAGCTCACTTTGCAAAGAACAGTAATTTTAACTTGATGGATTAAACAGTTTTCAATATGGTATAAATTTCTGAGATCCACAGGAAACAATTCAATAAAGCTCGTGATCAGCTGGACCAATAGATAATACCCTCACTTAGAGCTGTTCAGAGAAAGAAAATATCACCATTAGGATATAACAGGTGAAAAAGTAAAATCTTGTTATGCTCTTACCTCCCAGACCTGAGAAAAAATCTAGATGGGGGTGGGGTGAGGTTTAGAGGTGGAAAATGACCTGTTCCTACAAATCCTTAAGGAATGCTTCTGCCTTTATGTAGCCACATTCCTGTTTGTAGACTAACTGTATACACTTCTTTTTGGGGGTGCAGGCATGAGATTTCAAGGTCTGGGAGGAAGGGATCTTTTCTAGTTCAAGAACTTCTGGTGTGGAAAAAATCCTCCATTAGTACAGATTGTCAATTCCTCTGTAACTTACAATCTTAGAAAGTTGTATTATCCCTTACTCCCTCTAACTTATCCATTTTTGAAAGAACATACTTTTTTGTGTTGGATATTGATGGTCTGTTGCTTGGCATAATGAATTTTTTCCCCCTTATATAAAGAAAAAGAAAGCAACCTTCGCATTTCATAATTTTCTTAAATCTTGTTTATTTTCAGGTATTCTCAAGAAGAGAGATAAATCTAGGTATTCTAAAAGATACTGTAAAATTTTGAATAATGGAAACCCTTTATAGAATTCCTAAAGTGGGGGCAGCTGGAGGAAGCCAGGAGGACCTGAGTTCAAATTTAGCTTCAGACACATTTGACACTTACTGTGTGACCCTAGGCAAGTCACTTACCCCAGATTGCCTCAAAAAAAAAAAAAGAAGAATTATGTGGTGTTGTTGTTTGTTTTTGCTTTAAACCAAGAAGTCCTAGTACTGTGATGTGGAATATAAAAAGATGGTGTTTTATTAAGCAATTGTAGTTCTGGTTGTGATTAAGTAATTGGCATCTGGGTTTTAACAGATAGAAATGTGGTATGGGTTCATTAATTATATTTTATGACATGAGGCTGCATTGAAACAGATACTGCAGAGAGGGGGGGTATACAGAGAGGGGGAGAGGAAGAAGGAAACGGAGAGGGGGACAGAGAGGCGAGGGAGGGAGGGAGGGAGGGAGGGAGAGAGGGAGAGAGAGAGAGGGAGAGAGAGAGAGGGAGAGAGAGAGAGAGAGAGAGAGAGAGAGAGAGAGAGAGAGAGAGAGAGAGAGAGAGAGAGAGAAATTGCCCTAGTCGTTGAATGGTGAAGTGATTTGCCCAGTCACAACACTAGAATGTAGAGAAGCAATACTTGAACCAAGGTCTTCTCAACTCCAGAGCCAGCCTGATACCTATGTCTACAATACATGCCCACGTGACATATTAATATTTTGACAACAGTTTCATCTGTTTTCAATATCACATCTTTTGTGCCAAAATTCTTAAATCTTGGAGTTCTTATATCAGTCATTCTAGGCAAGACCTTAGAGCACCAGGAAAATTGAGGCACAGAAGAACTAGGTGACATCCTTGCTTATAACAGCATATTACTCGAATACCCCTTTCTCCAGATTTCCAGCCTAGTGCACGGAAAACATCAAGATAGAAAATGCAGAGAAAAGCAATGAGAAACATGAATAAAACACGACAACATTCACTGAGGAGTTTGTATCTGGTCAATTTCCTCCATTCTTTTTAGACTTGATGAAGAATTGGTTGCAATAGTAATAATAAATAATAGAAGCTTTGATACAGAAAATTGAAAACACATGTTGTTGATGCTTGGAAGGCTTCATTTCCGGGGTAGCTAGATAAACAAATGTATTTACATAAGAGCTGCTTGAGTCATACTTATCGTAAGCTAATATTTATGCTAACTTCAATTGCTTTTCTGAAAATTGCTCTAATAGCAATTTCAGGAAAATAATTCCCCTCTCCAACTCACCACATATGTAAGTTTCAATTTAGATTTACATAAAGGGCAAATTTAGCTGGACAGCTCAAAGAATATCTTTCTTCAGTGTTAGGGTTTCAGTTAAGCTACAAGTCAAAGATACAAGGTTGTGGAACAGAAAGAACTGGGTTTAGAGTAAGAAGATCTGTGTTCAAATCCTACCCTAGGATACCTTGGTATCCCTGGGCATGTCATTTCCTTTCTTAAGGCTTGTTTCCCGACCTGTAGAATGAGGGAGTTGGATTATTGTGCCTTGTAAGGTCTTTGTTAGGGGAGAATCTATTGCATGTTTATCTCTGTATATTCATTACCAGGCACTGTGCTTGGCAAATAGAAGGCAATCAAAACATGCATGTTAATTTACAGTTCTCAATGTTATAAGAAATCCTGTAAAAAGACGATGAAATAGATAAAAAGACAAAATATAAAAAAGCTATTAAGTAATGTCTACCAACCCATCTAGACGACAGGCATTCCCTCTCCACACCCAGCAAATGTTTTGGCTTTTGGACTAGAATTTTTAATTCTCAGATAGAAGGGTGAGGAATAAAATCATGCTTTCCCTGTTCTCTCTGGAAATTATGGCAGTCCCCTAAGCCACTTGGACTTTGAGCTTCTTTGCCCTAATTTCCTAGCTTTTCCTTTGGACTGCATAATAAGAGTTTTTCTTCTAACCCAGCTGATGACTAGCCTGTTCTTGGACCTCCTCTGTCACTTCAGGAGTTGGCAGGCAACAGAGGCACTCGTAGCCAGTACCGAACGTCTTTCTCTAACGCTCAGCCTCAGAACCCTTCCTAAGGGGTTCATCAAAAGCATCCCACACCAGCCAAACTCTGTGGCATTTTGCGCTCAGCTCTTTGTCAGCTGTTACAAAGGCTTGCTGTTGGAGTTTTTCTTCTGCATTTTGGTCTGAAGAATTTTATTATTTCAATTTTGCTTTTTCTTCCTCTGGCGTGAGGAGGGCCAAGGGTGACGATAAGGAGAGCAGCAGGGAGACGCACTTAGCATGCTCATTGGAGTTCCCAGAAATGTTTTCAAAAGTTTTTAAAGTTTTGGACTAAAACCCATAAAGCAGACCTAATTTCTCACAGCCCCACCAATGCACCGGCACATGGACTCTACATCTGCAGTTTCTTCTACATCTACGTGTTGGCTGTCTTCACACAAAGAGCTACTATCGTTGGATCCTGGATGGGGTTTCTGCGTAGGAAAAGGAATCAAATTCATCTGGAAGAAGGATAGTGCTTGCTTATAAAGAAGAGGGCTTTAATTCGAGAAAGAACAAATAGAAACAGATTTACTGAGGGAGCCTAGCAAAAGAAGTGCATGAGGGCACTTTCTCTCTGAATCCTGGCTAACCCCAGTCACACAAACACATCCCCCTCTGAATGGATCTTTTGGAAACATCTCGTTTTTGGATCTGGTGAATCAGACAGCCTGATTCCTGCATAAAAGATCCTCCGGAAAATCAGAGAGCTTATCCTTTTCTTTCTTTAAAATACTGAACTGAGTTCTTTGTGGTGTGCTTTTTCCCCCTGTAGGTTTGGCACTTGTTTCTACCATTATTTCAATGAGTAATGACACCGTGGGCATGAGGCCAACCCTACCGGCACTTTACACTTTTCCCTTTCCACGAAATAAAATAGGACTCAGCTAAACACGCTGCAGTATTCAGATTTAGGGATAGGGATTATTTTCCAATCTTTCACTGCGTTGTAGTTAGGTTTTGGCGATCAGCACTTGGCTTTTTTTTTTTCCATGAAGTACTTATGCAAACCTTATTTACAGTGTGTACTGACTTTCATTACTACATAATACAGAAAATATTTGCTTCATGATGAAGCCAAATGCATGTTTATTTTGATTTTTGTCACTTATGGTAAACAGGATTCTAAATACACTCTAGTCTCATTCTTCCAAAGGAGCTCCGAACTATGTAAACAAGCAACCCTGTCAATGTGCGCGCCAGCCTCCCCTTCTACAAGGAGAGATGTGCTCATAAAATCATGACTTACTTTTATTTGAATTTCTGAGGCAACTTAAGATCATAGATGTAGAGCTAGAAGAGATGTGAAAGCCCATCTGCTTCAATCCCCTCAATGAACAGATAAGGAAAGTGAGGTTTAGAAAAGTGAACTAACTTTCCCCCAAATTACCCAGGCAGTAAGGGTCAAGGGCAGGATTCCAAACCAGGTCTTGAGATTCCAAGTTGAAAGTTCTTTTTATGGCACTGATATGGGATCCTTGTTAGAAATACTGCCCTTGATCCATTGTAGTAACGATTTTTTCTCAGTGAGACTGTATCAAATTGAGATTTGGGAGATTGAAAGGATTTGTGGTGTGCCTTTGGTCATTAAACTCCCTTAGAGTAAGGTCCAAGACAAATGTTATTCTGTCCTACAGCAAACAAGATTATAGCAAGGTTCTAGTACGGAGATTTAAAAAAAAAAGATTTTACAGAATCTGGATCATAGACTGAGAGTTGGAAGGGACATCAGAAGCCATCTAGGCCAATATCACCATTTTACATGTGAGGAAATTGAAGCCCGGAGGGTTGAAGTCATCTGCCCCCCCCATTATAGAAATGTAAGTAGAAGAGTCAAGATTGGAACTCAGGTCTTCTCACTCCAAATCCCTTTCCACTGGACCATGAATCGCACGCATTTATGGAAATACACTTCTCATTTGTGTGTGTGTTTTGTATGTGTATGAACGAAGTGTAATGAACAAATAAAAAACACTCTGTGGAGAATCAGGGAAACTACTCTTTGACCTTGGGGAAATCACTTCATCTCTAGACCTCAGTTTCTTGATCTGCAAAATAAGAGGATTGGATCAGATGACTTCTAATCTCCCTGCCAGAACTAATTTGGTGGTGCTGGGATACTTTGATTTACAACTGAAAGAGATTGTAGAGATCATCTAATCCAACTGAGCTTCTCATTGTAAAAATGAAAAAAAAAACTTTTACTATGGCACCTCTAATTATTTGCAGATAAGATGGGGTCCCCTTTTTGTTTATTCTACCGAGTTTGGGGCAGAGGCAACTCTATCTTCTCATCTGTTTTGACACCTAGATTGTTTTGCAGACTTGGCTTGGGACCACCTGGCCTTTCCCAGAGAAGAATGTTTTGCACGAGACATAAAAAGCACTTGTTAATCCATCTGTATTGTTCTCGGTTCATTCCGACTTTCCAGGAAGATGTTTAACTTTAATAAAGGCAATTTAACAAGGATTGACTTTAAATTCTACCCACAAAACCAGTACCTGTTTATTTTATGTTTGTAGAGAAAGATGAGTAAATACAGAGTAACAGAACATTTTCTGTGTATCTTGTTTAGTATTTTATATGAAGTCACGACACCAATATTCTCCCAGGGATGCTTTATGGCTATAAATCATGACTCTCAAAAGAACTGCAATTGCAGGAATCTTAAGGACAATAGAAAGATACACAGTCAACTTCAGTTCCCTGTGGCACATCACCACTGATGGCTTGCGTGAAGGACACTGATTGCTGTCTCCAAAGTTAGTATTGCTCTCTTAATAGCCTTTTCTCAATCTTCATATTTTTTGAATTTTCTACAGCTTTTGACATTGAGATTACCCTTTTCTGTTATACCATCTTCTCTCTAGGTATTTGCAGCAACATTGTTCTCATGGTTTTCCTCCCACCTGTCTGACTACTCTCCACTTTCCTTTGCATCTTCATCGAGGTCATGTCCATTAAAACATCTGGTTTCTTGGAAGACCCTGCTTCTTCTCTTTTTCCTCTAAACTATCTCACTTGGCTAACTCATCAGCACCCCTGAATCCAATGATCTTCTCTATGAAAATGAATCACAGATCTGTATTTCTGGTCCTAATTTCACTCCTGAACCCTAGACTCGTATGGCCAACTGTCCTTTGGATATCTCAAATAAGATGTCCTATATGAATCTCAAACTAAATCTGTCCAAAATAGAACCCATTACTTTTCACACACACACACACACACACACACACACACACACACACACACACACACTCCTTTCTAACTCCAAGACCAAATATAATATCCCTTATTGGCATTTAAAAGCTCTGGCCCCTCCCCTACTTTTATCTGTTTTCTTAAATTTTACATCTCTCCACAATACTCTTTAATTTAGCTACACTGGCATATTTGTTGTTTCTCACACATAACACTCCAACTCCTAACTATGTTGTGCTATGATTTCTTGGTACTGATCATCCCCCATGCCCAGAATGATCCCTCTCTTCACGTTCACCTCCTAGCTTCTCTAGCTTCCTCCAACACTCAGCTGAAATCCCTTGTGCTAGAGATTTTTCCTCTCCTAGTTCTCACACCTCCTCCTTGGTACCTTCTTTCTGAGCTTAATTCCCATTTACACTATATGTAAATATTTATCTATATCTATAGATATCTATTGGTCATTGTCCAGTTGTTTCAGTTATATCTGAATCTTCATGACCCCATTTGGGGTTTTCTTGGCAAAGATACTGGAATGGTTTGCCATTTCCTTCTCCAGTACATTTTTTAGATGAGGAAACTGAGGCAAACTGGCTTAAGGGATCTGCCCAGAGTCACATAAGTAGTAAGTATCTGAAGTCAGGTTAAAACTCAGGAAGATGAGTCTTTCTTACTCCAGACCCAGCACTCTATCTACTGTGTCACCTAGTTATCTGCATAGATATCTATAGATATATAGATCTCTTTGTCTCTGCCTCCCTCCCTCGCTTTACTACTAGAGTTTGCAGAAGGTGGTAAGCATTTCCTTAATCCAACGCTCTACCTGTTGGCTGCCCTCAGTGAACACTAGTATATTATCTAGCTATTGACAGTTCCCACAGACTGATGGCAAGTTTTTAGGCGATCTTTTCTCCTGCCATCTGGGTCCACCAGCTTCTTGACTGGCATTTTCACCATCTCTCTCCCAGAGAAGTAGCAAATAGCTTTCTCAGGGCAATCTCCTATCATTCTGTTATAGTTCTTCTAAAGGCCCTTCTGTCACTTTGTCCCTGTTGGGCCCTCTAGTGGCAACCCCCTGGTATCCAAGCTCTTGTAGGGAACTATTTTTCTGTCTGCCCAAGAAAACATAACACTGTTCTATGTCTAAAGATCCTCTGATTTCCTGATCCTATGGATAGACTGCTCCTTCACTGCTCCCTTGGATCAAGGGGCTCCCATACATAACTCTGAATGCCTTTAACAATACTAAAAGGGAGAGCTAGCTCACCAACTCTGCAGTGTCTAGTTATAAGTTTTCAGAGGGGACTTTAAACAACTCCATCTGTAGCTCATGTGTCCTTCAGAGTATATAGAGGGCACATTCAAAATAAAGTAGGGACAGGACTGAACTACATTTGATAAAAATGAGTATTACTCTAGAAAACTTCTAATGCTATTTGCTCAAGGGAGGCAAGGAATGGAATGCAAGAGTCGAGTTGACAAGTCAACAAGCAAGCATGAAGTGCACTCTATGCATCAGGGACTGTGCAAAGCACGGAGGATGCAAGCAAAAGAAAACAAACAGATGTGTGTGTGTGTGTGTGTGTGTGTGTGTGTGTGTGTGTGTGTGTTCATCCTTTGTTGCCAAAGAGGACCATGCGATCAGAAATCATGACATGACTTGCACTTGACTTTGTTTTGAGTGAGGGAGGGCTGTGCAAGGTCACCAGCCTCACTTCTCCTCCAGAGTCATATGAGTCCATTGACCAGATATTCATCAGGATAACTGGAGCAGGCATACATACATATATAAATAAAAATATGAAAAATGAAATCAACAAGAACAAAAATCCTTGCTCCAGAGAATCCAATGAGAGAGAAAATACATGAACAACTCTGTATAAGCAAGATATATATATATATATATATATATATATATATATATATATATATATGTACATATATGTATATGTTTATGTATTTGTAGATAGATAGGATAGATATCTATATAGCTCTATCTATATGTGTATAGATATAAATATATGACAGATTGGAGAAAATCACTATGGAAAAATAGTGGAATTAAGAAGTAGAAAAATCTTTTTTTTTTGATTTGTGATTTTTCTTTCTTTTTTTTTATTCTTTTTAAATAAATTTATTTAACTTTTTACATTCATTTTCACAAGATTTTGGGTTCCAAAATTTTCTCCCCATTTGT
>CM053769.1:18987678-19035281 GCA_028658325.1 Potorous gilbertii | reverse complement strand
GTGAGTCTTTCTACTCCGCCATCTTGGCTCTGCCCAGAAAAATCTTCTTGTAGAAGGTGGGATTTTAGTTGGGACTTGAAACCCAGGGAAGCCAGGAAGAGGAAAGGAAGGAGAGAATTCCTTCAAACATGGGAGATGACCAGGAGAGATGAAGTCTACTGTATGAGGAAGAGAAAGGAGGCCAGTATCCCTGGATTGGAGAGTATGTGTGCGAGAATAAAGTGTAAGAGTAGAAAGGTAAGAAGGAGTCAGTCTCTGAAGGGTTTTAAAATCCCAACAGAGGATCTTATATTAGATTCTACAGGTAACAGGAAAGCATTGGAGACTATTAAATGGTGGGTGGCCGTGATGTGTGACATGGTCAGACCTGTGATTTAGAAAGGTCAATTTGACAACCTTCAGTTGAAGTCAACAAGCACATAAAGAGGGTCTAATATGTGGAAAAAGGCAGCTAGATGGTGCAGCAGATAGACTCTCAGGCCTAGAGTCAGGGAGACTCATCTTCCTAAGTCCTGATATGGCCTCATACACTAGCTGTGTGACCCTGGGCAAGTCGCTTAAGCACATTTGTCTCAGTTTCCTCATCAATAAAATGAAGGGGAGAAGGAAACAGCAAACCACTCAAGAATCTCTGTTAAAATCCCAAATGGGATCACAAAGATTTGGACAGGAACAAAACAACTTAACAACAATATGACAAGCACTGTGGCTTGGTGAGAGGACCCCAAAACAGACAAGAAAATAATTTCTCTACCTCAGGAGGTTACATTTTACAGAGAGATACAACATGCAAATTAATAAGTAAACTCAAAAGGCACTAACTAAAAGAGGAATACAGATGCTGGGGTTATGTGATCTTAATCCTGGATCTCAGAGACCTTAGAGGTTGGCTAGTCCCCAATTTTTTTATTTTATAGTTGAAGCAACGAAGAGCCTTAAATACAGGCACCCTCCCTAGGGCACACAGGTAAATGGCAAATCTAGGATAAATAAAAGCTTCTAAGAAGTAATAATTGAACAGAGTCCAAAAGGAAGTAAGGAGGGAGTACCCTGTGGGAATCCTACAAGCAAAGGCAGGGATAAGGCCCATTCAATCCAACATCCCTTGGATGCTTTACCAGGGTGTGGATGGGAGTCAGTGGAATCCAGTGGACAGAAGCTTTGGCAGGTCCTACTCACCAAGCTGGAAAGGTTTCAAGATTAGGTCCAGCCACATATTATCTGTGAGACCCTGGACCAGGGGTAGGGAACCTGCAACCTCTAGACCACATGTGGCCTTCTTGGTCCTTGCATACAGCCTTTAGATAGAGTCCAAGTTTTACAGAACGAATCCTTTTATTAAGGGGATTTGTGATGTGGTTTGAATTCAAAGGGCCATACTTAAGGACCTATGTGGCCTCAAGGTCATAGGTTCCCCACCCCTGTACCTGGACAAATCATTCAACTTCTCCTGGACCCAAGGCAACTCGCTCTGACTATAAGTTGCAGAACGAGTGTTGATCTCTCACACGAGGGGGAGAAGAATATTCATCAGGAATTCCCTGCTACAATGAAGTCATAGGCCTGGTCCAAAAAAATCCAAAGAAACCAAAACAAGGTCCAGCAATAACGTGTCTGTCATCTGAATACCAGCTTTGCTAATTTAGGGAGGGCTCAAAACAAGAGACTTGGTCACTTGATAATCAATCACTATTTTGTCCACCCCAAGCCCCTTGAGGCCTCTCTCCTAAAGAATGAATGGATTAGAATCTGCAATGACAAAGGGAATGCCTTCCACCATGTTTAAATAAACAATTCAGGCCCATATGCACCAGACAGTTCTATATCCCAAACACTTTTTAGCTAAGAAATCTAAATACGTCTCTGCTCACGCTTTTTACCAGTGTTCATGGTAATCCATTCAATACTGCTCAAATATTCCAAGAGCCTGTAATATTTTTACCTTCCATCTCACATCCCCTCTATGATATAATAGATGATGTTCAGAAGTTGCTGAGCCTGAAATATTCATCCTCCAACCAGTCTGTGGATGAGCCTCCTTCAATGTCATCAGGCTGACCCTCAGAAAACAGACATATGGCAACTCCTCCAAGGAACTAAGTGGTAGAAGAGAAACAGTGCGGGATCTAATTGGAAAGACCTAATTTCAAATCTGGCTTCAGATGTAGCTGTGTGACTCTGGGCAGTCCATTAACTGCTGCCTGTCTCAGTTTCCTCAAGTGTAAAATGGAGATGATGAAAGTACCTCCCTCTTGAGTTGTGGGAAGCAAATGGAATATTTGTAAAGTGTCTAGCACTGAGCTTGGCATGGAGTTAAGTAACAGAACCCTCTCTCACTCCTTTCCTCTCTTCTACCTTCCCTCCCTTTCCTCCCCCCTCCCCTTCTTTCTCTCTCCCTCCTTCCCTCTTTCTTTCCCATTTTTCCTTCCTTTTGTTTTTCTCTCTCCCTTCCTTTTCTTCTTTATTTCTTTCCCCTTTCTTTGCTTCCCACTTTTTCTTTCCTTTTTTCTCCCTCTACCCTTCCTTCCTCTCCTTTCCTTCCTTCCTTCCTCCCTTCCTTCCTTCTTTTCTTCCTTTCTCCCCTTTCTCTTTCTCTCTTTCCTCAAGTTCATCCTCAAAGACTGGAGCTTGCCAGGACCAGACAGAGCTTGGAATTCTTGGCCATAATCTTTAAGAACATCTTTAAGGTGTTGGAGGAGGGTTTTAAAAGTAGGGAGCAAGTAGTAACACTTTTTAGTTTGAGTTTTGACCACCTCTCACTTTCCTTGGTCATCTTTGGATAGAGCTATAAACGATCAACAAGATGGCTCAAAGGCACGTAGTGGGAGCCAAAGAGATATGCTCAAGAAATTGGCATAATCTGCTAAGAGGAAAATGGGAAAATGAGCCACCAGACTATTAAAAAAAGCAATTATACTTTGAGTACTCTCAACTTCAGGGAATCTTCTCCATGAAGATCAAAATTTACCATACAAATCAAGAATGTCATTTAACATATGGCAAAAGAATTAAATGTCAGTTATCCTAAATAATCAAGCTTTCCCCTTAAAATAGTGTAACATAAAGAGAACTAGACTCAAGAAATATCGAGACAGGTAGACAGATTTAAAGCAAGAAGACACCTCTGAGATCATCTAGATAATCTATCTCATTTTACAAGTGAATAAGCTAGCACCTAATGGCTTGCTCAAGGTTATTTATTGAGCTAATAAGCAGTGGGACTAAGATGGGAACATGTCCACTGACTTACAAATCTGGTGAGTCAGGAGCTTATGGTCTGAGTCCTGGCTCCAACATATATTAGCTGTTGAATCACGGGTAAATCACATCATTTCTCTTTAATTCTGTTTCCTCATTAATAAAATGAGATAATTTCCCCTACTAGGGCAGCTAAGTAGTAGAGTCGATAGACTCCCAGCTTGGAGTCAGGAAGACTCATCTTCCTGAGTTCAAATCTAGCCTCAGACACTTATTGGCTGTGGGATCCTGAGCAAGTCACTTAACCTAGCTTGCTTTAGTTTTCTCATCAGTAAAATAAGGTGGAGAAGGAAACAGTAAGGCACTCCATTATTCTTGCCAGGAAAACTTCCAATTGAGTTACAAAAAGTCAAACACAACTGAAACAAATGAGGAACAACACAACTGTTCTATCTTTTTCACAGGATTCTTGTAAGATCGCTATGTGACTTTAAAGTACAATATGAATGAATAAAAGAAAAAGCACTTTTTAAGCATTTACTGTGCGCTCACAGGAACTGTGAATCTATGTGTTGTTTGTTATTATTTACTAAATGATGAATTTGGAATGCACCTAACGTATTTCAGAAATGAGAATATAAATGCATATAAAACCTATCAAAACAAAGAGGTGTCTCAAAAGACTTTATTCAATTAAACTGCATGAAGGTTTTCGGGACACTGTATTTATTGCTTAAAGCCAAGCATAGCTCGAGAAAGTGGCATATCATGGTTTCTGGATACTAAACTCTGGTCTGCGACTGATTTAATGATGGACCTGTGGATTAATTTTTCTACATTTCATCAATTTCTGATTACATGTGTTGATAGAACTTTTAAAATATCAAAATAAAAGTAAATAGAGAAGAAGACAAATAACTGATTTTGCTGCAGCCTGTAGTAAGTTAGGCAAGCATTTCAAGACACTGATCAATCAGTGCACTGTAGGGCGTCCTTGTGTGTGTGTGTGTGTGTGTGTGTGTGTGTTCATCCTCCATTGCCAAGGAAGACCATGCCATCAGAGAAATGATGACATGACTTGCACTTGACTTTGTTTTGAGTGAGTGAGGGCTGTGTCACCAGCCTCATTTCTCCTCCAAAGTCATCTGAATCCAGTGACCAGATATTCATCAGAACGACTGGAGATGACCCAGGATGAGGCATAGTGGGGTTAAGTGACTTGTCCAAGGTCACACAGCTTGTGCGTGTGAACTGTCTGAGGTGAGATTCGAACTCAGGACCTCCTGACTCCTGCACCGGCGCTCTATCCACTGCACCACCTAGCTGCCCGCTAGGGGCATCCTTGCAGGTAATCTAGGAAGGAGGGGAACAATGAAGGTTTTCTCTTACCAAGTTCTGCATTTAACTTTGCTTATTTTGCTCAAATAAAACAAGAAGGACAAAAGAATGTGCTCATTATTTTGCCCCCAAACTACAGAGCAGGTTTGACGTCTTGAGGAAGTGCTAGACTGGTCAGGTCTGGAAATGAAAGCTTTCTATTTTAATAGCCATTAAACAGGGACAGTAAAAAACTGCTACCAACTTCTTACTGCCAAAAACAACCCCAAACACAATTAAATTTTTTGGCATTGCCACTACCACCAACTAAGAGTCCTAAAGCTTTCCTGATCCATTCAGTCCTTTCCTCTATTGCCCAGATGGACATTAAAGGAGACAAGTGTGCCCTGGCTGGGTAGGAGTACAAAAACAAATTTCTTGGATATTCAGTTGAAATGGCTTTTTTCCTTTTTGTGGGGGAGGTGGGGGAAGAAGTGAAGGTAGGCTGCCTGGGTCTATGAATTTACTAGTATAATTAATTCTCAGGGTATAAGCTTCCTTCACTAATGGAGATCAGGAACTCCTTTGTAACTGTCTTCAAGAATGGTCTGGTCCATCAAGGTTAAACGATTTACCCACAATGACAGCAGGGGTATGTGTCAGAGGTTATACTTGATTCCAGCACTTTTAACTTCAAGGTATGTCTTCTAGCCATTACCACCCTACCTACTTTGGGCAAAGTTTTAAGAACTATGTTTATCCCAGCCCAAACTACTATCTCCTATACTTATCAACCACAACTATATTCATTAATTTATTTGCTCTGGTATATAATTAATATTTACTGCATATTTTGTTACATGTATGACAATTTGGGGGAGAGTCATTGATCTATAAAAATATTTAATGCTATTCATTTGGTGTCTTCATATTAGTCTAGGGTCCTGCATGCTTTTATTTTGCTCTGGATCAGAAGAAAAGATACCTGTCTGCAGTGTCAATAAGCTGTTAGACTTGTGACAAGTCAGGCCTTGTGACTCTCTGTTGATTTAACACTAAGCCCTAAAAAAATTGTCTAAGGTAAAGTTGGGGTGATACGTTTAATGATCTTACCTAATAGGCTTAACCTTTTTGTTTGGTTTTCTGTTTAATTCACTGAAAATGAAACAGAATTTTAATGTCCCAATACCTAACTTTCATTAAGCTGAGGACAATTATTTGTAGGTAACTAGAACTTTTGAAAATAAGTCCTTGAGACTGATATTCAGCTATACAGATGCTGTACACATTCATTTTTCTCCTTTTTGTAATGTAAATAAAGCTATGAATTTACTCCATCTCAATAAAGAGATTCCCCCTCAATGGGGGAATAAGTTTGGGTTGGGAGAGGGATCTTTCTTCAAAAGAAAATCTTATTATCCAAGGAAGGCATAATTTTTCAAAATGAAAGTTGATGGAAGAAGCCTGCCCTTGTTATACCCATCGAAAATTCACTTTGGATATTTATCTTTAGTTCCAACTGTTTTTCTTCCCTTACAGTCATATATTTAACCTATAGATAATTAGTTTGAGAAAGTTAATTTCATGGCCTAAATTCAATTTTTATTTCTGGCAGCCTAAAAAACAGAGTCATTTCCTCCTTCTCCCCAGTCCCAAGAGGAAATCAGAGCTTCCCTTCTCTAAAGTGATAATTTTCTTTCCATAAACAGTAAAAGTCTATAACTATTGTACGCTGAATTCATCCCCATGAATCACAAGTATCCTGCAAAACTGTCCACATCCTAAAGCTTAAACTTCAAATCATCCTACACCTCAGCTGAAAACAGCTTATGGAAAGTACATAGGAACTTCTGACTCATTTGTATGAATTCATTGTGCAATTGCTTTTCCTCATCTCTATCTTTCCCTGCTTCCCACTTCTTGCCCCTCTACTTGGATTCACTAGTTTGCAAATATTCTCTTTTCTCTTGCATCTAACTGTCTTACCAAGAAACCTAAAGTTTAGGGAAAAACTGATGTGCTTAGTGGTTTCTCAGGTAGTGTTGCATTTGAACTGGTTACTGAGTTGTCAAGCTTGTCCTTTGTTTTTGAAGAGGTCTATGACATCAGACAAATGATGACATGACTTTCACTGAACTTTGTTTCGAGTGAGGAAGGACTGTGCAGGTCACCAGCCTCACTTTCTCCTCCTGAGCCATCTGGATCCAGTGACCAGATATTCATCTGGATGACTGGAGGCGATCCAGGATGCAATGGCAGAACTTGGCCTATTAGACTAAGACTTTTTCAGATCACTACCTTGCTTAAAGTGAGGTAGTGAATTTAATCATTCAGTGAATAGGCCTCTTTACTGAGTTACTGAGTACAGTTTTAGGAAACATTAGCAACCCATCTACAGGCAACTCTAGTCTGTGTTCTCCTGCTAAGGAAGAACTAATGTGATGTTAGGAAAGACCTTTCCCCTTCTTGGAGCCTCAATTTCCTCACTTGTAAAATGAGGAGATTGGATTAGGTAACCTCTGATTGTTTGTTAGGGACTTTCAGGCCTCAGTTTCCTGCAAAATGAAGAGATTGTACTCTATGACCTCTGACATCCTGTCCAGTTAAACCCAGGATACTACCATCTCCAGTGTCCCTTCCAGTTCTAACAGTGTATACCTTCAATTTCTCTCACAATTTTCTCTCTTTACCTTTATATTTACACAAGCCCCAGTCCTCGTTACACATTAAATAAGGGGAAAAAAGACAAAAAGTAACGCATACTTAATCGTAAAAGGCTGGCAACTTATCATTGATTTCCTCTGATGTCATCATCAACAGGAAAGCTAAAGCAGTTAAGCTACAAGAAAACTGGAGATGAAATTACAGCTTTAGTCTTGACCTAGGAGTATGGCTCAGTGTGTGTAGCTGAAATGACTTTAATAGATGTTTCCCTGTCCCTATAAAACACATCAAAGGCTTAGTTTTCAAAGCACTCAATGGCCAGCCATTTGGAAGGAGGCATCCAGTCCCCAAAGTCTTCATTGTAAGCAGATGGCAGTGGCCATGTCAAGGCTGGAAACCACAACAGATATGTCTTGGCTTGTAAAGATAACTACTCAGCATCCCCTTTCTCCCCTTGTCCTAAAGTTCAGAGGTGCCGGATTGTAGGGAGCTTCTGCTATTACTCACGTCTATAAAACATGAGTAGGTGCCCATGTATGACAGGTCATATAAAGTTCTCCTCTGAGCAGGAGCAGCCATACAATTCCTGCTTTGTTTTCCAGGATTCTTCCCCACCCACCTCAGTGGGACACCTCTGTCAAGAGCCTCCATAACTGACTCACTAGATGGCACTTTTCTATCACTGCTGAAAGGTCACTAGAGGAGGGAGGGGAGTTAACTCCAAAATCAGGCCTCCTTAACCTGGGGGTCATGAATTTGGGGTTTTTTTAGTTGTGATAAATGCATTTCAATATAATCAGCTGTTTAAATAAGCCTATGTATTTTATGCATTAAAAATTACTTTAAGATGGGGCCCATAGGCTTTTCTAGATTGTCTAAGTGTTCCATGACACAAAACAGGTTATGCACTACTGCTCTAGAGTTTCAATAGAAAAGAATGACCAGATTTCCTTCCTCATTATGACAATAAAAGGAAAAGACTGTCATTTGTATATTATTGTATTTAAAAAGTAAAAATGAAAGTGCAACCTTATTTGAAATCCTTTTAGACAGACCTAATTCTAATACACCCTCCTCACTCCCCACACGCACATCACTAACATATTGGGGGATGGTTCAAAACATTAAGGGCCACAAGGGCTATTAAATTAATGAGGTATTACTTTTACTTATTTATTAATAGGATGTATGAAGTTCATTTCCTGATTTTCAGAACTACATAAAAACACATTGCAAGGCTTTGTTACGTAGTTGTATAAGCTTTTAGGGTCCCCGGCAATTCTCCAAGACTATAGAATTCAGAAACTGATGGAGGGAAATTTCCCATCAGGAATCCCCTTTACTGGTCAAGTCACATATGTATGTATGTGTGTATGTGTGTGTGTGTATATGTGTGTGCACCTCTTCATCCCCACAATATGCCTGCTATTCTAATAATATACTGTTATTAAGTACTACTTAATCAGAAATCTCATGATAATACTCTTAGATTAAAGCAACAGGATTCTAAAAGAGGTGAAACATTATTTTAACAGCTTCCTTTACAATATTTCAAGAATATTCTCCCTTGGACTTAGCTGCTTTTTAATGAATTCTCTACTGGGTTATGTTACAATGAAAGTGCAAAGTATTGAACTTGTAGTCAGACAGACTTGGGTTCCAGTCCTTAGTCTGACCATATGACCTTGGAAGAACCATAGTTTCTTCATCTGTAAAAGGGGAACATTGCTACCTGCAGTATTTGCCTCATAGGATAGTTGTGAAGTCCAAGAGTGACACTCTACATAAAGCACTTTGAAAAAACTTAATAGGCTACACTAAACGTTCTTGATACTTTATCATATTCTGAGTAGGTAGTTGCTGAGAACAGAGTTACTGCTCATTCTTCATTCTCAAAGAGGACTGTGGACATCACGAGGGCGATGTCTTGACTTGTGCATGGATTGGAGTTGAGTAAGGCTGAGCGGCACAAAGTCATCTGTCCGTGAAAGGTGCTAGGAAAGGAGGGAGTCTAATTACTGTTTGAATCTCTAGATGCCCACTTTCGAAGTCCCACCCCCAACTGTTCTTTCCCACTGAGGAGTATTTACAATTAGCAGGGTGATGAATGTTAGCATCATGTGTACTAATAGTGCCAGACTTCACTATGTCATAATTTATTGAGCTCAGTTATTTCATTTGGCATCTGCTTATGTTTTTAATGCATTTTAAATATTTGTATATTTGTGTAGCACTTAAAGAAAACTATGTTAAAAAAAGGCACTAAGGGCCCTTTGTTCTAGGTAACATGGCTCATAACTTTGTGGTCAACCATTTGGAGAAATTGTTCTTTCTTTTTTTAAAAAAAACTGTATCCTCCCAGGCTGAGCTCATTTCATTGCAAGCCTCCTGGGACACACTATGTCTACAGTTTTTGTCTTCGTGGCATCTCTGATTATAGGAAAAAAAAAACTGGATTTCTTCTACAAACTCAGCAGAACTCTGAACAGGCACCGTGCCATTCTTCATCTCCTGTGACATTATACATGAGGCTGAAGTTCTGCTTGTTTTTTTAAGTAATGCCAGCCAATGGGGAATTCCCCAGATCTTCCTTTCTAGCCCCAACAGAAGAAAGGTACCAGGTCTCAAAGCCTGTCTTATTTTAAAATCTGATCATACATGGGAAATGTTTTACAGCCTTTGGAGAATATTTATTAAAATGTGCCGGTCCACACAAAACCTTTACTAGCCAAGACTTCCCCCATGGAATTTCCACGGGTTGGAAAAAGACTTTTCAGCATTATATTTCCATTGTCCATCGTAAATTTGGACTGATCCTGGGTAAGTATCTATTTCAGCAAAGGTATTTTATCTGCCCTTGAAGTGAATGCCAGCAGAAGTCTCAGGGACAAGAAATTCCCAAGTTTTGGTGGGTTAAAAATAAAAGCAAAACTTTCTTAGTAAACCCCGTTTGCTTCCAGATAATTACCACGTGAAATGGAAAGAACAGTGACCTTGAAGTTAGAGACTTGGGCTTAGCAATGGGACCATGGGTAAGTCTATATTTTTCTGGGTCTCAGTTTCCTGCTCTGAAATGAGAGAATGGGACTAGATGATCTAGCTGCAACAGCTTATTACTAAATGTCATTTACAGTTTATAAAGGCTGACCCATCCCACATTAAGCTTTTTTTTTTAGTAATGTCTGATGGTAACATTAAAAAAGAATCTTTTTCATTTAGAATGAAAGGCATAAACTATTAAATATTCCATTTATTCCATAAAATAGACTATTCCAGACTCTCTACAAAATATCAAGTTAAAATAAGAGCTAGAAAAATTAAACACTGACAACTTCTTTGATTTCTTTGGGGACTGAGGAATGAAGCTGGATAGTAGTTATAGGAGAAAATATAATTATGGAGACCGGAATGTACTGATGAGCTATTATATGCCCAGGATTATGGCAGAGTGGGTAGAATTCTGATCCTGAAGCCAGAAAGTGTGAGTTCAAATGCTATCTCAAACAGCAACTAGCTGTGTGACGCTGGACATGTTGTTAAAACATCTGTATGGTGAGAATTCCTCATTTTGAAAGTGGGCATAGTATTAGTACCTACCTCCTGGGTAGAATACACACACACACACACACACACACACACACACACACACACACACATACACATTAATGTATACATAGATATATACATATATGTGTATATGCCTATATGTATATATGCATATGTGCATATGTATATGTATATATACATATATATGCACATATACATGTGTGTGTAAATATTCATGCCTCCCTGAGAGAAGCCATATCTAGACAGTCTTGTATGGACACACATAATTTACATAAGCAAAGCACAGCATACAATACCGTTTACAAGAGCACTGGGAAGATGTTACAGAGGGTCGTGTATATGAGGAAAAAATTCTCAACAACTAGTATTTAGAGGATAAATAATCTGCTTTCTGGAGGTAATGAGTTCTCTACCCAGATAGATTCCGGAGCTCTCTCCATTACTGGTAGACTCCAAGCAAAATGTAAGTTCCTCTGGGCAAACACTGCTTTCACTTTTTAGTTTATATGCCTAGCACAGTTAGTGACACACAGCAGGTCCTTCATAGACGCTAGCTGATGAAGTGATGTTGTCTTGGTCACTCCTTTTCAGGGAGGGGTAAATTTATGAGTCTTCTGAGACCCTTTCTCACTGATGCCCTAGGATTCTAAGATGCTGTAGACCCAGAAGGTTTCCAAGAAGAGACAGGGCTACACCCAGCAAAAAGCCCAACTACCTAATCTCTTGTCAAATGTCCTGTCCTTGAAGGCCTTTCGTAATTTGGCCCCAACCAACTCTCTCAGCCTTATCTCAATCTCTCCCTTTTTACATACACAACTCTTCATATCAGAGACACAACTGAAAAACTTGCTGTTTCCACAGTATTTCCCCACTGCCCAACTTCCACATCTCTGTTTATCCTTCCCCTATATCTAGAATGTTCATTACTCCCTATTTCCACCTGTTGACATCCTACAAATCTCTGCTCAAAGGTTGTCTCCTTCGTAAAAGCCTCTCTAATTTCTACCCCACCCCTAGAAGCTAGAAGTGAGTCCTTCCTCAGTTGAGCCCATAGCACTTATGTTCTGGTCATCAGTGGTCCAGTGTAGAGACCACTTGCCTGAGTCAGAAGAGCTGGGCTCATAACCTGATTTTCTCATTTATTTATTAGCTGTTCCACTTCTGGCAAGCCACCTCAACTCTCTGACCCACAGTTTCCTCCTATGGGCATGATAATTCCTCAACTACCTATCAGAATTTTTATGAGGGAAATGCTTTGTATAGCTGAAAGAGCTAAGGAGATCTAAGTTATTAAGAAACCCCTCTTAATTAGCCCTTCTTAGCTCCAGTACTTTCCCTCTTTTAATTATTTGCTATTTATCCTGCATATATCTTACTCTGTATATATTTGTTTGTCTGTTGTCTTCCTATTAGACCGTAAGCTCCTGGAGGCTAAAGATGCTCTTTTGCCACCTTTTGTATCCCTAATACTTAGTAGAGTGCTTAGTGGAGAGCCCACAGTAGATGATTAATGAATATTTATTTATTGATTGGATGGTCATAGTTTATAAAATTCTTATCCATGTTCATTTTCCATCACTCTTACTTAAAGGGAATTCTTATAAATTACAAGTGACGATACCTTAGTTATCTATCTCTTTTGACATGAATATGGTGAATTTTGCATAGTAAGTGCCTAATAAATAATTCAAATGTCGAATATTTTAAATATGCTAAACAAAAAGGAAAATAATGCAATGTATTAATGAAGACAATTACTGCTATAGTCATTTATAGGAGTGAGAAATCACTGTGGACTGAGATAGAATGGGAATGCTACATGAGTTCGTGTGTGTGAGAGAAAATAGGGAGAGAGAAAGGAAAGGAGTAAGATGGGGAAGTAAGAGGGAGAGAGGAGCATTGCAAGAGTACGTGTTATAAAGTCAGCAATTGATTAAAAAACCAAACCAAACCAGCTATTAGAAAAGCAAATTGTGGGAGGATTTTTTTTTTTTTGGTAACTATCAACTTACCCAAAAGTGTGGTATTATAAAATGGGGGCAGCTAGATGGCACCATAATGCACAGAGTGCTGGGCTTGAAGTCAAGAAGACTCATTTTTCTGGGTTCAAACCTGGTCTCAGACATTTACTAGCTGTGTGACCCTGGGAAAGTCTCAACATTGTTTGCCTTAGTTTTCTCATCTGCAAAATGAGCTAGAGAAAGAAGTGACAAACCACTCTAGTACCTTTGCCAAGAAAACCCAAATGGGGTCACAAAGAGTCAGACACAACTGAATGTCTAAACATCAACAATACAAAATGACAACTCGTGGTTTAAAAAATTTGTCACTCTATTTCTGCAAACTATATATTATGTTCTATTTGAGCAGGGAAGAAAGATGACAATTTTATTGATCAAGATCATATTTGTACTTTGTTATCAAGGATAATATTTCATCTGATGTAAGGCATTTTGTCTTGTTAAGGTCCACCAGTAAATGAAAATGAGCCAATAAAGATGAGTCAAAGGAGATTAAGAAATCTGGAAAATTGAGACATGCATGGATTAACATAGTTTTAATGATCTAATAAATAGATGTGCCTGCCAGCATCTGTTCTGAGAAGATTTTCTAGTGCTTTTTCTTTCATTCAATTTCCATAAACATGCTTAAATTTCATAAAAGCCTCATATTTCTTGCCAGAGTGCTAGGCATAGTAAACAAAGAATATACTGAACTAAAAGAAAAACAAATTATTACACCACATGATAGCACTACAAAAAGAATGCCAATTAATAAACTTGCTAATTGTTCTTTGCTGTTGTAAACGGCAATTTCTTTGTTTGGTTTTTGTAAAGTAGAAAACAATTTTTATTTAAAGAAATATTTCTGATATGACTGTTTTTAAAAGAAGGCAAATTGGAAAGTGTGCTAGTTTTGAAGTCAAGTACATGACAAATCCTGACTCTTTCATATCCTTGCAGCGTGTCCTTGGGTAAGTCACTGGACTTCTCTGGGTCTCAGTTAACTTTTTTGAAAAATGAAGGGGATGAACTGGATGACCTCTTAAGACTAAATCTATGATTTTTATGACCTAATACCCACCTCTGATATGACTGTTCTGGAGTTTAGTGTAGTGGAAAGTGGGCTAGACTTGGACCCTAGGAATCCTCCAATTCCAAATTTATCATCTAAAGTTTTGTGACTTTACACAAATGCAGGCTATATCATTGTTGTGTTCATCTCTTGTTGCTGAAGACCATGCCATCAGAGGAATGGTGGTATGTCTTGTACTTGACTTTGTTTTGAGTGAGGGAGGGTTGCACAGGTCACCAGTCTCACTTCTCCTCCAGAGCCACCTGAATGCAGTGACCAGATATTCCTCAGGATGACTGGAGATAGCACATAGAGAAACTAAATACATATATATATGTATATGTATATATACATATACATATATATATATACACATATATATGTGTGTGTGTGTGTGTGTGTGTGTGTGTGTGTGTAAGAAGACAAAACGGGTTTAGCTGCAAGAGAATTAAAATGTATGTCAGTCAATAACCTTTTATCAAATGTCTACTATGTGCTCGACATTATGTGTTAAGGCCTAGGGATATAAAGGAAAAAGACAGTCCCTGTTCTCAAAAAAGTTATGAGTTTACTTTCCCTATCATGAAGTAATAAACATACCATTAACAGTGGTACTCTGCGAATGAAATAACAAGTCAAAATCAAGCCTATTACAGCCCATGTTCCCCTATGCCTTGCTGTGTTCAGGTAGCAATGGGATTCATTGCAGCAAAGACTTTAGCAGAGTATACACAATAACTATGCTTATTTAAAATATATTTAAATAATCACTGAACTGTACTTGTGTTCATTATGGTGAAATAAATACTCAACAAACATTTGGCTACTTCAGTTTCGAATTTCAATTTTGTTTTCTTTTAAATTGCTAGCATTTTAGACAAGGCATTTGTTAAAGGCTTGGAAACAAAGTCAATGCCCATCTATCAGAGAATGGTTGAATACATTGTCACACAGGAATGTACTGCAACGTGACTGTGTAGTAAGAATTGTTGTTGTTGCTATCTGTCCTTAATTCTCAACAAGGACCATAGCATTAGGAAGGTGATGCTATGACTTGCAAGTGAATTGGATTTAAGTGAGGCAGGGCTGTGCAAAGTCACCAGCCTCACTTTCTCCTCCAGAGCCTTCTGGTTCCAGAGGCAAGATACAGATCATGACAACTGGAGATGGCCCTGGACGCAATGGGAGACCTTGGCCCTTTCAATGAATGTGCTGAACACAGAGAAGGGTGTATAGAGGAGATGATGTTGAGCAAAGTTAATAGAGACAAGAAAACAATCTACACATTGACTCCAAAAATGCAAACAGATAACTGGTCACACATGCACATACAAATCAAATGTGAATGCTGCAAAGTTATACAGATCAAGCACGGATCCAAAGAAGAGAGAAGAGAAGGCATTCTCAACTCATCACTTTGCAGGGTCAGGAGGCTTTCAAGTGTGACATAATGTGTATATTTTTAGATTTTTTTTCCAATGCATTGATCAGTTATGCTAATTTATTCCTCTTATTTTTCTTTAAAAAATATTATTTGCTATGTGGTATGGCTCTGCCACATGAAGGCTAGGGAAGGATATGAGGAAAACTATGGTGATACAAAAAGTAAAAGATATTAATAAAAATTCATTAATAAAAGACCCAGTATCATTCAAAGATGCATTGTTAGAATTTCAAATACCAAAAGCCAGAGGAGTACCTTTTCCCTTCAGCAAATATACCATGACTCTTGAGCTTCCATACATCTTGGGATTGATTCAGGGGTAGGGTCATTATCAGGAAGATCCTGAAACTCCTGAAACTTTCCTATAAGTGACTCATAATCCTAGGAAAGGGACATTTAGCTAATCTTAGTTCCTAATATACCTCCTCCAATATAGCAGACACTCAATAAATTAAATTAAATGCTTTAAGGTAGGCAAAGCAATTTGCATGTCATCTCATTTGGTCTTCCAAACAACTATATGAACAAGGTGCTGTTATTATCCATATCCTACAGATGAGGCAGCTAAAAATACAAGAGTGTAAAATGACTTGTTCAGGGTCATATAACTAGTAAGTACCACCCATGAAATATGGTTATCGGCATAGTAAAAAAAAAATAGAGAGAGCTCAAGTTAAGAATCCCTGGCTCTAAGGTTATTACAGGTACTTTAGGTCTGTTAAGTCTTTCTTGATTGTTCTATGCGCTTTGCAAAGAATCATGAATTTTGTACTCAATAAACACATATCAACACTTACAGTAATCTAGTCCCCTACCTTTCCAACCTTCTTACATATTTTTTCCCTGATATGTTTTTTACTTCAGTGACACCAGATTTCTTGCTGTCCCATGAACAGGACACCACATCTTTTGGCTCTTAGCATTTTTTCTGTCTCCCATACCTGGAATACTCAGTTACTTCATCTCTGTCTAGTGGCTTCCTTTAGGTCCCAACTCATTTTCTCATTTTCTATAGGAAGACTTCCTCAACATCTCCTAACCTTCCCTCTGTTAATTATTTCCTATTTATTCTGTATTTGTGCCTGATCTATGGCAGAGCTCTTATTGGTTTATAGCTGGACACATGGTACCTTGACCCCAACATAGTAACATCATTTTATCCTCTTTGAGAATGAAAGAAAACCATCAACCAACCAAGAAATATCAATGTATTCTATATATAGCTCTTTTGTATATATTTAGTTACTTGTTGCCTCCTCCATTATATTGTGAGCTCCTTGGGGGGAGGAGTTAGCATAATATACAAGGATAATACATATTTATTGACTGCCTGCCTGGCTGATTATGATGTCATAGTACTGTTCTAGCCACTGAGAAACCTAAAAACATTAGATAAGAGTCGAGCAGAGACACTAGACATAAACACAGAAAACTATAATGCACAACATTGCATGATATGTATTTTAGGGAGGTGTAGAACAAAGCAATATAAGGTCAAATAAAGAAAGGGACAAACATCGTTGACTGGGGAAATCAGCGAAAGCTTCCCAGAGCTGGTGGTAGTTCAGACAGGATTCAAAAGATCAGTACTCCCTTCCTCCTCCCTCCCCCTCCCAAACTTTGGCTTATGAACAGATATAATTCACATTGTTCCATGAACTAACCTTCTTGAGTTCACCGCAAAGCAGCAAAAAGAACCAAAGCAGCAGCCAATTTCTGATGAGCCAATGTAGATGAATTTTGAATCGTTTCATTTTTTTTTTGTGCGTGGGAGTAACACAGGAATTACAAAATGCTGAGTTTCATGTTTTTCCCTCAACTAAATGAGAGCAGTTCATGAATAGAACTTGTATTTCGCAGGAGAAAGGGGGATGTTGTGCACTCCATGAAACATAAATATTTTGGTCACCAGTAGTTATTGAGAAGCATAGCAGTGGACCAAGTTAAGAGGAAAGGTTGATTTTGCGAGAGTGGCTGGGCTAGGGTGGCTCGTGCACATGGGTGCCCAGGGCTTAGTGAATGCCTGTATGTTTGTGTAAGAGGACAGTAAAGGTTTCTCACTGCTGATGAGCTGGCACCAGGCCTCCAATTCACAGCCAACAACAGCACCGATGGCTGTCTGGTGGAAGCCAAGAGCGTTGCAGCCCCCTCTAGGGTAACATTCAGGAGGGAGCCAGGGAAGAGAGCAAAAAGCAAGCATGCCATGAGGACGAGTCAGATGGAAAACAGGAGGAAAGAAAGGAGAAAGACCTGGAGAAAGAGAAGGAAGGCTGACATGAGCACAAATTCTCTGGGAAACCCTGCTGACAGAAAAGCAAAAACATCCCTGGCCACCCCAAGGGGTAGAATGGCAAAGTTCAGCTGCCCACAGGGGTTTCGCTGCCCCAGTAGGTGAGCTGTTGGGATCAGTAGGGATGGCTGCATGTACTTTAAAGAATCAAAGGGACAGTTTACTCCATTGAAACAAGGAAAAGTAGCAAGTAAAGTTCAGTGCTAGAACACTTCCTCCCCCCCCCCCCCAACAAATCCCTCTCCACCCCAGGAGTAGTGCTTTAAATTATGACTTGGAGACTCTCCCTCTCCTCCATCTCTCTCCCTTCATTTATCACTAGCATGATTTGGATGAGCAAATGGCTCTAAATATTTTTGAGTTCTTTATCCCACTGAGGAATATAAACTGATTTAGTTCTAGCTCAGCAGAGGTACAAAGTCTTCGGACACCCCAGCCTAGGAAGGGAGCTCTCAAGCAGCACCTTCCCTCCCAAGCTGCCCTGCTTTTCTTTCTCATCCTAGCAATGACCCAGGAATCAAATATGAATGCCAAAGGCTCCTGGAAACAGTATCTGGACCTGGCTCTGAGAATATATCAGAGATAGCAGCTGGGTTCATAAGTCTTTTTCAAAAAGGATTTAATGGTAACATTCAGCACTCAGATTAGCCCATATATCAGTCTAAACTGTCATTTTCTTGCCAGTGAGGGACAGCCAAGAAGGTCATGTGTCCTGCTGGGATTAATAGTGGTATTTATTGAAATGCCTCTCTTATCACAAAGCTAGGTCAGGGGTTATGTTTCTAATTAGATGGAAATCACCTCCCAAAATAATGTGATCTAGTAGCATGTGCTGTCTCTGTCTCCCTGGACTATTCAAAGTAGCTGTTAAAAGTTAGAAGCTGGTGCACAGGTCGGGGAAAATAGGCAGAGTACAGGAAATAGAAACAGGGAAAGAAGTTTTTGTTAAATTAAGAAGCCAGAGTTAAGTCCTTGTGACTGAGTTTGTCCTACAGAGGAAACCCATTGACTCAATAGTCTTCACTGAATGTCAAAGGGGTCCATCACATGGACATGGACTGACAGACACACACACTAGAGACCAAGAGCCCCTCCATCACACCTATGCACCTCAGTTATGTGTGTATGTGTGGGAGAGAGAGAGAGAGAGAGAGAGAGAGAGAGAGAGAGAGAGAGAGAGAGAGAGAGAAGAGAAGAGAAGAGAAGAGAAGAGAAGAGAAGAGAGAGATATGCATACATACATACATAATTTTGACCACAACCACTCAAGTAAACCATTTCCTAAAGCACAAAGTACCTGCTGCATGACTGAAAAGAGAGAAAACACAGATCTTGGAGCACAACTGTATTCTTTCATTTCTCTAACAAGAGACTGCAAGAGAATCAATAGCAATAATATCATTTCCTTCCTACTTGGAAGGACTATTGGGAGAGTTGGTGGGAAAAATTATTTTAATGGCACTTTGATGATTCTTCACGAAAATTACTTAACACACATTTATGAACTATTTTCTAAGGGCCAGGCACTGGGCTAAGAGACTAGTAGAGAATGAGAGTTGCTTTCCAGGATCCACGATTTCTCTCTTTTTCTCCAGGCAGTGCCTTCATGCTTCAGCATAGTTTACTTGAATTACTTGGTAAAGATGAATAAGGAAAAAAAAATAAATCATCTTGCAACCAAGGCATCAAGGTATAACACAGAGATGCATAGCTTTTGTGTGTGTGTGTGGGAGGGCATTTTTCTTGGATTTTTACTATAGTCTGGTAAAGCCCATGGAGTCAACAAGCACTTATTAAATAAAGTCGTGTTTATTAAAATAAACACTTAAATGTAACAAGCTTAATTAAGTCTTGGAAATACAAGGAAAGACAAAAATCAAGCTCCCTTCCCTCAAGAACAAGCACAACCACAGATCTCTTCCAAGCATAACGTCTTTAAATGCATATTAAAAAACTCATAAGATGACAATGAAAACCAATAATATTAAAATAGTTGGGGTGGGGGGCAGAGCCAAGATGGTGGAGTAAAAGCAGGGACTTGTTGGAGCTATTCTCCCAAACCCAGTCAAATACCTGTAAAAAAATGACTCAACAAATTCTGGAGCTGCCAAATCCACAGAATGATGGAGTGAAGCAAATCTTCAGTCCAAGACAGCCTGGAAAGTTAATGGGAAGTCTCTGTCACACAGTGCAGTCTAGCATGGGCCACACAGGCACAGAGGACCTGAGTAGGACTGGGGGGGTGGGGGGGAAATGAATCACCAGCACTCATGGCAGTTTCCAGACTTCATGACCCCAAAAGGTTAAAGAGAAATTGGAAGGTCAGTGGAAAAAACCTGTCAGACCTGTGTGAGAGTAGAGTGGTCCAGCTTCAGCCCCAAGGATGTAGAGGGGGTGGAGGAGGCCATGGCAGCCACAGAAACAGCTGCAGAGGCAGAGGCAGTGGCAGTTTCTGGAGCTCTAGGCTCACAAATTGTGGGGGGATTGAGCTGCTGACAGTACACCCCCCCAACCCCACACAAAAGTTAAGTAAATGGCTGGGGAAATGAATAAAAGCAGGAAAAAAGAATCAGACCATAGAATCTTACTTTGGTAGCAAGGTACAGCAAAATACACAAATAAAAGACAACAAAGTCAAAGCTCCTACATCCAAAGCCTCCAAGAAAAATATGAATTTGTCTCAGGTGATGAAAGAGCTCAAAAAGGTTTCTGAAAATCAAATAGGAGAAGTAGAGGAGAAATTGGGAAGAAAAACGAGAGTGATGCAAGGAAAGTATGAAAAATGAGTCAACTCCTTTCCAAAGAGAACCCCCAAAATGCTGAAGAAAATAACACCTTAAAATAGACTAACCCAAATGTAAAAGAGATCCAAAAAGCCAATAAGGAGAAGAATGTCTTAAAAAGCAGAATTGGTCAGATGGAAAAGTAGGTCCAAAAGCTCACTGAAGAAAATAATTACTTAAAGATTAGAATAGAGCAGATGGAGGCTAATAACTTTATGATAAATCGAGAAATTTTAAAACAAAACAAAAGGAATGAAAAAATAGCAGACAATGTGAAATATTTCATTGGAAAAACAACTGATCTGGAAAATAGATCCAGGAAAGACAATTTAAAAGTTATTGGATTACTGGAAATCCATGATCACAAAAAGAGTCTAGCCATCATGTTTCAAGAAATTATCAAGGAAAATTGCTCTGATATTCTAGAACCAGAGCGCAAAAATAGATATTGAAAGAATTCACCAATTACCTCCTATAAGAGATCCCAAAAGGAAAACTCCTAGGAATATTGTAGCCAAATTTCAAAGCTCTCAGGTCAAGGAAGAAATATTGCAAGCAGCCAGAAAGAAATAGTTCAAATATTGCAGAAACACAAATAGGATAACATAAGATGTAGCAACTTCTATGTTAAGGGATCAAAGGGCTTGGGATATGATTTTCTGGAAGTCTAGGACTAAAACCAAGGAATCACCTATCTAGCAAAACTGAGTATAATACTTCAGGGAAAAAGTGGTCACTCAATGAAATAGAGGACTTTCAAGCATTCTTGGTGAGAAGACCAGAGCTAAATAGAGCATTTGACTTTCAAACACAAGAATTAAGAGAAGAATGAAAAGGTAAACAGGAAAGAAAAATCATAAAGGACTTGCTAAAGTTGAACGTTTACATTCCTATATAAAAAGATAATATTTGTAACTCTTGAGAATTTTTTCTGTATTAGGGCAGTTGGAGGGATTATATATATATATATATATATATATAGATAGATAGATAGCGGGCACAGGGTGAGTTGAATATAAAGGGATCAAATCTAAAAAATAAAATTGAGGGGCAATGGAGGAATATATTTGGAGAAGGGGAAAGGGAAAAATAGAATGGTGTAAATTATCTCTTATGTAAGAGATGCAATAAAAAGTTTTTTCAATAGAGGGGAGGGAGATGAGAAGGAAAGAGTGAACCTTACTATCACTGGCTTTAGCTTAAGGAGGGAATAATATGCACACTCAATTTAGTATGAAAATCTATCTTACACTACAGGAAAGTAGGGGGATAAGCAGGGGAATGGAGGGGAATAATAGAAAAGAGGGCAAATGGGAGGAGGTGGTAATTAGAAGCAAATACTTTTGAGGAAGGACAGAGTCAAAAAGAGAGAATAGAATAAATGAGGGGCAGGATAGAATAGAGGGAAATATAGTTAGTCTTTCACAACATGACAGTTATGGAAGTATTTTGCATCACTATACATGTATAACCTACATTGAATTGCTTGCCATTTCAATGGGGGTGGGTGGAGAGGGAGGAAGGGAGAAGAGTTGTAACTCAAAGTTTTAAAAACAAATGTTAAAAATTGTTTTTATGTGCAACTGGGAAATAAGACATACAGACAATTGGGGTAAAAAAAAAATCTATCTTGCCATATAAGAAAATACAGGGGAAGAGGATAAGAGAAGGGAGGGGTTCGATAGAAGGGAAGGCTGATTGGGGGAAGGGGTAATCAGAATGCAGACTGTCTTGGTGTGGGCAGAGGGGACAGATGAGGAGAATATTTGGAACTCAAAATCTTGTGGAATTGAATGTTGAAAACTAAAAATAAATAAATAAATTTTAAAAACAGAAAACATTAGTAAATCTCTATTTACTTGTCTGCCTGCCTGCCTGCCTGCCTGTGTGTCTCTCTGTCTATCTATCTATCTATTATAAAACAAGTTCATAAACTCCAAAGTTAGGAAATCCTGAGAAATTTAGCACTGGATTTAGAATTTGAAGACTTGAGTGTGAATCCTGTCTATTTGATTACTTCCTTTATTATCTAGAGTAAGTCATGCCACTTCTTGGGCCTGAGTTTTCCCAGACAGGATTGGCTGAGATCAGGGCTCTTACCCTTTTGTGTGTGTCACTGATATCTCTGACAACCTGATGAAGCCTACGGACCACTTCTCAGAATGTTTTTAAATGAACATAAATTATCTATGATTACCAAGGAAATCAAATATACTGAAATAAAGATATAATTTTCTTCCTCCTCCAAGTTCATGGCCCCACTGAAATCTTTCCACAGACCCCTCAGAGGAAGAATCCCTTGGATCAGACGATCTCTACAGTTACTTTTAGGTTCTGTGGTCTGCAAACAACTGATATAACAGCTTACTCAGAGTCTAACTATCCTTCAAGTCTTTCTCATGTTGTAGAATCACCTAAGCTTATATTCCAAGAACATAACATTCAAAAACTTGGAGCCATCGCTACATTACAGTCCTCCCATCTAAGCCTAGCCTTTCCAGTCTTAATACATACTACTTTCCTTTTCATACTCTATGATTTGGCCAAATTTGCTTTACTGTTTTTCACACACAATACTCCATCTTCCACAAAGGCATATACTTTCCAAGTTGCTGTCCCCCATGCTGGACATTCATTTCTGTTCACTTCTGCCTCTTAGAACTACCAGTCTTCTTCAACACTGAAGTCAAATGTCACTTTCTGAACTCAGTCTTTCCTGATCATCCAGGTTTCCCCATAATTATATTGCATTTCTTTTTTTATATAACATGTTGCACCTCTCCCCTCACTCTTTGCCAGCCCCCATCATGTAAGCTTCCTGAGGGCAGGCACAGTTTCACTTTTCTTTGTAAACTTTGTTCTCTCTTTCCCCTAGCATAGTGTTTAAAAATACAGTAGGAGCTTGTTGATTGAAAGCTTGCTCTACCAGGCACTAATCTGGACACACATGGAGGTGTCCATTAATTAATAAATCAACATGCATTTACATAGTGTGGTGGATAGAGTGCAACTTACAGTGAGAAAGAGTTGAGTTCAAATCTGGCCTCAGACACTTAATAACATTGTAATGCTGAGGCAAATCACTTTGTCTTTATTTGCCTCAGTTTCTCCATTTGTAAAATGTGAATAATTGTAGCACTTACTTCCTAGGGTTGTTGTAAGGACTGAATGAGGTAATATTTGTAAAGCACTTTACAAACCTTACAATATCATACAAATGCCAGCTATTATCCCCAAATGCTGACTCCTGTGCTGTGCATTAAGGATACAAAGAGAAAACTTTTTTTTAAAAAATAGGTGTCCACTTATCCAATTACTTCTCTCTTACAGCACCACTAACCATCTATTCCTAAAGTGTACCACAGGGGATACTACAGGAAGTCCACAAGGTCTGGCTTCCTGATTAAAAGAGCCTTCCCTGCTATTTTCAGGGAGAGGAAAAGGTGTGTGTATGCTGCGGGAAGGGAGAACAGGGCTTCCGAACACATTGGCTTTTCTTCAGCAGTCTGGCACCGCTTCAGAAGTAAATGGGAAAGAAAAAAAAGTTTGCCACAAAATTTCTGCAGAGACACTTAGGAAAGAAGTTAAAGTCACTCCTTTGACCTGGGTAATGGGTTGTAAGAGTGAGGCCAGATATGAATTTGGGCTCCCTATTGCAGTTCTGTTCTGTCCTGCTAGGCTCTTCTCCACTGGCTGTCTTTCTCATTGCTGGTGTGGGAAGGAAAGGTTCAAAAATTTCTTGCCAGATAATTTGTTACAGTAATCGACTTGTGTGAAATATTGCAATTTATAGTTTCTAACAGTTTCTTGGATTGGTGGAAAGATATGAGAATTATAATCCACATTCCTCTGAACAGGAAAGCATTAATGCTAGCCAATTTTTGGTGGAATCTATTCTAAATGCTCCATATATTAAGAGATATACATTGTATTGACAAGTTTCATTAGAATTTTATGAGACTTTCTGTTTGGGCTTGTGGGACAGCATTTAAAGGTCTCTTACTATACTGTTAAGAATACAGTTTAGGTTATAGCTAGTATTTAGGCTTAATTAACTTTTCTATGAAAAAGCCTAGTTTCTTTTCTCTAGGTTCAATTTAAGACTGTAAAATCTCGGAACTTTTTCCAAATTTCAACAGAGTTTTCAATTTCAGTTGAAGTTTCCAAAGCAGTTACTTAGACTGTGGTTTGAGCTATGATAGGAAAGAATCTTTACAAACAACTGTATCAACTGGTATTGTAACAATTGAATATAAATGGAGAGTAGAATAGAAGGGCCTTGAGGGTAGGTAGTATTTCATTTTTTTTGCCTTTATACAACCAGCACATTGGACATGATATAGACTTATTAAATGTTGGTTGTGTTGAATGGAAAGACTCCCTAACTTCCTTGAGGCACAATTTCTAGGGCTTTTCTGATCCCCTAGTTGTTGGCACTGTCCTGTTTTGTCCATATGCTATCTGTCTCCAAATTGATCCCATCAAGTAGGAAATAAACTTCATAAGGGCAAGAACAGGTTTCTTGTTTCCTTGTTTCTGTTTCCTCAGTGCCAAACACTGTGCTGTGCTTATAGTGGATGTTAATGAATTGAAGTAAACATAGCTGTCACACATAACAGCAACTTGGAGATCCTGAAGACTTTGGAGACATGGCCTACAAAGTTTTCAGGAAAACTGTGCTCTTACAAAATGGCAGGAATGAATGGACCTAGGACTTAAAAGTCTTTGAGAAATTGGTTATATTTTTAGAAATTCCAGATTACATTATCTGTAAAGTCGATGATATCCTCAAGGGCTAAACCATCTCCAAGTCACTAAGTCAAGAAAGAAAGCTTCTATTAAGTGCCTCCTACATAACAGACACTGTACTAAGTGTTGGACATAGTAGAGAATTCAGGGAAAAATATTTCTTCTAGGTCTTATTTCATAAGTGTAACTTTATTTTTCTTTGAAAAATTATTTTTCTTTGAAAAATAAAGTGAAAGGGTACTCATCCAAATAAGGAAATAAAATGCCCAAAGTAGAGACTTTCATCCAAAGTACACTAGTTTTCATTTTTGGCCTTTAATTTTCCTGTTCTTTGGATTTATAAAACTTAATTTCTGAGATTTTTTTTAGACAGAGTAAGTAATGTCTACCTGTGTTCACTCAGTGATTTATTATGTTTTCCCTAAACTATTATTTTTCCTTTTTTTGAGGAAGAATCATAGAAAAATGGAATGATTTTTCTTGCAAAGTAGTAAACTCTCCATCATTGGAAATAGTCAAACAGAGTTTGATGACAAATTATCAAGGATAGTTTCTTCAAGGTTTTGTTTAGGTGCCACCTTCCACATGAGTCCTTTCTTGGTCTTCCTTCTTATTAGCAATCCCTCTCTCCTCAAATTACCTTGTATTTACGACAATTCTATTCCATAAAACAAACATTTATCTGGTACTTCCGGTGTGCAAATCAGTATTAGTCACTGAGGACAGACAGAAACAAAAGGGGGCAGCTCTCAAGGAGTTTATGTTCTCCTGAGGGTTACAATATCCAACAACAAATAGAAAAAAACCAATTTGTTTATGTTATTTTAAAATGGACTTCCAATGTGGGCCATTTTGCCTGCAGCCAATATTCAGGAGAAAAGACTTTTAATGGTAGAGAGAACGCTGAGTTGGTACTACACATCTGTGACAGGGTACCTAGGCAGCGTAGTGAATAGTGCACTGGACTTGGAATCAGGAAGACTTCTTCCAGAGTTCAAATCTGGCTTTGTTACAAGTCTGGCCAAGTCACTTTGCCCCACTTGTCTCAATTCCTTATCTGTAAAAATGAGCTGGAGAAGGGAATGGCAAATCACTGCAGTATCTTTGCCAAGAAAATCCCAAAACGGGTTCATGAAGAGTCAGACATGACTGAAATGACTGATCAATCATAACAAATCTGTTTAAAGGGTGGAAATGGAGGGTAGAGCTTCTTGGGAGAGACACATGTAGATTCAGAGACTCTTTAGCACAGACAAGATGGAAGAGAAGTTGCAGATCCTGTTTTTCAGCTATGCCCTGGACAACTTGAAGACTTTCCCTGCGGTAAGATCAAGTCTACCCTCTTGTTTTGAATTAAGATTTCATCTCTCTCCCAGCAAAAGACCTTATTCTGGCTTTGGCATTCTTTGCCATATTCTTTGCATTTTGAATAGACTGGCTTACCAACTATTCAATATTTGTGATGATCTTTTGTAAAAACAATGTTGGCAAGGAGCTAAAATGGTGAAAGTTAGTTAAGGGCTACTATCTCCCTTCAGAATGACCCAGAGGAGCAGCACTTGTTCTGAATCCATTGTACTCTTAGATGACTAGAGAAAAAAATTACCCAGTTATCTGGTGCTCCTGGAATTTACCTCTCCTTCCCACTTACCTAGTTTGTTGGCCATTAGAGGAAGTACCCTTGACTCTCCTCCTCCCTCAGAGGCGGGTCAGATTTCAGATTATGTCTATCCATGCCACCCTTGAGCACTAGCATTGAAATGACTTATGAGGACACATGTATCTTTATTCACAATATTCTGCTAAATGTTTAACAACTGGCTGCATGACTTACTTTTAAGTTTCAGTTACATCATTAACATTTTTTCCATCATTTTAAGTCTACACAATCAATGAAACAATAAAGTGAATCCTGATGTATATTTGCTAGTTTCCAAGACATAGACACTCATGCTGAAAACTTAGTGATAGACTCTCAGCAAGCTCTGGTAAGAATTTGCATTCAATCTCCTCTCCCTTAGCATAAATATAAGTTCCTTGAGGGCATGAACTATTTCTTTGTCTCTCTGCCCTGCCCCCAGAACTTAGTATAGTGTCTTGTGTTTATAGTACAATTAAAAATTGTATTGAATTGAATGCTATAAGAGAGACTTTTTTTTTTTTTTTGGTCTGAGTAGGAAGTTTGACTAAATGACTTCTCAGGTCCCCGGCAGTTAAATCACTAAATGGTTCAAGTACTATGTTCTACACACATGCCCTTCATCTCAAGTACCGTTCTTCCAAATCCTAGAACATAGGATCTTGATATATCCCTGAGGATGCGAATAATTTTCTCTGAATGGAAGTGCACTAGCCTAGTCCAAAAGAGGCTTGTGAATACAAGCCAAACTAACGTACTTTTAGCTTCTTCCAACAGCCAGATATTTTATGAGTTTTGCCTCTGACAAAGCCAGAATCATGAAAGCCAAACATCTTTTGCTTTTGCATTCTCATTCCATGAATATAACAACTCAGCCAACAAAAAGTCCCTTTGGGCTAGCTTTGAACTTTGGAGAATCTCTCAAGGTTGCTTCCACCTGCTCCTCTGATATGATTCAGTGGGTGTTCATGGATGTGCCAAGGTCAAAGGTACAGGTGCATTGCTGGTGTACATGCTATTAACATGTGATGTCTTTGAATCAGCAGCTGTTTAATGTGCCCTGTGTTAGTGCATGCACCTGGATGTTTTGGCACTCCTTTATGTGATAGGAACTAAAATGTATAAAGTATCTTTTTTTTTTGTCCTGATGGATATCTATTAGAATACATGGTGGTATCAATGTAAGTCCCTTGCTTCTCTACTATCCAAAACCTCCTCCTTCTACTATAAAAAAAGGCACTTTCTTGCATTAATGGTACCAATTGTCTCAACTTTCAATTTTTCTGGCCTCTGCTAAGTATATTATAGATTATATTATATATAATATTATTAATATATTATATATATAATACATGCACACATATGATTTGGGATTTTTCTATAAGTGCTAGAAAAAAGTCTTAGAGAGAGTTGGTATGACCATTTCAGGGCAACTAGGTGTCAGAGAGGTTAAAATGTCAGAACTGAAGTCAGGAAGACTTGTCTTCCTGGGTTCAATTCTGACTTCAGACACTTAGCTGTGTGACCCTGGGCAAGTCACGCAACCCTATTTGCCTCAATTTCCTCATCTGTAACATGAGCTAGAGAAGGAAATGGCAAACCACTCTAGTATCTTTGTCAAGAAAACTCCAAATGGGTCATGAAGAGTTGGACATGACTGAAAAATCACTGAACAATGACACGCTTTCATTTTACAGAAAAGTAAACAGAGGCCATGAGAGGAGGACAATTCAAAAATCAAATAGCTAGCAAGGAAAAATCAGCATTCAAACCTAAGTCATGTGACTTGAGTGATGGATTTAGAATCAGAGGACAGAAGTTTAAATACTTCTTTTGCCACTTACTACCTATATGATGTTGGGCAAGTCTCAACTTTTCTGGGCTTCAATTTCTTTATCTATAAAATTAATGGAGTCAGGCTAGCAATCAGTACTTCTTATACTGTGGGTTGCGACCCTATATGAGATGGTGAAAAATTTGGCAACAATAAAAGGTTTTTGAACAGACAATGAGCAAAAAATAAATGAAAAATCAAATGTCATGATTCTGAGGTATTTCTGGCAGCCCTTGCCTGTGTTGCATCCCCAACTTCACTGCAGCCTTGGTTCTCAGCACAAAGCATATGCACTTTGCACTGTGCATGCCCTCAGGCCACACAACTCCAGCAACAGTGTTGAAATGGGAAAATGGGATTTTGAGTGGAAAAAGTTTAAGGAGCTCTAACTAGATAACCTTGAAGGTCTCTGGTAGCTCCTAATCTGTGATCCTATCTATGATCCTTTGAAATTTAGTAGATGGTGCAATGGATAGAAAGCTGGTCTTAGAGTTAAGAATACCTGAGTTCAATTGCCTCCTCAGATATTTACCAGCAGTGTGACCCTGGGCACTGTCCCAGGTACTGGGGATGACCTTCTAGAGTAAAAGATATTGTACCCAACACCAGGTGGAAAACTCTCAGAAGAAATACAACTCAATAAGTAAATTTCATTCACAAAGCACTCTACTAACATATCTTTGCTTATAATATGTTTTAAATTTCATTAACAAAAGTCTAAGAAATGGTATCTATGACATTTAAGAGAATCCGAGACATGTATAGCATATCAGATTGCTTGCCATCTCAGAGAGGGGGCAGGGAGAGAAGGAGGGAGAAAAATTTGGAATTCAGAGTTTTAAAAAAAATGTTAAAAATTGTTTTTACATGTAACTGGGGGAACACACACACACATATTTTTAAAAGAGAATGTGAGGAAGACTTGTAGAATGTTGGGTAGATCCCCTGTGGTATGGTTACTGGAAAAAAAAAAGGCAAGAGTCCCCAGAATGATTACAAAGGTAAGGGTTGAACTCTGCATTTCTGGATGGACTATCCCTACCAAAAAGATCAAGAAACATTTGAAACACTGGAGTAATATTACTCAGGTGAATACAATATTACTGAATTATCACTTTTAAGGGGTTTTACAGAAACAGAGCTTTTCAGTACTGGCCTTCCAAGGGGAGAGATGGGCAAAAAAAAAAGGAGACTGGCATTTGGCTAGTAGATGAAAATAATGACTTTCTACTCATAAAATGGTTGCCAACCTGCATTACAGACTGGAAGGGACCCTGAACACTTTGTTAAGTCTGACTCAAAGTTAATCTAATTAATGCCTGGAGAAGCAGCATAGCCAAAGGTTCAGTTTAATTTAAAAGCAGTTTCTGAGTCCTTTACACAGGCAAACAAATCAGAATTCCAACCAGGCAAAAAACACAAAGCAGGTTTTTGTGATGGGGAAGGTGATTTTTTCTTGAACCACAAAAAGCTATTTTGCAATCACAATAAGGTATGGGGTGAAAGCTATAAAAGCTATGAAGTCATATTTAGATTGAATAAGAGGTTACGATTTCCAAGCAGAGAGAGTAATGCTTCCCAAAATAGTACAGCTGATCTAGTGGCAAAGAATATGTCTTTATGAAACACAAAATTTATAGAAACACACACATATGTGCATACACATATGTATGTACACAGAAATGCTTAAAAATGTTATGAACTAGTGAAAATAGTAATGGTACTGGAGTTTGCATCACTCCATAAATGCTATAATTCAGACACACACCATTAAAAAATTCATTGATAAATCATTGGAACCTCTAGCTTACTTTTGATTTATTTTGACATAGACTTGGGTTGTGACTCCAGGGAAATGTTTGTGAACCAGCAATTGCATGGAAGAGTGACAGCTACTTTGCTCCATTTTTGAACTTTGAGAGTTATGCTATGGATTAAAGGAGATTTATAGAGAGAAGAAGCCTTTTAGAAATTATACAACAGAGCTTGGAATGAGTAAGAAAGAAAGCATTCAAAAGAATCATCTTCCTTGTTAGCACCAAAATGTGGTTATAAATTTTAGAGGAAAAGACATATTAAATTTCTTCCAAATAATACTTTGTGATTACTTACAAAATACCTATTTTGTCTTTTAGTGTATCTATGTTAGATTCACAAATTGAGTTTTTTTAAAGTTAAAATGGATTTTAAAGGCTGTCTAATCAAATTAATTAATTGTACATACGAGTAAACTGAAGCCCAGATTGAGAAGTTGACTGACTTGGGATCTTGTGTGAATGATACAGCTCAAGCAACAATAAAATATCCTTTAAAAATTGTTTTTGGAGAGGCATTATGTTTAAGGATCAGAGTCCTATCAGAGTCCTTGCTCTGATGCCACAAGATGACCACATACGGGATATTGTGGTTAGGTCTGAGAACCATAGTATAGGAAAGGATATAGACAAATTGGAGAGATTCCAGAGTATGGTGGCCAGGGTGCTTAATAGCCTTGAGACCAGACTATACAGACCGCAAAAACTGGGGAGATTTAACCTGGAAAAGCAGTACTTAGGGTAGACATAAGAATTCCCTTCAAATATTTTAAGAGTTGTCATATGAAAGAAGGATTAGACTTGTTTTGCTTCATCCTAGAGGGCACAGACCTGGGAGCAAAGTTGGATGTAAGGACATATTTCCCAACAATTAAGGATTACCAAATGTAGAACAGACTACCTGGGAAACAGTGCATCCTTTATTGGTGCAATGGATAGACTACTGGACCTGTAGTCAGGAAGACCTGAATTCAGATCCACTCTCAGACCCTTAGCCATGTGACCCTGAGCAAAATAATTCAACCTTTGTCTTGGTTAACACATCTGCAAAATAAGGAGAATGGAAGAACGAATTCCAAAGCGTTGTTATGTAGATAAAATGAGGTAATATCTATAAAATGCTTTGCAAATCTAAGAAAGCTATATAAATATTAGCTATTTTTATATCATGGGTATTTCTTACCCCTCAGATTGAATTTTCCCTTGTGATGAACAAAAATAAATTAGCACAAAATTCCAACAGAGTGACAATATCTAACATGGTAAAGGCTATTTTGTCCTAGTAGGAAAGATATGCTGTTAAATTCTTTATTCTATTGATCCTTTACTGACTTTTTTCTCACTCAGTTCAGCTTCCTTTTAGAGCTCTTTTCATTTACATTTTTGCAGTCATGTATGTTATTGTTTTAATTCAGCTTAGTTTTGCTCTGCATCAGATCATATACATCTCATGTTTCTTTGAATCATTTCCCTTCTGACCACATGATTATATCCATTAAATTCATAAGCCATAGGGAATATTAATGAGCACTCATTTTGTTTCTGGTTCTTTGCTATCTCAAAAAATACTGTTAGGAATATTTTGGTACTTGCTGGACATTTATTTCTGTCTTTGACTTCCTTGAGGCATATATGCGCCCAGGAATAAGATCATCAGGTCAAAGGGTATGGCAACTTAATGACTTTCTTGCATAATTCCCAACTGAAATCCAGAACAACTGGATCACTGCACAGCTCCATCTTTACGGCCTCAGTGTGCGTATATCCATGCATAGCTTCTCCAACATTAGCATGCCTATCTGTTATTATCTTTGTCAATTTGAGTGACAAATTGCAGTGAGGTGAGGTAAAGTCTGGGAATTATTTTGATGTACGACTTCTGTCCTGAAAACTGCCTATAGCTTTTGATATCCTGGCATTTGGAAACGTGTCTTGGTGCTATGTATTTGTGTCAATGCCTTGATATTCTGGATTTTAGAATTTTTTTGGTAATGTTTGATGGAAATATTTTCCTGCTCAATGTTTCTATTTCAATTCTAACTTCACTGATTATATTTGTGCAAAAATATTTCATTTGATGCAGTCAGAACTGTTTATTTTACCTTTCATAATCTCTTCCGTCTCTTGTTGAGTTAAGAATTCTCTCACTAGCCATAATTGTAAAAGGCATTTGATATTTTTTCTAATTGCTATATGGTATAGACTTAAAAAAAATTCAGATTGTGAATATATTTCAAGTTCCTTATGACATATATGATAAGCTATTGTGGTCTAAATATAATGTCTTCCAAACTGCTATCCAGTTTTTGCTACAGTTCTTATCAAAGAAATACAATGTTTCCCCATTATTTTATATGCTTGATTTTATCAAACATTAACCTGCTGGGTTTTGATTACATCTGTTTTTTGCTTTTCTGATCCATTCTACTAATATATTTTCCTTTTTTTAAAACAAATAATAAAAAAGTTTTGGTGACTGCTTTGTGATATCAATTAAGAATTGGTGATACTATGCCCTTTTCTTTCATCCTTTTCTCTTTATTTCTCTTAAGATTCAAGGCCTTCTTCTATTCCTCTGAATAAATTTTGTTGTTATTTTATCCAGTTTCTTAAAAGTCTCCCCTTGCTAATTTGATTGGTGTGGCACCAAATCTGTAAGTTAATTTGGTTGGTATTGTCCTTTTTCGTTATATTGACAAAGCACAAAAATGAATATTTCTCTAATGACAATTTTGCCTTTATTTCTTTAAAGAGGTTTTTGCAATTGTATATATGTAAATCTTATGTGTTGGGAAGTTAATTTCCAGATCCTGGGTGTATTTTGTAATAGTTACTTTGAGTGCACTTTCTTTTCCTGGTTTTGTAATAAACGCATAGAAATGTTGATTTGGGAGATTTTTTTTAAACTTACTTCCTTGTTGAAACTATTAATGATCTTCATTAATAATTTCCTTAATGAACTGGGATTTTCTAGGTACAACATTATATCATCTGTAAATGTGACAAAATTTTTCTCTTCTTTGCCAATGTTCATTGCTTTAAATTTTTGCTCCTTTCTTGCTATAGCTGGCACTTCCATGGCTACATCAAAAAATACTGGGGAGAGGATGTCTTTATTTCACCCCTGTTAATCATAGAAAAGCTAATAAGGTTTCTCCATGACAAATAATAATCAAGTATCACTTTGATTATGTTAAAGAAGTGCTTTGCCATGCTTATGTGTTTTAGGATTTAAAATATAAACAACTACTTAGTTTATCCAATATCTTTTCTGCATTTATTAAAATCATCATGCATTTTTTTGTTACTTCTGCTTATATGTTTATGTTGTTTCCTTACTACTGACATCTGACTCTTGGCATAAATTAACTTGTTAATAGTGAATCTTTTTCTAGATATGGTTTTGATATCTCTGTTTAACGTTATTACATCAAAATTCTTTACTGATATTGTTCTATAGTTCTCTTTCTCTGCTTTATCTCTCTTTGGTTTAAATATTGGGACTTCATTTGTCTCACAAAAGGAGGTAAGTATAAGACTTTTTGTTCTGTTTCTAAAAATAATTTTTGTAATATAGATTACTTATTTATTTTTAGACATAATTAAATTTTGGGGTCCTGAGAATTTCCCCCCTTTGTCAATTTCAATTCACGTATGTTTGACTATTTTTCCTTGAGATGTAATTTTAAAAAAAATCTTTATTTCTTATTTTGGTAGAATGGTAACTTATATTTTTGTAGCTACTCAATGTTCTTTGAATTCTCAGTTTTTCTGGCATATAACTGTTTACAGCACTTCCTGATACACAAGTGTGTGTGTGTGTACGCATGTATGTGTATATACATATATTTGTATACACACATATAGATATACATTTGTATATACATATATACACATATATTTGTATATACACATATATTCATAGGTATATATTTGTAGGCACAAATTTCTTCTCTGCTGTGAATTCATCTTATTTTAGAAATGTAATTTTTCTCTCTTTCATTGTCAGCTATTGATTAGACTAAGATTGTGATGCACTTGTAAAAACCCCATATCACTACTATAAGATGTATATGCTTGAAAGTAATCAAAGAAAGAAGAAAAAGATGTGTGTGTGTGTGTGTGTGTGTGTGTGTGTGTGTAGTTATTTAAACTCTTTTCGTGGTTGTAAAGATTGTAAACTAGGGGAGCACCTATCAGTTGCCGGACAGAATCAATTATGGCATATGAACATTTTAGAATAATATTATGATATAAGACCTTGTGAAGAACTCTTTCAGAAAAGACCAGGAAAACTTGTATGATGGATACAGAAGGAAGTGAGAAGAAGCAAGAGGAATAATTTACATATTATTATAATTTTATTATTATATATTATATTATTATATAATATATTATATTTTATTATATAATATTATAATTAACATTAATTTTAACAATAACATGATAAAGACAGAAACTTAAGAACTACTCAATGCAATGAATAACCACTTCAGGATCAGTGATAAAGCATGCTACCTACCTCACAGGGAAACAATGGATTAAGAATACAGGATTAAAACAATGTTGGATGGTCAGTGTGGAAATGTGTTTTGCTTAACTATATGTATTTGTTACAAAGGTTTTTGTTCCCTTTTTTTCCAATAGGGAGAATATGGAAAGAAGAGAAAAAAGAATTTTAATAGAAAAAAATAAATTTAAAAGAGTTAAAAAGGTTAGTTTTTTCCCCATTTCTGTGGTTATAATTTTCACGTTTTTATTTTCTTATTTTACATGAGAAAAATCCTCTGAAGAATATTTAGCGGCATTTCATAACTATGTTGTCTTGTCATTTTCTTTAACATAATTATTTATTGTTCCTAGTTTTGATCTTTCGCTAATTCATTTTCAGCATATACTTTGAACTGTCCTTCTACCTGAGGGTGATCTGCTCAAAGGAAGGTAAAATTTTGAAGGCTGAAACCTATCTAGATATCTTGGGGTTTACAGGCTAGATCTCTTTCTTAAACCCATTTCACTCTGGTTCTTGTGGATTGTCCAACAACAGGCCTCTACCCATGAACCTCTTAATGGTTATTATTTAGTTCCTGATGGATCAGAGTGAATATCAATAGTAATTGTTTCTCTTTTGGCCAGAAACCCTGAGGGTAATGCCCTTCCAGTTTGATTTTTTTTTTTTAATTAAAGGGGCCATCCCTTAGCTCACTTTTTAAACAGCTCTAATCACCGAATGGGCATTGCCTCAGTCAAAGTGAGATCTTGGAAAGACCTTAGCTTAAAAAGGCCAACGTCTCCCACTGCATTGAGGGCCATGGATAGTTGTCCTGACCTATACCTGGCCATGGAACCCAGATGGCTCTGGAGGAAAAAGTGAGGCTGATGATTGTGCACAGCCCTCCCGCACTTAAATCAAATTCATCTGCAAGGCATGCCATCATCTTCCTGACATCATGGTCCTCTTTGAGAATGAAGGACAAACCACATAAAACTGAGGTCTGTATTTTTGGCTCATAATTTACTTTAATCATTTCCAATTCAATTGTACTGTAATCCATAAAAGATGCACTTTTACATCTATTCTTTTACAAGGATGATTATTTTATGCCTGAGTATAGATCATTTTTTATAAAGGTATCATGGATGCTGAGAAATATTCTTATTTAAAATTATCATTCAAAAATTGCCATATATCAGTCAAATTGAGTATATTCAATAGTTTTGCTTAGCTCTCTCTATTTCTTATATCTAAGAACTCTTTCAGTCCTAAACCTTGTGACAATTATCTAGGAAAAGGAAATTGTTTATAGGCTACGTTGCTTTGTAGCCGTTATGGCCGATAACCATTTTTTCCTGTTGACTAAACCATATCCTTCTTCCACTTGAGTTCATTTCCTCCTTTGTCCACCATGCTCTGACCATGTTTACTCATGTGCTTGGAAATATAAGATTCTTCACATTAAATTCTATCAATAAGTCTCTAACCTCCATGCAATGTCACTGGCCTCCCTACTGTTGGTCCAATAGTGTCAACAATGAACTCCCACTCTGGGAATTCTCACTGGCTGTTCTTGTCTCTCTGCTTCTCTCCCTCCACCCTCCCCATATTCAAAACTCTCTCTTTCCTCCTTTCTACCTTCTTTCTTCCAGTCTCAGCTAAGAAACTTTTCCATGCCCTCTTTAATCTTAGCGCCTTTCCTGACATTCTTTCCGATTTTCTTTGTATATATTTATTTTCAGTCAGTCAGAAATTACACTAAGCCAAGTCACTATCCTGTTATTGTTTTATATTAATTTCCTACAGACATTGGACAGCTGGATAAAATGCCTACTTTCTGCAGTTTCATCCAAGTGTTAGGATCCATTCCCACCACCACAGCGTTCCTACCATCTCCATCGTCATCACTACCACTACTACTTTACAAAGCAGTTTTAGGTTTCTAAAGTGTTTTCCATAAATTCTTGAATTGAATCTGCCACTAGAAAAAACTACTTGAGGGCAGAATTTATTCCACTCTTTTTCTTTTCTTTGTATCCCCAGCACTTAGAACAGCACCTTAGAAATCGTAGCCCTAAACAAATGTTTATACTACTACTAATAGCTAACTAGCTGACTAGTTTTTATGAGGCACTTTAAAGTTTACAAAGCACCTTAAATATGGCAACTCTTTTGATCCTCACCACAACTCTTTGTGGTAAGTGCTGTTACTAGCCCCATTTTACAGATCAAGAAACTGAAACACAGAGAAGTTAAGTGACTTACCCAGAGTCACACAGCAATTGCATGGTTTAGGCTGGAATGGACTCCAGGTCTTCTAGATTCCAAATCCAACACTCTATCCATTCTACCACACAGTTACCTACTGAATTGAATGTCTCATTTCGCAGAGGAAGAACCTGTGACTCACAGAGTGAACTCTATACTCATGGTCACACAGCTAGTAAGTGTTAGAGGTCAAATTTGAACCGGAGTTCCCACTAATTCTATATGAAGCTTCCCTTTGCACTCTGCCATGTTGCTTCTAATTTAGTTCATTGAAAGTCCTAGGAAATTTAATGTGAAACTGGTTGAAAAGCCTGAGAAGTTAGATCCATATCAAGTGCTCTTAGTGCTTCTACGAGACTATAATATGCCATGGTTTTTGGCAGTAGAATAGTTAATTAATGATAACCATATTATCAAGGCAATCTCCTGGAGTCGGGGAGGAGGATGGGATCAGATTGAATTACCACTGTCTGTTTAGTGACCTTAAAAAGGAAAGTGATAATCACGTTGTAGTTTGGTCTAACCCACAAACTGAGGGTTTGTTGTGTAAAGTTCCGAGCCTTGCATTTTATGAGATGCATTGATGAGCTGAAGGATATCCAGGGCAAAAACTAGATCCAGACTTGCAAAAAGGTCAAGAATCATTGCAGGAAATGGGGATCACTCCTCAACAAGAATGGTATAGTAGTTTGTCTACAAACACAAAAACCCCAGTCATTTGGGGAGGAAGAACATATGGAAATTACGATGAGATACATTTAACAGGGCTGTCCAAAACTGGAAAGGACTGACCACATAGTAGTGAGATCCCTGTCCCGGGAAGGAGTCAAATAAAGGCTGGATAAAACAGTGGTGGACAGAATTCCTGAACTAGGTGGGAGGTTGAATGTTACAACCTTTAATGTCCTAACTCTAGTATTCCACCATTCTGTGAGTATATGAAAATGGTAATTTGGAGTGGTTTAAATATTGATTTATCAAAGATAAAAGAATAAAACCGAATTCTGGGTTCTTTGTTAGTCTAAACATAAGGTTATCACCAGAGGGTCTGGAAAGCACATTGCAAAAGGTAGAAAGAAATAATGAGCAGATGTTCTTGGATGCTCTACATAGTACTTCACTTTCCTTAAGCACTTCACTAGTTTGATCACAGGGAAAGTGGGGGTACAGGGATTAGGAATCATGGCTGATAACCCTGTTTCAAGGCCAATTTATCCAGTAACACTTCAGTATGATGACCTATGGGTGAGGAACCGATGCCTCGAAGCCACATGTAGTCCTCTACATCCTCAGATATGGCCCTTTGACTGAATCTTAACTGCTGTGTGAAGTTTAGATTCAGTCAAAGGGCCATACTTGAGGACCTAGAGGGCCATGTGTGGCCTCTAAGTCGTAGGTTCTCCAGCCCTGATAAGGTTATTCCTTGGGTTAAGTTACGGGCTAGTCACTTAACCAACCAGTGGACTAAAACCTTACCACATGGCCCTTCTTGGGGTTGGTCTTTTGTTTCTAGGTAGGTCAGTACTCCTCAAATCTGAGTTGTCACAATGACCTTGTGGATGCTGTCTCTGTCCCTGTTTCTCTTTTTGGAGACAGAGTCTCCCAATCTGACACATACTAGAAGCACAGCAATCATTCATGGATCCCTCTACTAATCAAGACAGAAATGCTGGCCTGCTCCATGTCTGAACTGGGTGAGTTCACCTCTCTTTAGGTAACCTGATGATTCCCTACTCTCTTTGTTAGTGACAGACAATGCAGGTACCTGATGTGTCTAACCACATTACAGCTCAAAGCTCCTTAGCACAAGTAATCTTCTAACTGCAGCCTCTCCACCAGTAAGGGTTGTGAGCTCCCATGCTCAGCTGGACTCCGTTTCTCCAGGGAGTGGTCCAAATCTACCAAATGTTTCTAACTATGGTTTCTGCATTCATATTGTTTGATGAAGTAAACATATGTGAAAAAAGATAGAGAAGCAAAGAGATGAAATTATCTCATGTACATTATGATCTTTACATATGTATAGCAGGGATGTTGTGATCCAACAGGATAACGTTATTCCCTTTCTGTTCCTGTGATTTCTTCTTCTGAGTTCCTGTGCCGTACCACAATGATTTCTATAGTAGTCTGCAGCAGAAAGTACAGTCATATTGTAGATCTGTTCATGCCTTGCTTGTTACAGAACCGAGAGAATCCATGCTGAAGACTTTGATCTATTTTACAATGAGAATGATGAATTTTAGCGAGGATTTTTGTTGTTGTCTTGAAGTTATCTTTCCCTTCCCCCCCTCATTTAGATCCCTCCTTCATTTTCTTCTCTGTTCAACCAGAAAGTTGTTCTTTTAAATGCATACAGAATTGTCACTGTGAAATTAAGAGTCACGCCAAACTGGCCTCAAGGTTCATAGTGAAATAAGAAGCTACTGCACTTTTTGTGCCAAATTCCCTCAAATGTTTGAAGTTCTCTTGGAAACTTAGGCTCCATGCCTTTTTGGGGACTGAACTGAAGATTTTTGGGGATGGAAGGGGAGGGAGTGGGAACTGGGGAGGAAGGCAGTGTTTTTGGACTGGTTAACAATTGTGGGTTTGATACCCATATGGTCCCAGTAATTTCATGAAAAAAAAAAAAGGAAAACAACACAACAGTACTCATTCCTTGGCTTCAGGTTGTATCCTTAACCCCAGCCAGCCATTCTACAAATATGTGCAGCTGGTTCCAAACAGAGCCAACTCTAAGCAAAATTGTGGGAAAAGGGGCTTTCTGCTCATCCTCTTTGCTTTTCCATCTCCCTTCACAGCTTCCTCTCCCCTGCTCCCATCTTGTCCCAGGTACGATCCCTAAAGGGGTAGTTCAACCAACTAATCCCTGTAAGGAAGTTTGTTTCCCAAATTGATTTGGCTGTGGAATATTTTGGGACATGAAACAGAATGAAGGGATTCATAAATGCTTATAGAAATGGATAAAGGAAAATTCAGAAAATTCTGGAATAAAATAGAGGATATTAAGTCTACTTTCAGGTCAAAAATTATATGTGTATAACATATATTAATAATATTTTCAATAATAATATTTTCAATAGTAATAATTTTCAAATTAATATCTTAAAAGGAAACTAATATTATTATATTTCCCTCAGAACAATGTAAGCTTCTTGAGGGCAGGAAATAATTCTGTTTTGTCTTTGTTACTTGATGGCCTACCACTGTTCATCACATATAGGAAGCAGTTATGATATAGGGAAGCAATTGGCTCTAAAGTCAGAGGACCTGGGTTCAGGTGTTGCCTCTGATGCTGACTAGCTGCGTAATCTTTGGCAAATCATTTGCTTATCCCTCTGGCCTCTGTTTTCTCATTTGGACAAATCAGGCAACTTGGGTTAGATGATCTCTGAGGTCCTTTCCACTGCTATATCATATGTTCCTAGATACTTAATACATAGTTAGTGAATTGAATCAAAATTTTCTCAGGCAATTTCTATCCACAATGCACAGAGCATTGTTGGGTTCATCCTTTGTTTATGAAGAGGACCATGACATCAGACAAACGATGACATGATTTTCACTGAACTTTGTTTCAAGTGAGGAAGGACTGTGCAGATCACCAGCCTCACTTTCTCCTCCTGAGCCACCTGGGTCCAGTGACCAGATATTCATCAGGATGACTACAGACAGCCCAGGATGCAGTGGGAGACCTTGGCCTTTTAGGCTAAGGTCTTTTCAGGTACTCACTTCAAGTGAGGTAATGCCCGTTCAGTGACTAGGCCTCTTTAAAAAAGTAGCCAGGGTGATGGCCCCTTTAATAGGAAAGAAAAAATAAATAGATAAAGTATGCTGAGCAGGGCAGGAGACTTAGGGTTGTTGTTTCCAGGTGGAACTGTTACTACTGACATTCACTCTAAGCATTAGAATTCAGTGAATATAATTTGAAGAACACAGCTCACTAACATTTTGTATGCTGGATTAATTTTGATAAGGAATATGACAGAACTTCAAAATTTTCAAAATCCTTCAAAAACCAAAAGAGTAAATCTCCCATGGTAGAATTTAAAAAATGTAAAAGGCATAGGAGAAATAAAACAATGCTCCGGCCATCACTTACCAAATTATACCAGGAAAATAACTGCCTATTCTGCCTACTTACAAAATTAGCCCTTGTCAATTTAATTTAATTTATTTTATTTAAAGGTGAGAATTTATTTATTTATTTATTATTCTGATTAATATCTTTTTTTTTCTACTGTTTTTCTTTTTCCTTAAAAGAAAGTGAAAGCAGCAACCAATACTTTTGGAAGCTATTTCCTCTTTCACTTCAAAAGTGCAATGTCTATTTCTTTTACACTCAGATGTTATTCAGTGCTGAAAAGATGTCAAATAGACTGAAGTCTGAGAACGCCTGAAGTGGTTGATGGCTTCCCCACCTCCAAGTTAACATTTAAGTTGATGGAGTGCTTCCTACAGGACAATCCAGTGAGAAAGCAGAGGTAACCGGGTGTAGTGGATAGAGGGCTTAGAATTAGGAAGTTCTTCAGTTGGTTTCTCAGTTGTGTCTGACACTTCATTTGTTTTTTGTTTTTGTTTCTTGTCTGTCTGTTTTTTACAAAGATAATGGAATGGCTTGCCATTTACTTCTCTGATTCATTTTACAGATAAGGAAACTGAGGAAAATAGGGTGAAGTGACTTGCCTGGTGTTGCACAACTAGTAAGTTTCTGAGGCAAGATTTGAATTCATGAAGACAAGTCATTCCAGGTCTGGCATTCTATCTACTATACCATCTAGCTACCCAGGAAGGGTTATATAAATCTCTAATTCAACAAACAGTTACATCCTTTATTAGCCCCTCTACTAGAAGCTAGGGATACAAAAATTCAACCAAAACCAAAATCAATCCTACAGTTCTTGACTATAGAGATTACAATCTCTATTAGGAAGTTATGACATAATTAATGCTATGTATAAGTCAAATGCAAAGGAATAAAGTGAGATACCTTAGAACATATCCTAGAATTATTTCAGGACGGGGACATCACTTTTAGCTGTGGGATGGGGAATCCAAAAAGGCTCAGGGGAGTTTGTGGCATTTGAGCTTCTGTGGAAGAAGGTTTCAACTGGTGGAAAGAGAGGGAAAGTGAGTTCCAGGCAGGGGAGTTTGGTATGAATGTAGGGAGAAGGAGGAGAGCAGGGAAAGACTGGGCAACAGCAGGAAGTCAACTTGTTCTGTAAGATAAAGTATGCAGAGAAATTGGCTCTGAAATTAGATTGTAAAGGTAGGCGAGAGGGAAATGGCAGAGGGAATGTTTAAATGCCAGGCTAAGGAGTTGATACTTTACCCATATGGCAATAACTTGAGTGGTCTATTTGGATACTGGTAGAAATGTCAAATGAATCTATACAGGCAGTGAAGGTATGTTGGAGTCAGATTGTGGAGGATATCATTAAATGCCAGCTTAACAGTTTATCCATTTTTTTCTAGATGAAGTGAAGTTTCTGAAGATTTTTGAGCAGGAATATATGTGGAGAGCCTAGCATGGTCAGAACCATGCATTAGGAAGTTTCCTTAGATGTGTTCCTCTTTATGTCCCTCATAGCACCTGGTATACAACCTTGCACATAGCAGGTGCTTGAAAAATGCTTATTGAATGGAGCTGTCCTCTCTATCACAGGTTCTTAACTCTTTTTTATGCCATGGATCACACTTCTCCCATCTTCCCCCAGTGCAGACTGGCAGAACCTAAGGACTCCTTGGGGAAAAATAAATAAATACACAAAATGGAATACACAGGATTACAAAGGTAGTCAATTGTATTGAAATACAATGATCGATGGATATAAAAAATAAAAAAAAGTGACTTTTTAATTCCTGCATCTCTATGGGGTGCTGGCACTGGCCTCCTTTATCCTACTTTTCTTTCCCATCAATTCCAAATCTTGACTCACAAGTGCCCCCTTTAGGTCTCTAGTTTGAAGTCTCATTTACTCCTTTGGTGGCTTTTGAAATCCCAGACACCTAGAAGTGGGGTGAGGGGGCAGACAGACATTTTCCTTGCTTTTCTCCTCCCCTGTTTCCTCCTAACATCACACCTCCTTTTCAGGTTGTCTAGAGGGTACTGGAAATGAAGGCAGAGCATGGGGTAGGTATGAGGGAGTGTTGAGGAAGAGGAGGAGGAGGAGGAGAAATGAATAAAAGATTAGCAGTATCAGTTTAAAAAGGTTTTTACAGTTAATCCTTATCCTGCACTCTAACACTATGGCATTCATCTACTTTCTTGGCTTCTTCCTTCCAGCCTTTTTTTCCTTCTGGTCTTTGATATCAGTGCAATTAGGACTCTTCTGTTATGGTACTGGACAGGTTTACCCTTCAAAGATCCTTCCATAACCTGCTTTGCTAAACCTCATTATAAATATGAGAATCCTACATGGTCTTTTTCCTCCAGGTCCCCAGGACCAACTGTTTCCAAGATTCTATATTCTAACCCCCGCTCACTACTTCTTGCTTCTCCCAAAACCCAGTGAGAAAGTATCTTTCCCTATATGGGATCCAAACAGTGTATTCTCTCATTCACATTCTTTCATCTGTTCTGTTCTGGTTGATGCCATGAAACTGATGCCCCAAGTGGATTTTGTGGATGACTTCCATTCTTAATGCTTGCTCAGCCATCTTTCCTACCTATGCCATGTGGAGTATAGTTCCTCTTGGTCCTGACCATACCCAGTTCTTTTAAGTTTGGAGTTCAACATCCCTCCTCCATAGCTGTTTGTCTCAGACTAACTCATTCTATAGCACTGAACATGTGATCTCAAGTACGGACCTTCTCACTCCTACCTCAGTTCCCTACCATTGATTGAGCTAAGTAGATAAAGACATCTAAGGGTCAATGGAGACTCACATTTTTTCTCATGTGCTTCTATAAAAATCTATACACTTCCCTATCTTAGAGTGGTTAATCATTTCCTCTGCTTGGGGTCCCATTGAAGACCATATGTTCTTTATCAAAATTCCCATTAAAATTCATGGGCATGCTGTAATCTTAGCATATTTTCACTCCCTCCCCTTTCTTACAATAATGGGCTAGAATCATTACCCAAAATTTTATTTCATGTCACATATCACAGTTACTTCAAAAAACTCCTATAGTGGTTTATATCATGCACTTGCACTTAAGTGAGGCAGTGGATAGAACTGGACATGGAGTAGGAAGACTTGAGTTCAAACCCTGCTTCAGACACTTGTTGGCTTTGTGACCCTGGACTAGTCATTAACTTTTTTGTCTTAATTTTCTTATCTGTAAAATGAGGATGATGTATCTTCATGGACTATTAGGTCCCTTTCAACTCTAAATCTTTAATTCTATCCATTATATGCTGTTTTCCATTGCTCTTTATCTTTTAAAGTATATATATGTATATATACATATATACATACACATATGCATATGTAATATTTAAAGTATACATCCTACTACCTGGATATTTATTACTTTGATAATATGGATTATTCCTTATGTCTTTTTGCATTCTTAGTGCTTTATAAGTATAAGAGTTCAGTAAACATCTGTCCATGACGATGATGATGGTGGTCATATAACTGAAGGTCTACACACAGAAGTATATTTCTTTCCTAAATTCCTCTCAAATAGAACATGAAGGAGATGACACATTATAACGTGGTTTTCCTCATCTATGGGGCAAGGTGCCATATCAGAATGTCTGGAGAAAAATTATTTAATGTGGTCACCCACACGCAGTAGGTGTTCCACTGGAATCAATTATGCAATGTCGTGAATCTCTCTTCAAGTTGAAACAAAAAGACATCCTGAGGGAGAGACAGGAGGTTGCATGTTCCAGGCAAGTTGAACCATTACCACTTCCCCTCAGGCCCAACTGAGATACCCTAGGCCCTTGAAGTGAGGAGTCTAGATGCCTAGACCATCAACCCTACTACCAGTTCATATCCAACAAATATGAGGGATAAATAAGTGTTAGGGAAAGGTCCCACTTTCTTGGCCACAACCAGGAATTATCAACCAATTACTCTTGACAGACAAGTCAGTAAGGCCCAGAGTTCTGGGAATTGTCCTTCTTTTAAGCCCAGCTCCTAGGAAGCAAGCCTTATGGATACCTGATCTGTGAACTACTTCAGCAGGTGCTCTATATGCAGATACAGTTTGCCGTCAAAGTCCCCAGCCTTGCAAATGGTTCAAAAATCAGCACAGACATAATTTTATCAGTGGAAATGATAGTAAACATGTATTACCATTTGCTTTGCCACTAACCCCTAGGGACCATGGGATTTTACTGTCTGACTTGCAGTTTAAGTTTTCTATATGTGTTGACTCCCTTATCAGATTTGAGAGGTTGTTAAGAACAGGGACTTCTGCTTTTCTTCTCATACCTTAGCCCAGCACTCTTTACACATAGAAAGCACTTAATAAATGATTTTTCATTCATTCATAGCAAATAAAACCCCACTACTAAATTCTCAGAGTTATGTTTTGTTAATTGTATTCCATTGGAATTCTGTCTTGAAGAAAGAAAAACTACCTTTCTACAAAACAATATTTGACTTCTATGTAAGTTTATCGAACTAAGCCTTGTTTTAGTAAGCACACTTCCTGAATGAGCTTTTAACCTTTAGTGTTCATCTCGCTTACAGTTAAAAAAAGAGGAGAATGAATTTCTCTTCAGTAATAAAACCTTCATGATCCAACAGGGAAAGAAGTGATGTTTATATGGAAGACCAAAAAAAAAAAAAACCCAAACCCATGTTTGGACCTTTTTTAATTTTCAAGTCTCATCAATATGATAGCAGATATCTTTTTAAAAGTCAAATTCTCAATGATAGCTGAGCAAGCCGTTTTTAAAATAATTAAGGTAAATTAAAATTGGTGTTTTTTTCTGTAAGCTTGCCTTATTAGTTCTATCACTTTGTAGATGCAAGAAATACTTTCCCAAAGAAGTGCTTTCCCAAAATGAAATGCGGCCAAACAAAGCTTTGCCGAGCCATGAAGTCAACAGGCAAGCAGGGACACCCACATGGCTGTATTAGTGTAGAAGAGGTTCCTTCCCCAACTCGATCTCATTATAACTTCCTATTCTAGACATACTATTTTTCAGTCTTAGTTGCTTCTAGAAATGATGTTTAAACTAATTAATTCCATCACACTTTTAAACTAAATTTGGAGATGTTTTCTTTCCACTTCTCTCATTTTTTCCCCCTTAATTTTTTTCCACGGAGGAACACACATAGACACATGATCTTTTCCCCTTTCCATGAAGAATATGCCTTACCCCTTGCCTCATTTTTCATTTTGCTTTTGCTAAAGTCAGGCCACACAGGATTCTCTAATGACAAATCTGTAATGCCAGTCCAGGAATATTAAATGTGGGTGTTCCCTGGGAAATCTGGAATTTAGTTCATTTCAACATATATTTTCAAATGCCTACTATGTGCCAGGCCCTGGGGAATACAAAATCAAAAATGAGATTTCCTTCTCCTTAAGGAACCTGCATTCTACCCGAAATCTACTACTGCCATTTTCTATGTGTACCCCTATTATCATTGAGGATTCTTTCAAGCACTTTTGATAAGTCTATGGAAAGGAAACAACTTAGTGGTTTGGAAAATAAAGATCCTTGTGGAGAAAAAGAGAAAGATATGAGATTATAATGAATCTAAGAAAAGGATTAGACAGGCACCAGATCATAGGTGTTTTGGCTAAAGATGCTGAAAGAGTTATAAATGAGATTGCAACCATTAAGGATGAAGCAGCAGATTCTGTCGCACAGGAAGACCTGGGTTTGAGTCCTGCCTCCAACACCTACTGGATGTAGAAACTTTGGTAAAATACCTTAATCCATCAGTGCTGTGGCCCATTCTCTACAATTACAAACTGCAGGTCACTAAATCAATTAGGGCCTATAGTAGGGCAACTTCTGGTTATGGAGCTCTTTGAAGAGAACCTCAGATAGAAAATAAACTTTCCAGCCTGGCATTTAAAGTCTTTTGTAACCTGGCTCCCAGCTACCTTTCTCATCTTATTTGATTATTGCCTTTGACTTACTTTATAATACAGTCAAATTGAACACCCTTGAACTCAGCATTCTATCGCACCTCTGTGCCTTTGCACAAGCTTTCCTCCATGTCCAAAATACATTCTCTTCATCTGTGCCTCTTGAAAATCCTTCAAGGCTCAGTTCAAGTGCCATCTTCTATAAAAACCTTCCTCATTTTTCCAGTTCTTAGTGCTTCCTACCTCCAAAATTGTCATAGATATAGATGTATGTCTGTGTGTATTCATATTTCATCTTCCTGCCCCAAAATGAAAAGAAATAGAATATGCGAAGAGATAAATAAATAAAAGGGTTGGGGAAAAAAATCTGATCTTACTATTAAGCTACAGAGAAAACATCGAAAACTACCAATCCATATGCCTACTTTCTCATCTAGGCACCATCTATCCATGAACT
>CM053769.1:18963408-18987178 GCA_028658325.1 Potorous gilbertii | reverse complement strand
AGAAGGAGGAAGAGAAGAGAAGGAGAAGGAGGAAGAGAAGAGAAGAGAAGAGAAGAGAAGAGGGAGAGAGGAAGAGAAGAGAAGAGGAGAAGGAGGAGGAGAAGGAGAAGGAGGAAGAGAAGAGAAGAGAAGAGGGGGAGAGGAAGAGAAGAGAAGGAGAAGGAGAAGGAGGAGAAGGAGAAGAAGAAGGAGGAGAAGGAGAGGAAGAGATCATAGGGCTACCTTGTGGAAAAATCACTTTGGCAACTAAGTTGAAGGTGGATTGGGATGGGAAGAGACTGGAGGCAGGGAAACCAAGCAGAAGGCCATGGCAGTAGGAAGTAATGAGAATCAATATCAGGTTGGTGGATGTAAGTAGAGGGAAGGAAACATGAGACATGTGAAAGCAGAAAGGACAAGACTCAGTAACAGATTAGATATGTGAAGTGGGTGTGGGAAAAGAGTCAAAGATGGGAAACCAAGCAGAAGGCCATGGCAGTAGGAAGTAATGAGAATCAATATCAGGTTGGTGGGTGTAAGTAGAGGGAAGGAAACATGAGACATGTGAAAGCAGAAACGACAAGACTCAGTAACAGATTAGATATGTGAAGTGGGTGTGGGAAAAGAGTCAAAGATGACACCTTGACTCTTAATCAAAACCATACTAAGTCCAATGGAGGTGTAGGATATTCGAGGGGAGAATTTTGTTAGTTCATTCTCCATCTTCAACCATATCAGAAGGGTACCCTTAAAAATGAAGTTTCCCCTATCACAAATATGAGAATGAAGTTCCAGGTTATCATCCAGATCAAATATTCCAAAGCAACTGATAGGTAAATAAAACCTGAATGTTCCTCTCACCCAAGTTTATGACTTTCTTCCATATTGGAGAGACCCCAGAAGTATAGTTTTGGTAACAATCAATAATCTGTCAGGATGCCTCTTCACTTAACCTCCCCTTAGATGAATGAGTACTGACTTCCTTGGGAAGGAAATGGTTAGACCCTATACTCAAGAAATCATCTATTGATATTTTTTCCTCTCACTGGTCTCTGATATCTTAGCTTCCTTTTCTGAGTTAGTCCAACATTCCCTGACTCCCCCTTGAATTCTTTTATTCTAAAAAGTGGAGAAAAGTTGGCTGATATAATGGTAGAATTTTCAGAGGAGGGGTCAAAATGGAAACAAAATGCCTGTCTTGGGCTGGGAGGAATGTCCAATTTTTAAAAGCCTGGATTTCTTGTTTTAACACCAGACAAGAGGTTCTTAAATTTGTGGAGTGATCAATATTAATTGATGTTAGCCAAATGCCTGTGAGCTTTATAAAAGTATCACTAAGCTACCAACAACTCTACAGAGTATTTTAACTCCAATGCTGATGTGATACCTTCTTAGAAAGGAACCTTAGCCATGAAGTAATTAGCACCAATTCCACACTGGCCTTTCACAACCTCTTAGACCTTTCTACATTAATGAGATCTGAAGAAACCCACAGCCCAATCTTCAGTTACAGGCTGGATTATTTGTTTAAGACTAATCATTTAATCTGGTATGTGCGGAGCTGGCCAGCAAAATGCTAACTGTGGAAGAAATGAAACTCGGAGAAAGGAAGATTTTGCTTTTCGGCATGTTTCCCTCTAATTAAAACAAATCCAAGTTGAATATATGGAATGTAAGAGGAGTTGACCGTGGAAAGAAAAAAAAAACTTAATTGCTAAAATTTTCATTTCCTGAGTTGGAATGTGTTCAACCTAACAATTATTCTGCATTATAGCAATAGTAGAAATATTTGCAATTTCTAGAGCTCTATAATATTTTTGTTCCAATTATTAGGCACCTCATCAGAGTTGTGTGGTTTTTTCCCCCTAGCTACTTTCTAACTGATTTTGCATCTTTCCTTGCAGTCCTATGTTTGAAAAAGATTAGAAACTTTCCACAGATCTGCCCTCACCTATAGAAATGAGAACTAAGGGAATATGTAAAAGAATAAATAGCTTGATGGAATCGAAAGCAACATGGTGTGTTCTGAATCTGGACACCTGAGTTTCAGTCCTGGCCCTGTAATATACTAGATGTGTCTCTTTAACCTATCTGAGCCTCAGTTTATTCATCTATAAAATAAAGAAAATAATACTTAATGCCCATAAACATAAATAATACTTAATACCAATTATTGTAAGAAAAGCACTTTTCTGTAAACTTCAGGTAGTACAGAAATAAGTGTTACTACTGGCTACTTTACTGTTACTAGAAACATTGGTGATTATCATGACTGTCACCTAATTTTCTTTGAATAAGAAAATGAACTTCAAATAAGGGCTACTGATGTTGTAATAAGTATTGATCAACAATGTTTAAGCTAGTGGTAGGGAACCGGTGACCTCAAGGTCACATGTGGCTCTCTAGGTCCTCAAGTGCAACCCTTAGACTATACTCAAACCTCTCAGAACTAATTGGCTGCAGGTTCACCATCCCTGATTTAAGGGGTGAAGCATGAGGCAAAGTGATACAAAGGGAAATAAGGCACAAACTTTATCCTCCTAGAGCGATAGAGCTCATTATCTGGTATAGGAAGATATAAACTCAAATAATTAAAACATCAAATTAAACAGGACAGTGAAATGGAGAAAGCATTATACTTAGTTCAGAAGACTCAGGTTCAAAGTCTACCTCTGAGACATCTTGAATGTGTGATTCTGGACAAAGACCTCTTAGGGTCCCCCAAATTCAGAAGAGTTGCCTAATTGCGTTGATAGAGTGAGTTTCCTCACTATGGGTTGTCAACGGAATCCCAGGTCCAGCCCCTTCTACCACCCCCCAAAAATAATAAAACATAAAAGCAAATGATCTAAGTATATATACAAGGTACAAAAACAAGTGAGTCCAGGTTTAGGTATGAATGGGAAAAATTCCTTTCCAACTTTGGGGATTAAGAAAAATTCCATGAAAGAGATGATGACCTGTGCAACTGTTTACAGTTTAGTTGTGGCAGTAAATTGATGGTAAATCCAAAGAATCCTTGATAACTCTCTCATGTGATCCCTCTCTGTAGGTGACATTGCCTTGACCTAACAGGGCTTTTCCCTCTAGCCCTAAGAAGCATGTCATTCTCTCCTTGAGTCCTAAATGGAGGCCCTCTCCTAAGCAAGCATTGGCAGTTGTGCCAAATTGTGCATAATTGTGCATGATGAATTTGTAATGCAGGCTAAAACTTGCTGGAAATTCAGCTGAGACCACCAAATTCATTTAGTTGGGTTTGGTTGGAGGCCAATCCTTTATTCACTGAGCTACACAGTCTCTAGAGCTTTTATGTGCTCACGAAAATATCTGAATCCTGCGCTAGTCTTTCGCTGCACGAAAACTAAACCAGTTGGGTTTAATGCTGTCTCTCTGACTTCTCCTTGAGGTACTCCAGGGGATTCAAAGTTGGAGGAAGCAGTGATTTCTGAGTGTAACACAAACAAGACTCCAAGCCTGCAAATTAAATTTTCCTTACTTCTCTTTAAAAGGCTGCACACTATTGAATTCAATACCATTTTAAATGATGAGGCTAAACCTTTCATCCTCAGTCCAAAGCTCCATTTGCCAGGATACAATATGTTATCTTATAAAGAGTCCCAAGAAATTCAGGTGGTTCTGTGCTATAGTTTAGTATCCTCCTTGCATACGTCACATAGAGTTAAATCACATAAATTCATCATCAATTCTACAGCCATTTATTAAATGCCTACTATGTGTGAGGCACTGGTCTAAACACTGGTGATCCCTAAACTGCCCTGGTCCTCAAGTACTTTATATACCTTTGGGGGAAACAACATGTTTTTACATAATTAAATACAAACTGTATAAAAATAATTGCTCAGAGGAGGATATCAGTGAATTCAGTTGGAAAAGTGGAGGCTTAAACCAAAAAAACAACACTTTACAATATAACATCTATTATGAGTCTTATCTTGCCTTCAAAATTATATTGTATTTCATAAAACTGTATTCAAATATGTTCAAAAATACTTTATAATAACTTCTCATGAATTTGCCAACCCATCTCCTGAGATACTTTTCTTATCTTTAGTGAATTACGGAGCTTAACTCATCTGGATCCAGCTGCTGAACCTCCTCAGGCACATACAACTGAGGAGTTAGGTTTTTAAGTTATCTGACTGCCTGGTCTCTGCCAAGCTTTTGTTTTGCAGCTCTCTAAAAGCTGTTAATAATTATATTAAGTAATAGAATAGTTGATGCTTTTATGTCTCTCCCCCAACCCTACCATATTGTAAACTCAGAAAGGCTTACAATTTAGTAGAACATAAATTCCTTGAGGGTAGCGACTATTCCACTGTTTGTATATCCCCAGCTGCAAACACAGTGATTAGAACTTAGTAAGTACTTAATAAATGTCTACTGAATTGAAGTGGAGAGGATGAGATCTTATCTAAACTGGGAAACCCCCTTTCCCCCCAATAATCTCACACCATACTCTCTACTTTTGTTAGGTATTTGAAAAAGGTTTGGTTTTTGCATTGAATTTCACCTTCTCTGGTTCATTTTTCATCACTGTTGAGTTACACTGCTAGCAAACCAGGGTTAAACCTCACTTCTTTTGATTCCAACTCAATTTTAGGCTCTGTTGCAACAAGGCTCCTTAAGTCCAAGATGTGGCTCTTGCTACCTCCTCCTGATGTCCAGAGCAACTGAGTATGCACTGCAACGGCCTGTGGGCTCCCAATTGTGCATTTCTAAGGTTCTTACTTTCCCCTCAAATTTCACCTCACTGGGTTGGAGTTGGGGTACATGAAAAAGTAGCAAAAACAGAAGCAACAATTTGTGACTTGGGCAGAGATGACCAATTAAGGAAAATCAAAGCAAATGTGCATAGGAGGTTAACTTTGAGTACCATATCTTGATTTCCCTTCATAATAAAATGAATATCAGTAATTCTTTATAAAAAAAAATCTTATGCTACAATAATTCTGTACCAAGTCCTAAAATATTAATGGCTAATGGGACTAATTAATATAAATCTGGCAATGCACACATTCATTCATTCATTCTATGTGGCTTGGTGGCACAGTGCATACATCACTAGGCATGAAGTCAGGAACACCTGACAATTCTGAGTGACCCTAGGCAGGCCACTTAATGTCTGCTTGCCTCAGTTTCCTCATCTGTTAAAGAGGATTAATAATAGCACCTACGGAAAGTCATATTGTATGGACCAAATGAAATAATAATTGGAAAGCTCTTAACACAGTGTTTGGCACATAATAAGTGCTATCCAAATGTTAGCTATTATATTGCTACCATTTTTATTAATTACAACTCCATGTAAGTGCTGGACCTAGATTCAGTCTCAGATACTCACTAGCTGCATGATCCTGGGCAAGTTACTTAATCTCTGTCTGCCTCCGTTTCCGTATCTGTATAATAGGGATAAGAATGAAATGTATCCTACAGTTGTGAGGATAAAATGAGATATTTGTAAAGCACTCTGAAAACATTAAGGCACATTATCATTAGTAGCAGTAGTAGCAGCAGTCTTCCCCAGGGTCACACAGGTAATAGAAGGTAGAATTCAAATTTGAATCCAAATCCTTAGCTCCAAATCTAGTTTTTTCCACTGTACTATCCAGGGGTCTACAAATTCTAGTTCCATCATTTATTACCACATAATATAAAGTCACTTCAGTGTCCTCAAAAATAAAGTAGCCATAATAATGTTTGTACCTATGTGGTAGGATTACTGTGGGAATCCAATGAAGTAATGTATATAAAATACCTATCAACGGAAGCTATCATTAATTATTTTAGAGCAGTGTTGTTTATAGTTTTGGAAGTTACGGAAACTTTCTATTAAAAAATAAGAGAGCCTTGACCAAATGACACTTTTAATGTTATTTCTCTGGTTCTATATGGAAATTTTAAAAATAAAAGCAAATTTATTCTGATGTGTGAATAATGACGCATCTTAAATGAGCTGTTTTTTTGGTCCTCTGTTCCATCTCCCCATCTTAATCCTTTCCCTCTCTATTGACTCAGTTGCCTAAAATGATGCACACATCTTCCAGAGCCTTAAAAACAAACAGACAAAAACCCGAAACACTTTTCTTTTTTTTAAAGAAAAAAGTAGTACTCATTTGACTTTATGGATCCCTGCCTCTCACAGACAAACTCTTATCTACACTCATTACTTCCTTTTTCCCTTGCTTCTCAATTTACCATGATCTGGCTTCTTAGTTTATCAGACAACTGAACCTGTCCTATGGAAAGTTATCATGATTTCTTCCTAAAGAGGCTTTGAGGCCGATAGACGTTTCCCAGAGGGTGGCTGCATAGACTTCTAGGACTTGTAGCTCAAAGGGACAAGTAAGTTCTTGTGACAGCAATCAAAACAGAACCTTTTGGTGGTTTTGTTTTAGTATAATCAAGTGCCTCTGATTGAATCTTGCCTTTCTCAAGATTCCAAGCTTGCCTTTGGGTAGTTAGGTGGTGCAGTGGATAGAGCACCAGGGCAGGAGTCAGGAGGACATGGGTTCAAATCTCACCTCAGACACTTGACACTCACTAGCTGTGTGACCTTGGGCAAGTCACAACCCCAACTGCTTCATTCTGGGTCATCTCTAGTCATCCTGATGAATATCTGGTCCCTGGATTCAGATGGCTCTGGAGGAGAAGTGAGGCTGGTGACCTGCACAGCCCTCCCTCACTCAAAACAAAGTCAAGTGCAAGTCATGTCATCATTTCTCAGATGACATGGTCTTCTTCAGCAATGAAGGATGAACACACACGCCTTTATCAATCATAAAGTCTTTACATGGAGTGAGGTACAGAAACAAGAATTTCTTTAACTAGAAACAATGTATGTATTTGTACTGTTAATTATTTTAATGCGATTAAAGATCTTTTCCATCCATTGGTGGGCCTGACCACTGTGGGAAGTTTGTAGGGGAGTTGTTTTGTAGGAGAGTCCCATGTACCTTTTGTTTTTTCTATTAAGGCACTGGGTCAAAAGGTTGTGATGCCCTCTGGCTCTAAAAAAGTATAAATACTTTGAGTGGAAGTTTTACTTTGGGGCCTAGTTTTGAGTAAGAAGATATGAGTGCCAGATAAGGACTCTGGGAAGCTCTTAAAGACCCACCACCTCCAAGAAGTCATGCTTCCCTCTCTGGTATAGTCAGAAAGTTGTACCTGCCTGTTGAATTATGGTCAGGCAGAGGAAGTCATGTCTGTTGACAATGAAGGGGAAATTTCAAGGAGGAGACACCCAGCACATCTGATTGAAAGATGCAGTTTCTTGAACCAAACTCTATGGTAGATTTGCTATAATTGGGAGATAGAGAAGCCCTGCAGGTATTTCTGCAATGCAAACTCAGAGACCAGCATTGTAGGCATGGTTCTAGCAGCCATAAACTCTACTTATTTAAAAAATAGAAATTTATTTTAAAAAAATACTTCTGACATGCATGACTTACATAGATTGAAACTTCCTCAACTGTTGTTACTCTGTGGGATCTTTAAAAAGCTACAAGCTTTAACCTTTCTCTCTCTCTCTCAAATTCCTACAGATAGCAAAGATTTACTTTCAAATTTCTCCATATCATTTTCATTGTTGTAGAGTAGTTTCAGTTGTCTGACTCCGTACCTCATTTGGTGTTTTCTTGACAAAGATTCTGGAGTCATTTGCCATTTCCTTTTCATGGTCTGTTTAAAGAAGAGGAAACTGAGGCAAACAGGGTTAGGTGACATGCCCAGAGTCACACAGCTATTATCTGAGGCCAGATATGAATTCAAGATGAGTCTTCCTAACTCTAGGCTCAGTACTCTATCCACTATGCCACCAGTTGCCATTTCTTTCAGCCCTAATTCCTCACTTTGTTTCATATAAAAATAAGACCAGTTGTAACTTCTCTGTGATTCATATCTGTTATTAATTATACACAGAAAGAGTAAAATGGAGAAAACTACTGAAAAACTTGCAGTATACAGAAGTAAACAAGAGAGAGGTTTGAACTAACAGCTCTGGTTCTCTTTATCCTAGTGTAGGGCTCAGAATGTTATACTTTTGATTTTATTAACAAGTCTAATTATAAGCTCCTAAATAGCCAAGAAGATTGGTCGTTGAAACTGTAGAAAACTCACCCTAGGTTACGGAGTCATGTGGAAACAGATTTAGAGGGCAGAAAGAGATAGATACCTCAAGTATATCTCCACTCTTCTGTTGTCTTCCCTTCCCCTACTCAATAGTCCTTTCTTAGGCAATTTAAAGACTTTTTGACAGTATGGAATGGAGGACATTATAGAGACTTAGACTCAGGAAAGGGCACATCACTCAGCCTAGCTGAGAGATGCATTGAGAAAGCGCTGATTACAGTTAATAGCTATCATCTTAGATTCTTCTTTTTGGATTGCTGTGGTAGTTTTCTTCTGACTGCTCATGTTTAGTCTTCTTTGATAGCTAAATATCACTGCTAACGCCAAGCTATAGGTGTGACTCGAGGTTTTATAATTTCCCTTTTCTCTCTTTATGCATTATGTGACCACTTTGGCTCCAAAGAATTCAATTATCTTCTCCATAAAGATCAAACCCTAGGCTCACACCTCAGATCCACTTTCACATTACCAACTACTTTATTAGACATTTAAAAGTAGATATTACAAAGCCACCTTCAACTTAACACACTCAAAACAATAAGTTCTTTCTCTCTGAACCCACTCCAATCCTACACTTCCCTATTTCTATATAGAGCACTACCATCTTTCCAGTCACCCAAGCTCAAATTATGAAGTCATCTTTGCCTCCCCAACTAACAGAGTCCATCAGTTTCTTGGTCTTATCTTGTCAACTTCTATCCAATTTCTTGCAGTCATTCACCTTTCTCATCTCACGGTGCCACCAGCTTAGTTCTGACCCCTCTGGACTTCTGAAATAGTCTTCTAACTGGTCTCTGCCTCAAGTCTCTCCCTTCTCCAACCATGCTCCGTATAGCTGCTAAAAGTGATAATTCCAACACAGAGATCTGACCCCATCATTTTCTTGATCACAATGCTCTACTCTGGCCTCCAGCACAAAACACAAATCTCTCTGTGACATTCCTCCACAGTCTATCTCTATCCTACTTCTTCAGATGCTTTGCCTCCTTTCATGGACTCTACGATCCAACCAAGCTGTTCTACTTGCTATTCCTGGCATGCAATATTTTATCTCCCTTATCCATGCTTTGTATAGGGTCTCCCAAAGGTCTTATTATGCATCCTTCTCACCTCTCTTGCTCTTAGAATTCCTTTCCCACTTTCCCCCACTTCTAGCATCTTCTTCTCCTCTCACTCATTTTCCTGCTGGCCAAAGTCACCTGATATATTTTGCATTAACTTTTATGTGTACATATTGTTTCTCCAGAGAAGATTTAAGTTTCTTGAACACAAAGACTGTTTCATTTTTGTCCCTTTGCCCTCAGTCGCTAGCTAGTACCATGCTTATGCTAGGTACTTAATAAATACTTACTAATTGACTGGCTATGAAGTAACAAAATCCATTTATACTGTAGAATAATGGTAACCAACCAGTGAATGCTTTATTAGAGAAGTGTTTGGGGAAGGAGGTTGTGGGAGTCATCAGAAAATTCATCTTTTCTCTCTTTATATTGTGCTTATCTAAATCACAGAAAACTATAACAAATTTCCCCATAATGTAATAGATAGTAAAAATTTATACTACATTTCAGCCTAGTCCTTGATTGCCTTTGATATTAAATACATTAATACAGGAGGAAGATATGAGTGTAAAATAGAGAAAGAAGAAAAAGGAACTGTATTTCTACATAAAATACATACAAACAGAAAATAAGAAAACCTTTGGTAATTCTGCAAAATATTCTAGGCTAAGTACCCATATGGAACCAAAACAAATTTCCATAGAGTTCTGTATTTTCAAGGAACTAGGTTTGAAAAACTGTGATTTTTGCCGTAAGAGTCACATGGTCTATTCCTCTACAAATTTAAAGGCATGATAGTACAATCTCTATCCTTTCCGTATTTTTCTTGGAATAGAATAAAATTAGTTATGATTTTTCTTTGAACTTGGGAATCATTTAGCGATTATCACTTGTTGTACCACTACTTATTTTTAATTGAAGGTCTTAATCCAAACTTTCAATTTTATCAACATGTCTGGACAGAATTAGTAGAAAGAAACATCCTTTCCTCCCTGGGATGCCAAAATTACCTTTTGGATCAAGAGCCTCCAAAGAAGGCCTTTTAAATGAGGTATTTGATTTATGGCATCTTCTTTTAAAAACCACTACTACTTGCATTTTTGAGATTTAATAGTTTTTGATAAAGACATTTTCAGTGTATGGCTGATGTACGAGTGTGTGTGTGTGTGTGTGTGTGTGTGTGTGTGTGTGTGTGCAGATCTGGCAAATTAGGGGAAATGACATATTTGAAGCCTGTCAGTTTTGACAGTATCCATCTAATAGGCATCAGAATGCTTCATGTAAACATTACCAATAAATTACTTGCAGCAGTCACCTAGAGCAGAGTCTGCTAGGAGTGGTAGTTTTTAAGTTCTGTATAGGTCATAGCACAGATGTCTCCAATGTGTTTGGAATGTGATAACAGTTATGTCTCTTACCAGATTAATTGATGGATCAGAATGTGGTCTTTCCCCACCGGCCCAATTAGTAGCACATACCAAAATAGTAGTTGAGACTATTCCAGTTACCTAATCTTTCTTAGCATGGAGGCTTACTGTTAATTTCCAGGTCTGATGAATGTCAGCTACATTGATTCATTCTAACACCTTCTACAAAGTCATACAAGGTTGAAAAAAAAAGAGATTTTGCCAAGGAAATCGAAATGACTTATCAGTGACAATTTTCAGAGGCAAGACTAGGAGATTTTTTCATTAGATTAAGGCATTCCCTATATTTAAGAAACCAAATGAAAACAGAAGTGATGGGATTGAAGCAAACACTGTATTGTGGCTTTGCTGCCACCAGGTTTTCTGATTGCTAAAGCCCATCCATCTGGGAATGAGCTCAGGGAACCCATCCCCCTTGTCAGAAATAACAGCAAATGTGGTCTGGATATCGTACGTACTATTTATCTGCTCCTTCATTCCCAGATGAGTTACATTTTGTCAACCACAAGGTTGAAACACAAAGATATCTTTACTAAGTTTCACTCTCACCCCGAAATGATTTAGTGTTATGAGTGTCCAGAAAATACTCTGGGATGACAACTGAGACAGGCCAAGATGCCACCCACAATTTCAAGTCAATTTAAAAGTCAGATGACAGATCCTGAAACATATTCAAATATATTAGGATATATATTCAGTCAATTTAACCTAAGACTTTAGTAGTAAAGATGCAAAAAACATATCATTATACCTCAATACTTGTCAGGGGAGGAGACATTTTAGCATTAATTCTGGGAATCAAAATTTTTAATATTCCTGAAAATAGGTAAGTGGTGAATATTATGAAGTCACAGAGAAGGAGGTATAGGTAGTTTACGATCTGCTGTGTAAGAAGTAATGCCACACTTAATAAAATCAAGTCAAGTCAACAAGAATTTATAGAGTGGAGCAGGCACTATGCTAAACACTGATAATACAAGGAAAGACCAAAACAAAACAAAAAAGTTCCCTGCCCTCAAGGAGCTCACAGTCTAACGAGGGAGATAACATGCAAACAACTGTATAGCTAATCTCTGAGGGAAGTCACTAACAATAAAGAGGACCTTAAGAGACCTCTTGTGAAAAGCAGGAGTTAAGCAGAGACTTGAAGGAAGCCAGGAAAGTCAGAGGTAGAACGGAGGAGGAACACAATCCCAGGAAGGGAGTGGGGACAGCCAGTGACAATGCAATGCTTCAAAGAAACATTTCAGGGCAAAGTTCCACATCTGTTATCGATATACAAACTGGATTGGATAGAAACTGGAGTCAGGGAGGCCAGCTAGGAGATCAGTGGAGCAATGGAGTGTAAAGTGGTTTATTGGAAAGAGCTCTAGACAAGGAGTCAAGAGGCTTGGCTTCAGATCCTTGCCCATCCACTTCATTATCTGTTTGATTTTTTGGAAGATCATTTCATCTCCATTTCCTATCTGTAAAAGAAAAGACTTGGAATATGCAAGAGGAGCAGTAATGCCCAATGAAACTGGAAAGATAGGTGGGGGGCAGTTTGTAAAGGCTTGTAAAAGTCAATCAGAGGAGATGACATTTAATCCTTAAAGCCACTGGATTTGACTGAATGGTGGAGTCATGGTTAGATATACACTGAAGGAAAATTACTTTCTCTGGATGAGAACACAGAAATCTGAAGGAAGGAGAGAAATTCAAAGTCTATTACAATAATCAAGGAAAGACATGATGAGTGCCTCAACTAAGGTAGTAATTATGTGAGTGGAGAGAAGGGTGTTAGATACGAGAGATGCTGTGGATCTGCTGGCTGATCAGTGAGAGAGAATGAGGGGTGTCAAGGATAAGGCCAAGGTTACAAACCTAGGAAGATACAAGAATGACAATGGTTTCCACAGAAACAAGAAGGTTTGGGAAAAGATTTAGTTTGTTGTTTTGGATTTGTTGAATTTGAGATGTCTTTCCTTTGAAATATCTAACAGGTAATTGGTGAAGTGAGATGAAAGCTCAAGAGAGAGACTGAGGCTGGATAAATAAACCTGTGAATCATCAACACAGAGATGACAATTAAATGTATGGGAGCTGATGAAGTTACCGAGAGAAAATGTGTAGAAAGCGTTAAGTAGGGGGCCTAGGTCAAAGTCTATATTTAAATTATCTTATTTGATTCTCACAACAACCTTAAATAAGAATACAGATATTTGTGATTTTAGGATGTCAGTTTAAATATTTTTAAGGGACAATATAAATACAGCAAGTTTCTTAATTTAATAGGAAAACCTATTTAAGCAAAGTCATGTTGAACAGTAGGTTAAGAAGGTATTTATGCAACGAACCTTGTTCTTGGGTTCTGAGGGCAAAACAGAGAAGACTTTCTAGTTTCTGTGTGTTCTGGGTAATTTCTGGCAGGCATCATTCAAAGTTCCCCCTCTCCCCTCTTTCTGACCTTGTTAAGCAGCTCTAATTATTTTCTAAAGGTGAAATGCCAACAAGTCTTTAGATCTCTTCAGAAATAATGGACAATGTATGTGCTCTCAACTTATCCTTCAAATTGATGCCTCTTCAGGGACAAAAAACAATTAAGAAGAAAGGCTGTTGTTAAATAATGTTCCTCTAACAAAGACATTTCTATTCAAATATTTCTGATATTTGATAACTTGTGAAAAATAGAAGTATGGACCACATAGAAGTAGGGATTTTTCTTTCTTTGTTATTTCATCTTAAAACTTATTTTTTCGCTTTTACCAAAGGATCTAATTTGCTTCCAGAAATCTTGTACTCACAGATGATCACTTACTTTGCATCTAATCTGCTACAGAATTGCAGTCATAGGATATCAGAACTGTGGGCAATCTAAGACAATATATAGTCATTTTATAGAAAAGCAAATGAACATGTTTCAAACCGAAAAAGTGATGTTTAGGCAAGACATTAATCATTTAATATCTGTTTTTGAAATGTTACCTTTTCTAAGGCACTCATGCTATATATAGACTAACAAATTCCTTTTCCTTATGTAATTTCCAAAATAGAGCAGTGGGTTATCAGTTACTTCACTGGAATGTTGAAAGCAATGGCACTGTTTCTCATATGTTGTGACACTTTGCCAACTCTCATCAGATAAGCTGAAACAGAGTTTTTACGTCAATTTCTCCCTATAGGTGAATTTGGAAGCATCATAGTCTGTATTCTGCCTTGGGACCTATAAAGTTTTTTCTGCCAATTCCATAAAGAAATGAGTGGAAAACTGTGTGCTTTCCAATTCACTTGTGTTTCTAACAATGTGATGTTTCTGTCTGGCCAAAATAACAACTTCTAGACTTTTCAGGTAAAGAAAAAGTGGAAATTCCAGAATTTGTACATTTTGTTTTGGTGATTGCCAGCATGAGATAATTAAAGGCCTGAGTAAATCCTCCAGGGCTTTCATTATTCCTACAAATTTATGTGAAAAATCAAAAGGACTCCTACTTTCCATTCTGTCAACTCCCTTGCATTTTGAGACTTAAGCTTCCAAGTTTTCCAAAGGAGGAAGTATTCTCCCTGTTCCCTCAGCTCCTCATTATACTCCAACACATCTTGACAGTCACTTCCAGTGGTAAGGTGGTGGTAGGGATGGAAGAGAAGGATGGAAAGGGAAACATCAGTCTTCACATTTTTCCAATTGCCATTCTCTCTCCTTTCAGGTTGCTCCTTTGGGACAAAATTCCTCAACGTGTCCCTCCACTTTTTTCCATTTTGCTTTTAGAGGCAACTCATTGTACATTAAGACCACTCTTCAGGCACTGGGAAAAATGGATCCATTGTTCAAAAGTTTGAAACCTATCAGCTGTTACAGCAGTCTGTTTTTCAGAAGGAGCAGCCATAGCAGCTTTCCTTTGTGGTTCTTAAACACCTGGGGGCCAGGTGGGAATGTTTCAAAACAAACTAGGAAGGGAGAGCGTGAGATGGACCATTTGCCACACCAGTTATACCTCCTTTCAAATTCCTTTCCCTTCCCATCTCCTTAGGGGGGATTTTCCATCCCTGGGTGAACAAGGCTAGGCTATAGTGAAGAGGCAGATTTTCAGCAGGTCTAACCTCATTTTACACTGTCTTAACTCTCATATTGTGGTTTCCAGGAGTCTGGGTTTAAATAAAGCTGAAGAAACTCCCCAACGACATTGGGGCTAGGAACATAAGCACTCCTAAAGACTAACTGCCCAAGGTAGGTGTCATTTTTTGGTGGGGTGGAGGGTGTAGGGAATCAGAAATTCTCTTTTTTATTATAGACTATCACAAAAACCCAAAAAGAGGCCAGGATGAAACAAAGCCCCATTGTAATGAGTCTAGGATTATCCATTTGTTTGACACTACTCCTAACTTATTTATTGTGTAGAAATGATTTTATTTAGATAGGGAATTTCAGTAATCAGCTGGACAAGAGACTGAAAATTAGGATCTCCATATCAATATCTAAAGACACTATAGACAGGTGCCTAAAGGACACTGTGACTCAGTATTCATTACTATAAAGTCATATTTAACTTGACTGGTTTACAGGGATATAAGAATTAAGGAATAAATGACTTCCCCATTACAAAATTAAAACATTTCTTGCTTCTCTTGATACAAGGTGTCCCAGAAATCTTGCTACAGTTTTAAACTTTTATAGCCATTAACGGCTTTTTAAAAAATATTTATTAGCTTTATTTTAAAAAATTAATCCGTTTCATTTAAATAATATAAGCATGACTGTTAATAATATAAATGTACTATACCATTATATATGTACCAGTACAAATATAGTTACTGAAGCTTAAAATTATATTTATTAAGATTTATGGGACACCTTCTATAGGGCAACACATTTAGAAATTTGGTCTTTCAAGATTGATTTGGAACAAATGACCTCAAGAAACATAGATTAATGACTTGATTAGTAAAGGGCATTGTGCAAGGTGTTGCGGGGAAATGTATATTTCATTTATATTTGAGACAGTTGGCAAAAATAATCATTTTAAGGTACAGATATAGTCAAGTCACTATCTTAATAAAAACCCTCAGTGACTATTGTTGCATAAAACACAAGCCTATTATTCCTTCTCTAAAATATGACTCAAACCTACATTTCCAGCCTTTTTTTTTCACATTTTTCTCATGCTCTACAGCACAACCTATCTAGATTACTAAATGTTCCCTGACTCTTTCTCCTATCTTGTCTGTAAACATTTGCAGAGTCCATCACTCCATGTCTGGAATGCACTTTTTCATCTCTGCCTTGCAATAATCAGTCTTATTAATCAATCAATCAATCACTGATTTAAAGAGGGAACTCCACTCAGAACAACATCTCATTTCTCACCTGACTGCACTACTTAGGGCCTGCTCTGCCTATTCCATCAGGTCCTCAGATACGTTCTTCTCCCTTTCTCCCCTACCTTTTCAGTTTCCTTTTGTGTGTTGTTTTCCCCTAGTAAACTGTAAAATACTTGAGGACAGGGCTTCTTTCTTTTTAGGATATATCTATATCTATGTAGATATAGATAGAAATATATGCATACATATATGTATGTATGCATGTGCACATATATGCACATATAAATATACACACATACATACATATATACACTGAATCTGACTTTCCAGAAAAAAAAAATGAAGCCTCTTCCCAAGAGCTACCCTTTTTATGTACCTCATTTCATATCATCCAGATGTCTTTCCCAACTGTCTCTTCCTTCACTCTGGTCTTAGAAACAGAGGTGGCAATCCTGCTTACCAAGGTCAATGCCCCTACGTGCCTATTTGAGTCTATCTTCTCCAATTTCTTCCAGAAGACTGTCCCGACTACCCACCTCAGTCTCACTTATCTTTAATCTCCCCCTTTCTGCTAGACTGCCTACAAAAACAGTCATGCTTTCTCCAACAATGCAAATCTCTCCATCCTACCCATCCACCGTAGCTAGCCACCCAAATCTTATACCACTGCTCTAAGTTAAACTCCTTGAGGAAGCCATCTGCAACCCAGTGCCCCTACTTCCTCTGCTTTATTCTATTCTAAACGCTCCACACTATGGAGTCTAAACTCATCGTTCCACTGAAACTTCTTTGGCCAAAGTTACTCATAGTCTCTTAACTGACAAAGCTAACAATCTTTTCTCAGGCCTCAACTTTCTTGAACTTCCTGCAGTATTTGAAAGTGTTGTTCTGCTTCTCTTGAATGTTGCATGATGTTTTCCCTTTAGTTTCTTATGACATTACCATCTCCGCCTGTTCTTTTCAACCTCTTTTGCCAGTTCTTTATCTACCCATGTCATTCCCTAAATTTCCGTTGGGGTTCTCATCTCTCTTTTCTACACTATCTCGCCTGATGATCTCATCAACTCCCATGGACTCAATGATCCTCTCTATGCAGATGATTCTCAGATGCAGCCATCCAGCCCCAGCCCCTATCCTGAGCTCCAGCTTCACATCGCCAACCACCTTTGGATATCTAAAATTGGATGTTGTGCAAACATCTCAAACTCAAACTCAACATGTCCAAAATAGAACTCACTATCTCCTTGTCTGCCCTTTATCCCCTGCCAAGTGTTTCTTTCTCCAAACTTTCTTAATACTGCTGGGGTACCACCAAGTTTCCAGTCACATAGACTCACAACTTAAATGTTGCTCTTGACTCCTCACACATCCTATAGGTTGGCAAATTTTATATCAGCTGTGGGCCCTGCAGGTTGCAACATCAGGAATAGCACCTTTGGGAGTTCTTAAATCAGAGATGGCTAGAGCATCTATAGACTGGTCAGAAAGAGAATATAGAATGTAACCAGTGCTATATATGTTCCATAATTCACATTCCATTATACTTCTGTATTAAAACTTATTTAGCAATTCTCCAAACAATGGATAACTACATAGTTTCCAGTTCCTAATCTTATGAGTTTATGGGGAGAGAACAGGTGATGCTACTAAGAAGAGGAGAAGAGGGAAATTATCATAACTTCCCACTAATTTCAATCTTTTCAGTGAAGAGATTAGGCCATCTAGTATAAGCCTGGGGAGATGGAATTATAGTTGAGGAAGGAGAAAACAGATTTGAACTAGTTCATGTGGTGAGTGAGATTAGATTCATTAAGCACATGATACAATAGAGAGGATGCCTTTATTGCAAACAGCTTTGATTATTTTTATTTTTTATTTTATTTTTATTTTATATATTTATTTCTATATTTTCTTTTATTTTTATTTTATATATTTATTTCTATATTTTCTTTAATGCCATATAAATCACATTAAAATGAAAATTGTTTTAATGTTTTCAATTAAGAACAAAATAAAATTGTGAGCTCTCATTTATGATTACAAAGTGTGACAATATATGGATGTATTCATATGTATGTATTTGTGAGTATATACACATATGTATTTACCTAGTTTTCCATGTTATCCTCCTAGAACTCTATTTGAAAAATCAATGCCAACAGCCCCATTGTTAATAAAAAAAGGAAATTCCTTTAGAAATAGAAAATACTAAATAAGTACATCATTAATGACGATGACAATTTTCACTCTGTAGAAGATGAGTAAGCAGGAGAGGCTAAATTCAAAGCCACAATTGGCCAAAGATTAAACAAACATAGGTCTGTTTTGGTAGAAAGCTTTTTAAAAGCCAGAACTCAGCTTTTCAAGTTAATGCAATTCAAACTTACTATGCTTTTCTTTCTCCCTTCTCTTTAAATAAATTCAACTTTGTATTTTTTCGTCTTGCTTTTGGACTTTTTCCAGGTCACCACTGTAAGAAGCACACACAAGGCCTTTGGCACTAAACTTCTGGGAGTTTGCCCACATCTGTCTTTGAATGCCGCCTGCTTACCTTTGATGCTGCATTCAACACCTAAACTTAAAATAAAGCAGAATTTTAAACCAAAATGTTCTGCAGAAAACAATGGATGGACTCACCAATCAGAAGCATGAGATCAGCTCCATGAACAAAAAGGTCTGGAAATTGAAAATAGCTTTAATATCTCAAGATGGGAACAATTGGCTTTCGTTTGTGGGAGATGAAGGATAACACTACATTTGAGAGTAGAAGAAAAATAAATGGTGGTGACAGTTGTGCTGATTCATGATTTTTAAAAAAATTCTGAAATATTGTAAGAATTTATTGTTTTTCTTAAAATGCTACTATTGCAGATACATATGTATATATGATATATATATATTGCAAACATGCATGTAAGCATGTATACTTCACTGTTTAAGGATATGTGCTTTCATTAATGGGAGCTTTCCTTCATCAACACACATTGCAGCCCATTTACATTTTATTAGATAAGTTAATAGATGGATATGATCAAAAAATATTTATCACTTGATGGCCACCTCTTTAACAAGGAGCTTTTTTGAACTTGGCTTGGCTGGAATTTGGACAACATACGGCCCTTTCCAAGGACTGTACTCAAAGCCTTTCCAGCTTGGCAGTATCTGCAAAGGTTTAAGCCATGTTAGCACAGCCTTCATGATTCTGGCATCACTGCCACACCATGGGGAAACAGTAGAGAAAGATTTAAGTGGAATACATACATACACACACAACACACCTATTGAAGTAACTTGCTACTAGTCAACTTGAAATTCTCTAGTTCTCCATTCTGTGTTCCTTGTGTTCCAGTTATGTCGGGTTTCTTAGTCAAATGTCTACCCTTTAAAAATATCACTTTATCAATATTAGCTAACCACTGAAACCAGGAATTGGTTTCACTTCAGTATAGAAAGAAGCCATGTTAGGAAAACCAATTTGTAAGTTTATGCCAGGGATAAAGCTTCTTAAACCAGTCTAATATAGACAAAGTTATCAGCCACCTGCATATGAGAGAATTAATAGGTATAGAAGATTCTGCTCCAAATTAAGTAGGTGGGTGTACCTTCATCTGAAACATCACATGTCAATTTACAATGCTATCAAAGCATTTAGTAGGCATGTGGACTCAATGAACTTCAGAGCTGAGATTAAAGCATTCATCCAGTGTGATCCTTTAATTTAACAGATGGGGAAACCGAGCCCAGACCCTTTATGTGACTTGAAGAGTTACATAGCAAGTTAGGGGCAGAACTAGGAGGGAAGCCCACTAAGGCTCCTGACTTCTAATCCAATTTGCTGTGCACAATACCACTAACAATAACGTAAAGGGTGAAGCAGTGTAGGGGTAATGGAAAGAACATTGAGTTCCTTTAGAGATAAATAACAATCCAAAAGATGGTAGAAATAATTAAAATATTATAAAACAACAATTGGGAAAGGGTAGGGTCTGGTGAAAAAATTGTGCAAATGAATTAAATTCTGGGAAAGGGAAGACTGAGGGTTAAGTAATTGTCTTCAAGAATACGAAAGGGAGGAGCATGCTGGCCTTATCCATAGAGAATCAGTCAAGAAAAAAATGGTGAAAACATGACAGATGTTGGTTGGTGGTGTGCATAAATGGAAGGGGCAGTAGATTTGGAGAGAACTCAAATTCATATTCCAGCAGTGTACTGACTTTCTTTTCTTTTAGGACCATGGACAACCCAATCACCCTTCTTGGTATTTGCTCATCTGTTAAATATGGAATTTAACCTATATTGTCTTGAGCTCTAAATTTTCTCATCCTCTACAAAAGCCCTTCTTCATCATTAGGATGAGTAAACACTGGAATAGATTGCTGAATGAGGTTTGGGTGTCTTTATCATGGACAGTTTTTATTAAGGAAACACAGGATCCTGCCTTATATGGTTTATATATTCACTTGCTTTAAAAAGTGGTGGTTAGACTTGACATTCTCTTAATATTTCTTTCAGCACTATTATTTATAACCCCCCATCAGATTGTGAATTCCTATAGGGCAAGGTCTATTTTTGGCCTATCTTTGTATCCATAACACTTAGCACAGTAGTAGAATGTAGTAGGTGCTTAATAAATGCTCAATGATTGACAAAAGAATTCCTTAAAGCATCACAAAATTCAGAGTTTGTCAAATATCTTCATTTTACAGATGAAGAAACTGAGACCCAGAGAGGTTATAAGACTTGGTCAAAACAGCAGAGCTGGGACTGAATGCCCAGTCCTCTGGCTCTAGACTCATTTTTTTCCCCCACTGTTGCATATTGCTTCCTAGGGTCAAAGATTAGATCTAGAGCTTGAAGGAACTCTAGAGGACACGTAGTCTAAGCCCACAAATTTGCAGATGTGTAACACAAAGTCCAGTGACACTTAGGTTTATGGAGGAAGGGTCTAACCCAGGTTTCCTGTCACCATACCCAGCTTTCTCCATGCTACCTAAAACTAGTAGACCTTCCTGTCCCCTTAGTAAGAAGATTCTAATTTGGTGTTTGCTCAATCCAATTCAATGAAAAAACATAAATTTTATGTTCTTTCTATAAAAAGCAGCAAGAGAGATTCAGAGAGACAAATGAAAGAACTTTCTGGCAGGTCGGCTGATTACTGAGGGAGAAGGCAACCTCCTTCCCTGGAGATCTAACATGACCATCAGCTTCAAGGGCTAAAGCTGTTTCTAGTTAGGGATTCAGTTGAGCATGTTCACCAGGGAATCAAAGACTCAATAAATGGAATTTTGAAAAGCATGAACGCACTGGGACACTGGGCCAGCTCTAATTCATCACAATTTATTACTTCTCATAAGACAAATACTAAGCAGCTTAAGTATCTCGGATGGCGTTACCTACACACTACTGTACCAAACCCTGAAACAAGCTTTCATCTCCTTATTCCTTCCCCGAAATTGTACAGGCACAAGGATAGGTAGAAAGTGGGGGTTGGGGGGGGAGGGCTGAGAATTCAGAACTGTTTTAGTTCAACTGCACTCATGGCAAATGACAAAAAAATATTCTCTGGGAGTAATCAGTCAGGATTATATATTCTCTTGGTTTACTAAGAAAGGCTGACTTTGAGCCAAACTGGCTCCTGTTGGATCAGTGCTTTTGGTTAACGCTCACTTCATCTATCACAGCTGAGGTACGGACGGAGGCACAGGAAACCTCATTTTTAGATATTAATATTGGGAGGAAGAAAGAGGGAGAAGGAAAATAAAACACAAGGAACCAAATCAGATTTGGAAATCTGGATGGGGGGTGGTGGTGGTGGTATGTGGAATAAGTTTCTTATATGTTCAAAGAAAGCAGCTGGAAAAAATAACATGTCTAAAAGAACTCAAGTATATAATACAAGGTCATAGGGATTGTAGGATTTAGTGTTGTAAGGGACCACAGAGATTGTCTAGTCCAATCTCCTCATTTCACAAATGAGGAAACTGAAGAACCAGGTAGCAAGAAACACAGACAGAATTAGAACTTGATGTTCTCTAATTCCAAATATAGTACTATTTTTCCATAGCAGGGAAATACATGTACAGATACATATATACATATATGTAGATATATATAGAGGTATACATATGCATATACACGTACACAAGGTGTATATATAGATCACATGCTTTAAAATTTTTAACATGTGTGTATATATGCATATGTGTGTATATATAGATATATATAGACAGATAGATAGATAGATAGATATTTCAATAGTGTATCTGTGATTTTATCCATGGGGTTATTTCACCACGCAAGTAGATAAGCAACCCATTCATGTCTTTTCATTCTATGTGATTCTCTTTCATGTTCTCCCTCCAAGTCTTGTTACATTTCACAAACACTAAATAGTGCAGCGTTCAGGTTGTCCATCTGTCATCCGTCTGTTTCATGGGTTGCCATGAGATTATTTTTTTTTCAGTGTTAACATTGATTTTATACAAGGCTCTACTGTTACACTGGACATTTTTTTATTCTTACTTAGTAATAAGTGTCCAATAGCCCCTTGGCTCAGGTTTACAGGTTTCCTTCTTCACAGGGCTTCTTAAATTTTTTCCACTCATGACGCCTTTTCAGTTCCTGCAGCATTAGTTGACACTGCGTGGCCTAAGGGCATGCACAGTTCAAAGTGAATATGCTTTGTTCAGAACCAAGGCTGTAATGAATGAAACTGCCCAATGCAACTCCAGTAAGCACTGCCAGAAACACCTCGGATTCATTTAACAATTTGATTTTTAATTAATTTTTGGTTGTTGTGTGTTCAGAAACCGTTTACCATTGCCAAAGTTTTCAGGATCTCAGTTTAAGAAGTGGTGCCTGGAGAGAAGGGTCAAACCAGATGAACCTGGGGGGGAGTCTTACCTTTTATGCACTAGAGTACCTCCAGCTGTGAGGAGTAAAAATGCATTTCTGGGTCTGTGAGTGATAGGGACCCAGAATACTCAGTTAACCAGGGGCCAAGGAGGCTTCTGTCCTTGGAGTAGGATCCCTCCACTTAGGGAAAGAATGAGGCCCTCAGGGGTAGAAGAGACATGTCCCAAGATACTCCCAAGTCATGCCTCTTGGTACAGTGATAGGATGAATGCCACCAAGAGCCAAAAGGGCAGTTTGGGTATCCCTATGAAAATGAGTCCAAGGGGTCTATGTATGAAATAAAGTAAAGTGGAAAAGTGAATGAAGGGCTAGAGACATAGTGATTTTTGTTGTCCTTCACAGCAAGTTAAGAAACTAAAATTACCTGGTGATCGCCATGACATCCTCAAACATCTGTATGATACTAGTCTGAGTGTATAACAACAGCTACTAACATTTATATAGTGCTTACTATGTGCCAGGCATTGTACTAATTGTTTTATAAATATCATCTCATTGGATTCTCACAGCCATACTGGGAGTAGGTGATATTAATATTCCCATTTTTCAGATGAGGATCATGACATCAGGGAGATGATGACATGACTTGCAATTGACTATGATTTTAGTGAGAGAGAGCTGTGCAAGGTCACCAGCCTCTCTTTGCCCTCCATACAAACATATCCAAACCAGGTACAAGGCAACTTTCTGGGCAGGAAAGGCACTGACAGTTAGGAGAACTAGAAAAGTCTTCAAGTGTACTTATCTGAGGACTGAAGGAAATCCAAGATTGCAGTAGTTAGAGGAAGCACAGTAGGTATATTTCTGCTTTGTGGGATGGTGAGGAAATGGACTACGGAGTAGTACGAGGAACCATTTGAGTGGACCATAGATAAAGGTACAAAGGCAAAGTCCCCTTCTCAAATAACATTATTAGGCTACTGATGTGGGAAAAGTCAGGTGCTG
>CM053769.1:18934422-18962908 GCA_028658325.1 Potorous gilbertii | reverse complement strand
ATGAATTTCCACCTGAATACTGCTTTAGCTGCATCCCCCAAATTTTGGAATGTTGTCTTATTTTTGTCATTCTCTTTAATGAAATTACTGTTTCTTTGATTTGTTCTTTGAATCACTCATTTTTCAGGATTATTTATCTTTCAATTAGCTTTTAATCTATTCTTCCAAAGCCCTTTATTAAATGTAATTTTTTATTACATTTTGGTGTAAAAGGATATATTTAGTGTTTCTGCTTTTCTGCATTTGGTTGTGCAGCTTTTATGGCCTAAAACATGGTCAGTTTTTGTGAAGGTGCCATATACAGCTGAGCTCTGGGAGGAGAAAGTTGAGGTCTCCCAGGAATATATAGTTTTATTCTCTATTTCCTACAGTAATTCATTTAACTTTTCCTTTAAGAATTTGGATGTTATCTCATTTGATGCATATGTTTAGTACTGGTGTTAATTCATTGCTTTGGTTCCTTTTAGCAATGTGTACTTTCCCAGTTTATTTCTTTTAATGAAGCGTCTTTTCTTGCTCTTGCCCTGTCTCAGATCATGATTGCTATCCCTCCCTTCTTCACTTCAGCTGAAGAATGAGGGAATCTGCTCTTCTCTAGCCTCTTATTTTAACTCTCCGTGTGTCTCTTTCAAGTGTGTTTCTTGTAAATAACACATTATTAGAATCTGATTTCTAATCTTGTTCTTTCATTTTATGGGTGAGTTTATCTCATTCATATTCATATCCACAGTTATGATTATTTAACTGTGCATTTATTTCCATTGTATTTTCTTCCATTTTTTCCTTCTCTCTCTTTTTATCCTTTCCCTCTTGGGTAATCTTTTTTACTTCTGACCACTGTTTTCTTTTAACTGCTCTCACTTTTTATCAGTTCTGATTTCTCTTATCCTCTTTCCCTCCTACTTCCCTGTTGGGTAAGATAGATTTCTATTACCAATTATCTATGTTTATTTTCCCTCTTTGAAGCAATTTAGATATGACTGGGGTTCAGTCATGGCCCTCCGAAATCCTACCATTTTCCCCTCTACTGTAAAAGCTCTTCTTTGCATGCCTCTTTTATGTGAGATGATTTTCTCCTTCCTTTCCCTTTACTCTTCTCCTAGTTCTCACCTATTCATTTTTTTTATATCATCCTAACATATTTGACTCAGTTGCACACTGTGTATAATTTTTTCTAAATTCCACCAACAATGATAAGATCTTAGATGATATAAGTATCATCCTCTCTATATAAAGGTAAACAGTTTAGCCTTATTGAATCCCTTATGATTTATCTTTCATGCTTACCTTTTTATATCTGTTGAATCTTGCATTCAAAAGTATTTTTTTAAAATTCAGCTCTGGTCTTTTCATTAGCAATTCTTGAAAGTCCTCTATCTCATTAAATGTCTATTTTTCTTTTGAAGGATTACACTCAGTTTTGCTGGGCAGGTTATTATTGGATGTAATCCCAGCTCTTTTGCCTTCTAGCATCTCATGTTCCAAGCCTTCTGCTCCTTTAAGATTGTAGCTTCTAAATCTTGCGTGCTCCTGACTGTAGCTCCATGGTATTTAAATGGATTCTTTTTCATTGTTTGGAATATTTTTCTCTTTGGCCTTGGAGCTCTGGAATTTTGCTATAATATTCTTGGAAGTTTTCATTATAGGATTTCTTCCAGTTGGTGATGGGTGGATTCTTCCAGATTCTATTTTCCCCTCTTTTTCTAGGACATTGGGGCATTTTATAATTTCTTGACATATGATTTCTAGGCCTTACGCTTCGACCATGGCTATCAGGTGTTCCAAAATTCTCTCTTCTATATATTTTCCAAATCAGTTGTTTTTCAATGCTACATTTAATATTTTCTTCTATTTTTATTCTTTGAACTTTGTCTTCTTGTTTCTTGGTGTTTTATGAAGTCATTAGATTCTAATTGCCCTAATCTAACTTTTAGGGAATTGGTTTCTTCAATGAGCTTTTGTGCCTCTTTTTTTCCATTTGCCAATCCACTTTTTATGGACTTATTTCCATCAGTATTTTTGTGCCCCTTTCATCAAGCCTTTAATTGTTTTTTCATAATATTCTTCTTTAGCTTTGATTCCTTTGCCCAATATTTTATCTCCCCCTTTTATTTGATTTTGAATTTTTTTAGCTTTTCCATGAATTCTTGTTTTGCTTGTGTCCAATTTACATTTTTTTCCTTTGAGGCTTTGCCTGCAACAGTTTTGACTTCACTCTCTTCTTATGAGTTTGTTTCTCGATCTTCACTGTCACCAGAGTAGATTTTTACTGACAGGCTTTTTTTTTTGTTATTTACTTAATTTTCTACCCTATTTCTTGATGTGAAACTTTCTGCTAATGCTGGGCTCTGTTCCTTACCTGGGGGTGAGAGGGAGGTCTCTGTTTCAAGTTTTTTCACATTGCCATTTTCAAAGCTAGTTTGGGGACTTTGAAAGTTTTCAGTACTTCCATGTCATTGCTTTCTTTGCCTTTGTTTTTGAAGAGGACCATGACAACAGAGAAATGATGACAGGACTTGCCCTTCACTTTGTTTTGAGTGAAGGAGGGCTATGCAAGGTCACCAGCCTCACTTTCTCTTCCAGAGTCATCTGGGTGGTCAGATATTCAGTGGTCAGGCATTCTGGACAACTGGAGATGACACAGAATGCAATGGCAAAGCTTATTCCTTTAAAGCTAAGCCTTTTCAGGTTCTCCTTTTGAGTGAAGTAATGCTCATTCAGTGAATAGGCTTCCTTAAGAAATGATTCAAGGGGTGGCCCCTTTAATTACAAAGAAAAAAGGAAAAAAATCAAGCTGGGAGGGCGATCTGGAGAGAGGTGTGGTTATTCCTCTCTCTTGGTCTGCATTCTGGTCCTTACCCAGGAAGGCCCCAGATTCCTGAGAATTTCAGTCACTATACTCGCTCCTCCAAGCACCTTCTTCTTTGAGCACAGAACTGATAATGCCGCTCAGGACTCCTCATTCCTTGGGACCAGAAGTGATACTGTCTCTCAGAGCTTCCACTCCCTCTTGTCTGACAGTGTTCCTCTCTGCCTTTGAACTAGGACTCACAAGTGGGTATTAGCCCTGGAGTTCCCAAACAGTTGCCTCTTAGGGTTCTTACTTCCTCTTGATTGAAAGTGTTCTTCTCTGCTATATGTAGGCAATGGAGTTGCCAAACAGCACCTGTTCCTGCATCCAGCGCTAGCACAAAGTTATCCTGTAATCTCTTTCTGAAAAGTTGCCATAATCCCTTACCTTCTCTGGCTTGAGAGCTCTTGAAATAACTATTGTTTCTGTGGACAGCCCTCGTCCCACTACTGGTGTTTCATCCACGTGGATTTCAGGTTAGCCTTCACTTCCATGTCTCAGATCTCTCAGACCTCTGAAGTTGTCTTGGCCTGGAAGAATATGTAACTATGACTTTTTGCCTCTGCCACTCCAGAATTCAATATGAGGCAATACTTTAGAGTACACTTAGGGAGGGGAATACTTGGAGACCTTGGTTGAGTGCTTTTTTACTCCCCTATCTTGACTCTGTCCTTTCAAGTCCCTACTCTTATGTCTTGACTCTTTGTTCAATGATAGCTCCTCTTTTGTCAAACCTAAGCCTTGGGTTTCTCCTACCATCTGCTGCCCTCCATTCTTACTCATGGCAATGAACAGAATAAGAGAAAATTTCACAAACATGATGCTTGGGAACATTACAAATTCATGTTATCCAACATCACTGTAGCAACAGTTCCTTTATTCTTCCTTAATTCTCTTTCTCACAATAGAAGTTATTCCAAATATTCTGCTCCTCCTCCCTCTTGGCTTAGGATGTTGACTCTTCCTTTACCGAGAAAATCAAGGCCACTCAGCATGAGCTCCCTTTTTCTCATTCTCTTCATTTCAGCACTCTTGACATTATCTCCTTCTCTTCCTCTTCTTTATCTAGCCTTTGACAAAGAGGTGTCCTTCTTTGCCAAGGTCAACCCCTATACTCATATACTTGACCCTCCCTCTCAGCTTAGGATGCTGCCTCTTCCTTTACTAAGAAAATTTAGACCATTTCATCCTATATGTTTCCATCTTTTCCAACAGATTGCATCTTTAGCCATCTCCTCTGTCAATCCCTCACTGTCAATCTTTCCATATTTACTTGTTCCTCTCCTAACTTTAAAAATGCCCCATCTCCCACATCTTAAAAAACCAAAACAAATCAAAACAAAAAACATTTGTTGGAATCCACAGTCCCTTCAAGCTATTATACTGTGTCTCTTATTCTTTTCTAAGGCAAACTATTTGAAAAATCTGACTATAATTGTGGCTTCCATGTCTTTTCCTTTTACTTTGCAATCCTGTCAAGTTGCAATACTTTCCAGTTTGACCTTCAGCCTCATTGACCAACTTCACCTGTCCTCTCCAAGGTGTAAACACTCATAATGAAAGTTCAACAATCAACTCTGGCATGATGGTTGATAAGCTGACTTCAGTCCAACATCACTAATTCCCTATTTGTTATTTCAAACTGGATATCCCCAAAACATCTTAAAATCAACATATCTACAACTGAAACTGTTATTTTCTCCAAATCCTCCGCTCTTCCAAACTTCCCTTTTTTTGTCAAAGTCAGCAATAACCTTCCAGCTTCTCGTTTTCTAATGTCAGCATCATCTTCAACTTCTCACGCTCTTTCTACATGGTCAGTCTGTGGTCAAATCCTGTCATTTCTAGTTTTACAGCATCTCTCCCATTTCACTCCTCTCTATTCATAAAGTTAACTTCTTAATTCAGGTACTCATCATCTCTTGACTAGATTACTGCAATAGCCTCCTAATTTATTTCCCTTCTTCAAATGTCTGTCCATTCCAGCTGGAATTAAATGCTACTTTCAAAATAATTTTCCTTACATGCATATCTTACTATCTGACTCTCCTATTTAATCAACATTGGTACCTTCTTACTGCTTCTAAGATAAAATATAACTTATGAATTTAGCTTTTTGTTGCCACAAAACCTGCTATTTCAGTCTCATTGGACATCGCTCCCCCTCCCACAATCTGTGGTCAAATTAAACCAGTCTTTTCTTTATTTCTCATACATAACATTCTTATCTCCCATCTCTGGACTTTAGAATTAACTGCAGCCAGATACAAAGAACACAGTACCTACTTCATTCTGCCTCATAAAATCTTTCTTTTTCTTTAATTTTAAGCTTAACACCATCTTCTACATGTCAATTTTTCTGATCCTCTACCAATAACCTTCCTCTCAAACTACCCTATATTTAAAACTTTTCATTTATTCATGTTATATATTGACACATGTACCTCTCTCTTCCCTGTTAGTAAGCCCCTTATAAAGAAATATTCATTCTTTGAACTTGTATCCCCAGTGCCTACTACAGTGCCTAATGTATATTAGCCCTCCAATAAATACTTATTTGCTGACTATTAATAAATTGCATACTGAGAGATGAACAAAACCTTATGGGAAAGCAGGGTTCTCTGGTTTATTTATAAATTGAGATGGGTGTTCGGAGCTAATTGATAATCATTGAAAGATGTTGTGCATTTGAATTACTTGTTGAAGACATATGAAAACATATTCCTTGACTGCCTGAGCATTCCAGTAGAGAATAAAAAAATGATCTAATAGCCATTAAAGAAAGGAATAACTAGTCTACACATGGAGGGAGAAGAAGAAAGTTCTCATCTAGAAATTTTCAACATCTGGTGGCAGGTTGTATCTCAGGCTGTTCTCAGTCCTGTTTTTCTGCATCTTATTTACATAGTTCCAGTCAGGACATTTAACTCACTCCAGAAGTCAGCCTTTCATTATGATTTTTTAGCTCTCTCTTAAAGATAGTGTACAATTTCAAAACACTCTGAGAAAAGCCACTTAAAATAGAGTTACATATACTTCTATCACAGTAAAATTGTTGACAATGGATCGAAAAGGTGTCAAAAGAAAAACCTACGGAATTTTTAACAAACCATAAAGCTCATTACCATAAGACATCTACAGAAAGATAAAAACTTTTCCCTGTATAACAAAGAGGATTCAGAGATGTTCTCCTAAAAAGTGACAGGTTAAAATTTTACAGAAATATATTTTTGGGGAACAAACAAACCTTACTTCACAAAGCACTAGCAAGGGCTGACAACCAGTACATAATACGGGATTTGTTCAACGTAGCTGAGAGTAGTTTATCTCCAGATGAAGGCTATGAAATAGCTGAAATTCAATAGGATTCTTAAAAGGTACTCCATGGGTACCATCTACCTCCATGAAACCAACTGGAGAAGCATCAAACATATGACATACAGAGGCATTTATAGAAATGGTAAGGTTTATGATAGTGATTCAGAACCAGGTAATTTTCATCAAGAGTTATAGAAATTACATTCTCTTTAGAGAGAATCAATTTATTGATCAATGTAAATAATGCAGTGAAATGACAGAAACTTTGCCACCTATAACTTTGAGTGGTAAAAATTTAGTATTTGGCAGATACTTAGAAAAATATAAGCAGATGACCAAACTTATTCATAAGAATCTTGTTATCCTTTATAACCTACTCTAAATCCCTGTGTGGTAAAAACAAACCCCTAAATATCCTTGAGAATTCAATAAATAATTTCCAACAGATCCAAAGAATCCTTGCAGATAGAACTGTTGCCCACAATTGTCTAGACATAACATTAATCATAAAAATGTAATTATGATATTTCAATAGATGTGCACTACAAACTACATGAAATGAAAAGCTTTCAAAATTGAGAGCATATGAAAAATTTGAAGACCACATTGGAGGAGGATGATGTACTGCCTGTCCTGGTTGCTACTGAAGATGGCTTTAGCGGGTCTATCGGAGGTGAGTTATTAACCTCTTATTAATTCATTCTCTTACATACTTACAAAAAATCAATCACTATCTATCTTTGCAAGAGTTCTCAGGACAGAAAAAAAATAACAGCCAGAGAGCAACTTATCTTTAGACTACTTCTATCAGAGGTGAATAAAAACAATAAGAAGAGTGTGATAAAATAGATAAGGATGGCAATGTTGATGATAGAGATATCTAGTGAAATATACAGATTAAAGTAACGTCAGGCATTACTATTCCAGAAATGCTTTATTTATTAGCTACTTGATTATCTCCTCAGAAAATAGAATATTCAGGGAACTAGACACAGGACATGAAGATTTTAGCGGAATGAGAAAGGAAGGATGTATCTGGAGTACAAGAGACAATGCCAAGGAATGGTTCAACTACTGCAACGAGTGACCCAATAAAGACACACACCATATCATGATAGAAATGTCAGTATTTAATATCAAACACTGATTGCACACATCTCCTTTATGAACACAAACTCTATTACAACCTATATGTTAAAATAAATCAGCATTGTAAGACTAGAATCAGTGTTGAATTTAAAAAGATAACCTCATTCACTTTGGTTATATCAAACTAGACCGTGAAACTTTTGTGATGTATTGCAATGACAGGAAAGTTGAGTTGGCATGAGGAGAAAGTCTTAATGTACAATATCAATCAGGAATTAAAATCATGTGATGATAAAAATCAGAATATATAAATGATATTCATTTTAACCATTGTGTAGTTACATACAATTCATAATAATTGCTATTTATGTAGTTCTTTAAGGTTTACAAGGTGATTTTTTTTCTTATGACAGCTCTGTGAAATAGATATTTTAGTATTATTCTTAATTTACAGAATAGGAAAGTGAGTTTTAAGAAGATTAACTTACTTTCCAAGGGACATAAAGGCAGGAATAAACTTAGTTCCCCTTACTTCAACACTCCTTTCCACTACATTCTTCCTCCATGGAATAATGCACATTTAAATTTTTAAGGTTTAAAAGTCAGTTTCCTCAACAATTACATGATGCATATAAGGAGTTTTATTGTACTATCATCTTTCCTCCCCCCACCTCCTCTTTTTATTAATAATAGGCTGAAGTAAGGTGGAGTCAGAAAGGAAACACAAATTTGGCTCTGTAATGTCCCATGGCTCCTTTGAATACGTTTTGTTATGGTGTCCACCCATATCCAAAATAATAAGCATTGCCTTTATGCTCTCATCTTGTGTCTTGCACTAGAGTACTGTTAAAGTTGCCATTTTAAAAAGTAAGAGTTCTGTACTTTTATATGGCTCTTAACTTTCTTACCTCAAATGAGATATATAAACGTATCTTGAAACAGAGATATAGGAGGTATCTCAAGCCTACAGTGGATGCTTAAGGGTCTTAAATTTTTAAATGACTTTATAACTCCTGATACATATTAGGGATCTGCAGTCCTTGGCATCAACTTTTATGTGTATCCTTCAATCTAACTACAGGTGATAGGCAATATTAAAGTCAGAAAAGTCCATGGTTTGATAGTATACTACCTACTACTGGGAAGTATTTCTCTCTTGTGCCCTTTTTGCACTAATTAATTACTAGAATTACTTCATTTGCATTTTCACTAATCATGACTGGATCACAGTATTTAAAGCTGAAAGGGATACCAAATAGAAAATCCCCAAAATCAAAGGAGAGATGGATAAATTGAAAGTAAAAAAATTTGTTTTTGAACTTCTTAATAAAACTTGGAACTGGTTTTATGAAAAGTACAACAATAAAATAGATGTCATTGGTTAATTAGATTTGAAAAGAAATCAAATTATCAGGATTAAAAATTAAAAGGGTGAATTTACCATCAATGAAGATGAAATCAAAGCAATTATTGAGTTATTTTGCCCAATTGCAAGCCAATAAATCTAAAACTCTAAGTTAGAAGGATGAATATTTAGACATATATATTAAACATATTTATATATATTAAATATATATGTTTATATATATGTATATATATATTGCCTAGATTAACAAGAGAAGAAATTGAATACTTAGGAAAAAATGAACAAACCATAAATGGACTCTCTAAGAAAAAATCCTGAAGACCAAGGGATTAAAAAATGAATTCTACCAAACAGTTAAAGAATTAATTCAAATGTAACATAAAGAAGGAATTCTACCAAATTCTTTTTACAACACAATGGTGCTGATACTTAAACCAGCAAGCATGAAAACAGAAAAAAAAACCCCTATAGACGAATTTTCCTAATAAACATTGATGCAAAGACTTTAGAATGAAATACTTTCAAGGGGATTGAAGCAATATGTTACAAATAATATACATTATGACCAGGTGGGATTTATATCAGGAATGCAGGGCTGATTTAATATTAGGAAAACTATCAGCAGAATTGACCATGTCAATAACAATAACAACAAAAACCACATGATTATCTCAACAAATGCAGAAAAAGCTTTTGACAAGATATGACTTATTCCTCTTAAAAATACTAGAAAGCAAGGGAATCCATTAAACTTTATTTTAAAATTGTTAAGTAGTGTATACCTAAAATCAAGAGCAAGCATTATCTGTAATAGGGATAAACTTGAAACCTTCCCAGTAAGAGCAAGAATGATGTAAGGATGTCTATTTTTACCACTATTACTCAATATTGTACTAAAAAAGCTAGCTATAGCAATAAGATAAGAAAAAGACATTGAAGAAATAAAAATAGGCACTAAGGAAACAAAACTGTCAACTCTTAGAAGACCATATGATAGTATACTTAGAGAACCCTAGAGAATCAACAAAAAACTAATTGAAATAATTTCAGCGAAGTTGCAGGATATAAAATAAACCTACATAAACCATCATCAGTTCTTTATATTACTAACAAAATCCAGAACTAATAAATAATAAGAAAATTCCATTTAATATAATTGAAGACAATATAAAATACTTGGGAGTCCACCTACCAAAACAAACCTAAGGACTATATGAACACAAATACAAAATCCTTTTCACACAAAGTCAGATCTAAAAAAACTGAAGAAATATTATTGCTCATGGGTTGGTGGACAACTCAATATAATAAAAATGAAAATTTTACCTAAATTAATTATTCAATTCAATACCAATCAAACCATCAAAAATTATAGAGCTAGAAAAAATTATAATAAAATTCATGTGAAAAAAACAAAAGGTCAAGAATATCAAGGGAATCAACGGAAAAAAAAAATTGAAGGAAAGTGGGCCAGTAATAACAGAGTGATAATTAACATACTGACTAAAATACTGACTAAAAATAGAATGGAAGATCAGTGGAATAAATTAGGTATACAATACATAGTAATACATAGTAATAAATGATCACAGAAATCTAGTATTTGATAAAAACAAAGATCCAAGTTTTTTTGGGGGGGGGTAAAAACTTACTATTTGATAAAAATTGCTAGGAAAACTGGAAATTAATTTGGTATACACTATATACCAAGATAAGGTCAAAATAGTTAATAATTTAGAAATGAACAAAAGAGTGCAGTATGGAAACTTTTACCTGTCAGATCTATGGGTAAGGGAGAAATTCATGGCCAAACGAGAGAAAGAAAACATTACAGGATGTAAGATGATAATTTTGAATATATTAATGTTCTCACAGACAAAACCAAGGCAGCCAAGATTAGAAGGAAAGCAGGATATTGGGGGTGGGGGGTGGAATTTACAGCAAAGTTCTCTGATAAAAGCCTCATTTCTCAAATATAAAGAAGTGAGTCAAATTTATAAGAATGCAAATCGTTCCCTAATTGAAAAAAATATTCAAAAGATACAAAAAGACAATTTTCAGAAGAAAAATGAAATCTATCTAGTCATATAAAAATACTCTGAATCACTATTGAGATATAGCGATATAGAGAAATGCAAATTGAAACAACTTCGTGATACCACTTCACACCTATCAGATTAACTAACATTACAGGAAAGGGAAATGACAAATGTTAAAAGGGATGTAGAAAAATTAGGGCAATAATGCACTTTTGGTGAAACTGTGAACTGATCCAACAATTCCAGAGAGCAATCTAGAAGTATGGCCAAGGGCTGTAAAACTGTACGTACCCTTCAAACAAGTAATACGACCACCCATTCTGTATCCCAAAGAGATCAAAAAAGAAAAGAACCTTTACATACTTTTTTTTCTTGATGACAAAGAACTGGAAACTGAGGGGATCTCCACCAATTAGAGAATGGCTGAATAAGCTGTGGTATATGATTGTGATGGAATACTATGGTGATAAAAGAAATGATGAGTAGGATGCTTTCAGAGAAAAACCTGGAAAGACTCACATGAAGTGATATGAAGTGAAGTGCACAGAACCAGGAGAGCATTGTTCATACTAACAGCCATATCGTACAATGATCAACTGTAAATGTTTTAGCCATTTTCAGCAGTACAAAGATCCAAGATAATTATAAAGGTCTAACAAAGAAAAATGCTATCCACTTTCAGAGAAAGAATTGATGTAGTTTAAATGTAGACTGAAGCACACCTTTGTTTAAAAAACAACAACTTTATTCTTCTTAGGTTTTTTGGTTTTGTTTTTTTTTGCAACATGGTTAGTATGCAAATATGTTTTGTATGTATAATCTAATAAAAGTGTTTGCCTACTCAAGGAGTTGGGAGAGGTGGAGAGAACTCAAAACTGAAAAAAAAACCCAAATGTTACAATTTTTTTACATGTAATTGAGAAAAAAATAAAAGATTAAAAAAAAAACCTGGAAGGATTAAGATACTGTTGGAAAATATCATCTAACAGTGCTAACCATCCAATAAAACATTTTATAAAGGCTTTTGTTTTAGTGACAATATTTTATAAAGCTCAACAATAGTTGAGCTAAGGCACTGGTACCTGAATCCAGCAATATTTATTCAGTGAGGAAAGAAGACATCACAGCACTCTGGTAATTCTCGAGGTTTATAATTCGGCAGTGCAGTTTCCCCCTTAGGCATATTCTCACCTGTTAAGCCTAATAATTCTGCTTAATCATTGGCACTCTTTCATTGCTTGAGGGGTTGGGAACCTGACACTAAAATAGTGTGACCTGTGGTCTCAGAGCCCCAAGCTCTGGGTTCTCTCATGGAGGATTTAAGTTTATGTTTTGGGGGCTGAAAGGGATAATGAGGTTGGGGAGGAGAGACTGAATGATTCAGGAATTTCCTGAACTACAGTGGAAAATTTGCCATAATTGAATATTAGAATTTACTATGGCCTACTTTTGATTTACTCTGGATATTACAAAGCTCAGAATCACCATGTACTTACTATTTAGTTTCTCTTTCTCTAATTCAGGAATAATACTTGGCACCTACTTATTGAAAAGGGTATGTATGCATAAGATTGCTTTAAGTACTTAAATCAAAGGTCTTAGGGATCATGCAATCATTGGATCTAATTTTACAGATGAAGAAACTGAGGACAGAAGAAGTGGTAATATCTTTTTCCATGTTCTCTGTTTTGAGCTGAGGCTTTAGTTAATTACAGCAGTTTGGAAACCAGAATAGCTCACAGAGAAGAATCGAAGCAGTATCAATTAGCCCATGCCTCCCAGGTGGGATCCTAGATCTTAAGTTCCTGTAGCTCATACTTTTGGTAATAGGTCACTAAAGCTTCCAGAAGGACAATTACCATATGATGTCACTCAAAAACTCTATCAGCCTTATTTCATCTGGACTCCAGGAGACTCAATGGTAAAATTAAATAACAAAAGAGCCAAAACCATTTTTCTCAGCTAGTTTTTACATTAACTGGACAGTCATTGCTGTTTATAGTGAATAACCATGTAATTCAGAATGATGTGGTATGCAACACTCCATAAAAATGGAAACACAAGGACTTGAATTTCTCTTAATTGTCTTCTAAAGGCTTATGTGTTAGGCTTAGTTTCTATTACAACCATTCTTTACCCAAAGGTAAGTAACCCTCCTTTAAATTACTAAGACAAGACCGATGCATTGCTTTGCTAGACTCTTTATTATTGTTTGAAAAATAAACAAAGCATTTTACTTGTTCCCTGAAAAACAATTTTAATAAAAGATGGCTGCTTTTAAAATTTCCTGAAAGAAACAAATCATATTTTACTGAAAGAAATGGCAGCAGTTCTGTAGTAATACCCCATTCAGGTCACAAAATTTAAAGATGGAAAGCAATTTACAGACCTTCTAGTTCAGAGGTTCCTAACTTAGAGTCTGCAATTTTTTTTTAACATTTTCATAATTGTATTTTAATCTCATTGGTTTACTTTGTAATTCCATATATTTTAAGTTTAAAAACATTATCTGAAGAAGTGGTCCGCCACAGTGATATATACATCCATGACATAAAAAAAGGTTAAGAATTCCTATTTTAGACCAACTCTCACATTTGACAAATTAGGAAATTAAGAGTCAGAGCACTCACATGAACAGTAAGCTACAAGGGCTGGAACTTGAATCTCTTGATTCAAAGTCTACTTTTGTATGAGTCATATGAGTTTCATGGAGAAGAGAGGGATAGTTGGAAGGCATTCTGCAAAATAAAAGAGTACTCAAAGGGTAATGGAAAAGCATCATCTTTACTAATAATTGACATTGTAAAATTAAATCATCTTTATTTTCTTGAAACTCAGTTTCCTCCTCTGTAAAATGATTGCACTAGATGATCTCTGAGTTCACTTCAACCTCTAACATTTTATAATCTTACAGGGAAACAAGAAAAAGTAGTCATAATTACCCACATTTGAGGTCAACAGTTGAGACAAGAAGAAATGTGCAAAAGAAATATGTGGAAATCCATTAGTCGTAACTTACTAATACTGAAAAGATCCAAAATCTGGCAAAAATTTAATACTACTTTGATTTCTAACAAGCAGCCAAGAGAAGGTTATTTACTAGTGCCATGGAGATCAATGAATATAGAATCCAAGCATTAAGAAGGATTTTTTATCAATGTAGACGCTCTCTAAATGCTCTACATATGACATTTTACTGATTGTCTGGAGCCCTGGAATACTACAAAGCCTCCTAAGCTAAATCTGCAGTTGTGCTAAAGAGTAGTCCATTCATCTACTGAAGAAAAACCAAGAAGATGAAGCATACTGCCCAGTTGGACACATAGTTGGGTGGATATGGCCCACTGAGATAATCCATCTATATTGACTGGCACAGATGGACCTCAGAAGTACAGATTGAAACATTCCTGTGAAATTGCCCAATTCTTTCAATGATCCCCTGTTGCTCCTTGCCAAAAAATACATTTTGATAATAGCAATACTAGTACCAGCACAGGCCTTGATTTCTCCATCTGTCATATATTGTTTTCTCCCTTGATGAAATCAGTTTAAAATTATCTGTAACAGAATCATTTAGAAGAATTCAACATCCATCGCAAATTCCTCTTTTAGGATGTCTCCATGCAGGATATCCTCTATGACAGTGTCGAACAGCTTTGGCAAGCAAATATCTTACTGCTTTATGCATTGTACATAATACTAAACAGAGGGAGATTTAAGAAAGCTATATGTACTTAAAATTTTATTTATCAAAGATTTTCTTGTGATCCTGTAATGTGCATGAGAAACTCCCTGTTGGAAGAGAATTTTTAAGGTGTTGTAGCTCTATTGAATCAAATCCTTGGTGTCTTTTTTATAAAGTCATAAAATTCTTGTTTTCTTCTAACTTTATGACTTTAAAGATGTTATTTGCTATAGTGTCTACCGTCTTTTCATATTTTCAACAAGGATATCCTCAATATGTGTATAGGTGATTCTCACAAATTTGTAAAATAAAAGTAATAAATCAGACATGGGTCATAGTTATGGTTGTCCTGAGTACACTTTTTTGGGGGTGTAAATATTATCAAATATTATTTCTTTCCTCCATAGATATCATAAAATAATTTTTAATACTTTCAAGATTGTTTTGAACCCAGCATATGTTTACTTGGTGTGTACATGGTCTCATCTACCTGCCTTCTCAAGTCTGTCCTAAATATTATTTCATCTTCCCAAAAAATTACATGGGTGGCAGAATTGCAAAGACTCAAATCTTCCAGTGTCATGGAAATACATATAGATAGAAACACTAGAGAGAATGTTTTATTTTTTATTATTTGTTGTCATCCTTCCAGTTTCTTCTATGGATACATCTACAATGATATGATTTTATTTGGTCATATGCCAATCTTTCTATAGGTTCATTACCACCTCAACTGTCTTTCACTATTTTATGAGACTGAACTGCCATGCATAATCTTTCATCATCCTATAATGTTTTCCAAACAAGTTTGTAGTCTAAAGTAGTTTTGCCTGAATAGATATGCCAGGTCAATTGAAGCACTGGAGTCCTTGATTATCATATATGCTTAGATCTTTAAAACTGCTGAGTCTGAAAATCGATGGATAGTTCCATTGTGGCTACCACAAAGAATGGATCACCTTTGTCTAAAGTTAACATTTCAATATGGTGAGCAATCTCAAGGAACATTATCACAGTGGGAGAGACAAGGCACAGGAAGCCCAGAGGTTTACTTCCTCTGTTTTCAGACAGAAAGTGAAAATAAGGTCACCAATTTACACATTTCCCAGTGCCTTTTGTTACCAGACAAAAAAAGTTTGAACACCAAATTGGGACATCTTGGTATCACCCATCTTTTTCCCAATTGGGTAAAGTTAAGTGATAATCCACTACTTAATTATTGATGGGTCTGGACCAAGAATCCAGGCTCAATTCCCAATTTTGTGCACTGAGCCACTCACTGTATATCTCTTGTAAGTCTTGTTAATTTCATTTTCCTTACTTTTTAATTCTTCTCCACATGCATGGCATGTTATTTTATTGTTTTTGATAAGGAGTCATTATTTCATTGGTATAAATATCTTCTTGATTAAGTGACTCTCTCCACTGATGCAAAAACAGCAACTCTTCTGCAACTTGTAGTCTTTAATAGCTGTCTATGTCTTTAAAAGTTTGAGTGAGCTGCCCAGGGTAAGATAGCCAGCATATGTCAGGTATACCTTGTACTTAGGTGTCATAGTCTCCAAGATAGGCTCTCTAACCACTAGACATATTGTCTCTAATTATTGAGGATACAAAATCGGCATCTTTTATTCTAGCAAATGCTTGAATGGAAATTGTTGAGTTACCTTGGAGATAACACGTTGGAGAAGAGGATGTTATTCTTATATCACTGCTCTGGAATCTATGCTGATCTACAGCATCCTCACCCTCCTGTTTGTCCAAACCAAGATAAGTCTTATTATTTGTAATGGATATGTCAAAGTTTAAGACTTTTATGGTAGCTACAAATCTATGTGTAAATAGATTCTTTGAAATGTTAGAGTCTTCCTCTGATCTTTTGCCTATCAGAGGTGCAGGCTAATTACAACCTGGATGAATCATGGTGTTAGCTAGGTTAGAGGTACTGTCTTAGGTATTTTGATCTGTATAGACTGAGTATGGGCATGAATTGGGTGATCCTGAGAGACAAGTCGTATAGATGTTGAGCTCAACATTACACAAAATTCAAGGATTCGCTGACAAATTCTAGCAATTTTAGAAAGGAAAATGATGTGATAGAACTCTATTTTATGCTCTATCACTGTTCTCAATTGGAATAAATTGGCCACAGAATTTATTCTTGACCCTGGAGGAACTGGGGGTTTCTTTTGTTTGAATTTATTTCATTCAAAGTCATTTATAGTTCAACTTTATTTCAGCACATCAAGGACTTGTGATTTCCTTGGCATGCTTACTCCCTCCAGTGACAAAAGTTATGACCTCCCCATCCCATCTGTCAGTCAACAAATATTTATTAAGCACTGTGCTAAGCACTAAAGATACAAAGAATGGCAAAAATGTGATCCCTGTTTTCAAAGTGCTCATATTCTAAGGGAGGAGACAAATGTAAGATATATACTGAGTAAATGGAAAGTTATCTCAGAAGGGAGGCACTAAATAAGATAGTTTAGGTGAATTAACAGGGCTGAAAAATTAGTTATTCTACATTGGACATTAATATATATTACATTCTACATAGGTCAAGAGCACATCTATTATATTATTGGAGAACTAAGTCAACTTGTAAGAGGAGAAGACTGTGAAAAGCTGCTATTTCTTTCCTGATCAATCAGAAAAGAGTTCACAGAGAATTAAAAACAAAGAAAGGAGTGATGAAATAGAAAGCTTATGGACAGGACAGGAAGGAGATTTCAAGCACAGGTCAGAATTTCAAATGGTCTCCATTATTATTTTTCATTCAAAACTTCCTGCTCAAGTCATAAATGGTCATAAAATCCCCACAATTCCTTTATTATACAGAGACAATACTTTTATTCTAGTTCTCTTTTCATACTCCTAACCATTTCACAACCTCATTCTTTGATACCTTAGATTTCCTTTTATTTGTTTTTTCTGCTGACCATTGTCTTTCTATTCTCCCCTTCCTTTCAGGGACTTCCCTGTATTTCCCAAACTGATGCTTAAGCAAGAATGACTCCCGCAGCTTTTAAATAAGAAAGGGGGTATATGTTACTTAGTTGACTCTGATAGGAGCAGAAGAAAATACTCTTGACTCACTAAAAAGGAAGACAGAAAGCAGTAACCAAAAGCATTGCTAAGTGAAACTTATGAACTCTGATTCCTTTCATTGCAAAGCGTTCAGGTGTGTGTGTGTGTGCGCACGTGCGTGCGTGTGTGTGTGCGTGTGTGTGTGTGTGTGTGTGTGTGTGTGTGTGTACTGGAACTATGTAGTGGGTGTTGGATCTAGTAGGGAAGTACCATTATATCATCCCAGAGTTGAGGCCATAAAGCTTAGCTTGGTGGGAGGTAAGTGAAGGCAAGACACAGATCTCTGGGGCTAAACATTCCTGCTTGAGGTGGGAAAACTGGCAACTCTCTAGAAAAAAGAATTCATCACAGCTATAGGTCTTAATTTTTTTTTTGCATGGATTTTCCTTGATATTTCCTTGGTTCACTTGAATATCAAACCTAATCTTCAAAATGCATTTCATGATAATTACTTGAAAATATTTAGCAGCAAGGAAAAGGGCAGAAGTGGACTCTGTGTATCTGTTCCAACATTAAATCACCCCAGTTAATTGAGCATTCTTTCCCTGGAAAAGGCTTTTAAATCATTTCAAAACACAGACTCATTTCTAAACACTTCATATTAACTAGTTGCCCTGCCAACACTTCAAATTCAACTTGTCTTAAAATGAACTCTTAATGACCTACATTAATGGCCCACATTTCTATTGCACTTTAAGATTTACAAAGTGGTTTCCTCATAACAGCCCTGTGAAGTAGGTAGTACAAATATTATCTTTAGTTTACAGATGAGTCAATTGAGGCTGAAAATGGAGGTTTTCACATAGCTCATCCTCTCTTAAACCTCTCTGACTCTCTCTCTCTTACACACACACACACACACACACACACACACACACACACACACACACACACGTCTACCTCTGTTAACGTTACTGCCATCCACCACTCTGAAGTTACCTTGCACTCTTCCCTGTTTCTTCGCTTACATATCCAATGAGTTACTGATGTCTCTTTTAGACCCTTCTGATATTTCCTCTGCTCACATTATAGTCATCTTAGTTTAAACCCTTTCTTGTTTTTATTTAGGTTATTCTAGCAGTCTTCTGTTTTGGATCATCTGCTCTCCAATCCAATCTCCATGCTCATGCCCAAGTAGTCTTACTAGAGAAGCACCATTATTGAATGTGGAACGAAGATGAGCAAACCTTAGGAAATTTGACCCAGAAGAGGACATTTAGAGAGTTTCTGTTCTAGAAGGTTCTAGAGGCTCAAGAAGGAACCACTCTAGAGCAAGAGGAAGTCTGTTTCAGGTTGGTGAGGAGTGCAGAGCAAGTTCTTGCCTGGGCAGCCCTTTTAGATATGGCTTCCCTCTATCTCTTGGGTTTCTATAACAAGGGGGCAGAGAAAGTATACAACATATCAGACTAGACAAAGCTCTAGGCCAAGTAAGATCTGAGGAGGGGGGAATTGTATGGGTCAGTAGAGTCTAGTCCCTCATGAAGAAAGGACATGATGGGTTAGTGAGTATGCAGCCCACATCCCGTCTGACTAGGGCATGGCAATAGGCAAAGACACGTCATTCATTAATAGTCAATAAGGAGACTGATGGAAGAACTTCCCTGGGGTGTTTGAGTTTAGGAACAGTACACCATGGTTAATGGGAGATAGAAATTACATAAGGATGTTTGGGGAAGAGCAGAGTAGTGAGTCTGATTCATGACAAAATTGGGGAAAGTTCACCACTCAGAAACCTACTTATTACCTGTATGATCTTTAGCAAGTTTCTTTATATCCCTGGGTCTCCATTTACTCATTTGTAAAATGAAGGAGAGTCAAAATTAGATAATCTCTATGGTTTCTTCATTCATTAAACTCTATGGTCATATGATCCTTCCTTTGTAAATGGGCAGGTTATTTCCCCTCTCTAGAGACTCATTTTGCCCTCTGAAATGAAAAGAAATAATGGATGGATAGATGGAGGAAAGTAAGAAAGAAGGTAGGGAGATGGGGAGAGAGAAAGGAACGAAGGGAGGGAGAAAAGGAAGAAAAAAGGGAGGAAGGATGCAGGGAGGGAATAAAGGAAGGAAAGAATGGAGGGAGGGAAAGAGGAAAGGGAGGAGGAAGGGAGGAAGGAAGGAGGAAACATTTATTAAGCTCTTTCCAATAAGCACTGGCAATTCAAATATAATCAAAAAAGAAAAAAAAATGGCACTTGCCCTCAAGGAGTTTACATTCTAACGGGGAAAGACAATATACCAAAGTGTGTGGTGGGGAGGTGGAGATGATGGTTATGAAGTCTCAAAGTCAGGAGGGTAATGAAGCCTGGCATGGGCCACTGCACAAAATGGTGGACCCCAGGAGAACTTACCAATGGAATTCCTTGTGTGAGGAATCAAAAGATAGAAAATCTGGATGGGAACTTATAGCTCATCTACCCCAATGTCATCATTGGAAAGATGAAACTGAGATTCCCAAAAGGCAGAATGATGAGCTTCAGATCAGACAGCTAGTTAAAGGTAGATTCAGGAGTACAATTCAGATCTCCTGATTTGTCAGTAAAAAATGCTCTCCACTAAATAATACTGCCAATATACATACATATATGTGTATATACACATATGATATATGCCATACATGTTATAAATAATATGTATATATTGTATGTATATTATATAGATGCTATTAAAGCTTAAAACTACACTAAGATTTTTTGAATACCTTGTATATATGTGTATGTATATATACATATACACATGTATATGTGTACACATATATACATATATGTGCATTTATCTGCTTATTAATAAAATCAAGTACAAAATAGGAGTTCAGTGAAGGGAGTGATCACTGGGGCTTAAAGCAGTTGAAGAATACTTTATAGAAGAGACCATACTAATGCTGAGACTTATTTACCTCAGGTTACCCAACAAGTCAATGGCCTACTAGGGTTTAGAACTCATGGTTTCTCAGTTGGAGTTTAGGGTTCTGCATTCTGATGTAGTAAACAGAGTGGACAAAGATGGGATCTAGCTTCAAGTTCAAGCTCCCTTATCAGGTAACTCTGGGCAGATCCCTTCATCTTTGTGCCTCATTTTCCTTATCTGTAAAATGGGCAATCATCTTTCTACCACCTACCCCAAAGGGCTGTTAAGAAAATACTTTATCAACCTTTAAGTACTATATAAATGGGAGTTACTATGATTGTTTTTTATTATTAATAATAACACTGCTACTACTACCTATCTCATAGAATTATTTTCAGGGAAGTATGCATAAGGCAATATCTGAGCTAATATGAGTCTCCTTTCCATTATACCCTGCACCTTGGCAGGAGCATAATGAAAAATTCTCACTTTCATGGTAGATGGTTGACACTGTCTGTTCCTGTCAGCTACTTCTAGCATCTAAAGATTTACCTGAGAGCTACCCAAGATGGAATAGAGTTGCCAGTGAGTCCTGGATGGGGTTCTTGGAGTAGGAGGGGGTAGTGAGGAGGTTGTTCAGATCCAGGAACAAGTGATACTACTAAAATGCGAGGATTACAGGATATGGGATGATGACCAAGAAAGAGTTTCAAGTTGGCACGGAAATCACTGAAACAAAAATATATGACAGAGATGTAACTCAGAAGGTCCAATGAAGAGGCAACACTGCTTGATCCATCAAAATGGGGTAGAGGAGTTAAGTCACAGAACACTAGTTCATGAACTCAAAGGAGATCAAAGTCAGGAGGACACTTTGCAGAACTGATCCAAGGGTGATCGGAGCCAGGATTACATTCTGAAGCCAAGATCAGGATGGGTGACATTCCATAATTACATCACCAGGAATGGAGTAGAGCAAGTGGTCATGGCAAATTAGTTGGACAAGGTCTGAAGGGAATGAGTAATTTTTTTTGTAATGGTTTGGCTCTTGTGGAAATAGGATTTAAAGGATCTCCCCAAGGGAAAATTCAAGGGGATTGATGAAGGTATTCACTAAGCTACCACCATTTAAAATTTTCTGTGAAATCTCAGACTATCAGAAAAATTTTCAAGTATATCTAAATTAAAAAAAAACCCAAATGTAATAGCTAAGATTCACACAGCATATTAAGGTTTACAACGTGCTTTGCATACATTATTATTAGTAGTAACTGTTTCTTACTCAATGCTTTAAATTTGCAATAGCATTGTGCACATACTATCTCATTCATTGCTAATAACTTTGTAAGAGAGGAAATAATAACATTAATAATCCATTTCCATGGCACTTTAAAAGTCTGACAAGCATTTTCATCACAACAAGGAATTACTAACTGGATATGGAAGCCAAGAAAGTGAATCCATTTTTAGGATGCATCAGGAGATGTATGATTTCTAGGATTACCTGTGGGTGTTATCCATGGCTCTGTCCTGGGTCATCTTCCTTCTCTATGCTCAATCACTTTGTAGTATCATCAACTTCCATGGATTCAAGGATCATGTCCATGAAGATTTTTTTCTGATTAACATATCCAGCCCAAGCGCCTCTCCTGAACTTCGGCCTTATACCACAACTACCTACTGAACATCTTGAGCTGGATATCCCATAGGCATGTCAAATTCAACATATCCAATTATCTTTCCATCCTTCTCTTCTAAATCTTCATTTTTCCTTGTTGAGACCACCTATTATTCCAATCTCCGAGGTATGAAACCTTGGATTCATTCTTCACTTGTCACTCTCCCTTACCATGCACTTTCAGTGGCCAAGTCTTGTTGAATTTTCACCTCTACCACATCTCTCATATTTGTCTCCTTGTCACTCCCATAGCCACCATCCCCAGCTAAGGTTCTCATCACATAAAATCCAGACTATTTCTGAAACCTCTTTCTTGGACTAGCTACGCCAAAGTTCTACTCCCTCTATTTTTCCTTCACAGAATTTCGAGGAATGATATTCCTAAAGCACAGTTCCAATTTTGTTACTCTCCTACTCAGTAAACTCTAGGGGTTCCCTAAAGATTTAGGATCAAATAAAAATTCTATTTTTCATTTCAAGCCCTTTCTAACCTGGCTCTAACCTGTCTTTCTAATCTATACATTATTCCCATACAAGCTCTCTTCAGTTAAACTAAGCTAGTCCTTACTTCTCTGCATGCACGTGTCATCTCCCACCTATGGACTTTTGCACAGGCTGTAGTTCACTCTCTTCACCTCTGCTTCTTGAAATCCTCAGGTTTTTTGGTTTTGTTTTTTCAAAGCACAGCTCAAAAACCACTTCCTACATGGGGGGAGCTTCTTGAGCTCTTCCAGTTTTTGAGCTTGATTTTGTTTTCATACTATTCATATATATATATGTGTGTGTGTGTGTGTGTGTGTGTGTGTGTGTGTGTGTGTGTTTTCTCCCCCAAAAGAACACAAGCTCCTCTGGAGCTCAGGGTCTGTTTAGTTTCTGTGTTTGTACCCTCAGTACCAGGCACATAATAGACATAATAAATGGTTGCTCCTCTGTCAGTGAATTGACCAGTGAAGTCAGTCATTGCAGCTTTCCATTTTGCCTGGTACCTACATTAAATGACAGAATACTGGATTTAGTGGGAGATGACCTCAGCCTGCATCCCTACCGATGAGGCAACACAAATCTATACGATAGTGAGACCCAGAGAAGGGCAGTTCAATGTCTTTCTTCATTACCTAGAAAAATATAAACTATAGCTCATCATATATGATACCAAGCAAATGCCCTATACATTTCTCAGAGAGCCCAGTTCTATAGACCTGTTTAAACTGTGTTTCATCTCCTATCTCCATCATCATTCGGCTCTGTCCCAATATCAGATCTCAAACAGGGCTTTGGTGGTGGCAAAAACAGGCAGGTAACATCTGAGAATCACGAAACTACTGAAATTCTAGCAGTTCTTCCCATCAAGTTTCCAAATGGACCACACATATTTGATGTGGACTGAGAATGTTTTTATTAGGGGTTCTTTTTTCCCCTGTTGCTAAGAACCTTTTCTACCATCTGACAATATTTTCTAGAATCATTTTCACTTTAAAAATCTGTTTTTTCTCCCTTTGTTACTCAAAGTTCATATTTCTTTACTTTTACAATATCTCCATTCTCTGGCACTTTCTCTGTTACCTCCTCCTAAGTTCAAATAATTGCCATTCCCCTTGCCTTTTCTCCGTACTCCATCCCCTGAAGACTGCTTTTCACTCTAATGACTGACCCAGTGCTGGTTGCTAATTCTTGACTTCTCCCTCCCACCGGAGCACTTATTAGCAGTAAGAACTCCCTCCCAAAGCTCACTTGGGAAGCACTGCCACAGCTGAATGCAGGCTAATTCAAACCTGTGGATTGCTTTTATGATGTTACTATATCATTCTACTTTTTTTTTTAAAGAAAAAGGAATAAGAGGAAGTGGCCCTCAATGATAAATACTGCCAATAAAACAATAGCATCGAGCTCCCTGCTCCAAGAGGTCCCAGATGACTAAAGAAAGGACTTTTTAAAAAACTCAACTTCAAAGCTTTCTCTTTTCTGAAATAGGAGGCCAGATAATCTTAAAATGGGCCAGCAAGGCCCAAGAGATAGTAAGTCATTTAAACACTTCTTTCCCTTCCTTTTTGCTTAAGTGCAGCCAACTTCATATATTTTTTCCTCCAATTGAGCCCAGGGGACACTATTCATTACTAGGAGGGGCCATAAAAGGTATCTGGGTGTCTAACACATGCCAGAAGACAAATGACATGGACGGCATTGAACGCAGGTTCATCTGAGAAATGGAAAGTAAGCTCTTACACTTTACCAAAGCTTTGGGACACGTATCTCTTTGGAATTCAACCGCTTTCATTTTAGTGTGGCAACTTGTGGCTCCCAATGTCTAGGGGCTAATTATAATAAGTTCACATCTGAGATTACACATCTGATATTTATAAAACTCACAAATAGTCCAGAACTTTCTCTAGGCAGGAAATGACAAATCTTTGGTAAGTTATTTTCAGGACATTAAAAAAAAACCAGTGATGAATTAACCAGTGAGAGTAAAGTGGTGGTGCCCTGAAATATATTGAAACCAGCACATTCTTTTAAAAAAAGGCTCCAAATCCTCTTATCTGCAATTTAATGTTGTGCAGGAAGTTGCTGGCAATTCTCAAGATATCTTGCAGTACAGTGTGTAAGGTAGAAAAGAGAATCAGGGAGATTCAATTAGTTGGAGATGCCAGCAAAATGTGATTACATCAAGTCTGATGTTATTTATTAGAGAATATCAGGGGGATAAGAAAATCTTGCAACGACAACATAGTCTTATCTTTCAAGCATCTCCCTCTATTACCAGAGGAAAACTCAGTGGTTTTAAAAAGCAAAATGCTGCTGTTATTTGCTCTAACACATCAATGGATCATTAGCTCATCAATATGGATATTGCCTTTAAGGATACAGATTATTGCCCAACCATAACAGATCAATCAATGTGTATGACTCTGATTCTTGTATTCCACATTCGGTCAATCCAAAATTCCAGAAGGCTTCCTATCGTAACTAGTATTTTATAGCACTTTTAAAAATTGCAAAGCACTTTACCCACGTCATACCATTTCAGCCTCATAACCGTTTGAGGTAAGTGATAGTTATCCTCATTTTACAGATGTAGAAACTGAGGTTGAGAGGTTTAGTGACTTATCCAGGATCACATAGCTAATAAATGTCTGAGGCAGAATTTGAACTCAGGTCTTCCTGACCCTACATCCATCATTCGATCCACTATACCACCTAAATGCCTCATAACCATGAATGAAACATGAGCTCTCTATTGGTTATTTCTTGCATTGTGCATGGCCCATCTTTTTCGTATCACAAATTATATTGTTTCTTCTATACAATTCCTTATTTGTAATATGTTGTAGCTTGACCACATTCACCAGCCACCTCTGCTGCACTGATACTGGGGAACCTCGACTTTAGTTCCCTTTATAAGGTCCCCTAGAAAGCAACATTGCATCATAAACCTTGCTCATCATAAGCAGATTGGAAAGAGCACTGATCTTGGGATTAGGAGTTCTATTTTTATCTCTGACACTAGCCATGTGAATGACTTCACATTGGAGAGCCTCAGTTTTTATAACTATAAAATGGGGATGAAAATATATGACCTACTCCACAGAGAAAGTACATTGTAAGCTACAAAGGCATAAAATGAATGACCTATTTTATGGTTAATAACACTATTAATAATTGCGTTTACGTTATATAAATGAGCAAAGTGCAAAGCACGAAAATGCTTTTTCGAATTCCAAGTTGTATGAACCCTACTATAAAATCCTGGGATTTGACTACAGGAATTCATCAGACCGTGCATCCTAACTTACTAACAAATTATGTTTTGAAACTATGAAATAAATACAACTAAGTACCATTGTCATTCTATGCTATTATGTTCTACATGCCTGCATGCAGTTTGATGCTATCTATGCTTCCATGTATAAAGCATTTATATTTGTTCTGTCTCATTTGTGAGATTATACACTGCCAGAAGGTAAGATTTCAACATCTACTCTTTTAACTCCATCCCTTCAGTCTAATATGGTATGCTCTACACACTGGCCCTACAAATAATAATGTTGCCAACTTAGATTGTAATCTCTTTACTATTTATAATGCAGAATCACAATTAACTCTGGGTTTAGGGACTGTTTCAAAGAAGTAGAATTGAGACAATCAAGGGAAATGGAAGCGACTGGGGCATTTCCCGTGAAGATGAGTAGGAAGAGGTTGTGTGGTATGCTATAAATAATACTAATCTTAATGTCAGAGTAATTGACTCCTTGTCTAGATAACTTGTGCAGCCCTTGGCAAATCACTTAATCTTACAATGCTTTATTCTCCTCGTCTATAAAATCAGGATACCACTGGCACCACTTCTTTCCAGGGAACGTGTGAATGATCATGATTAGTACACCAAACATAAGAACTTAGGTGGATTTGAGAAAAAATAACGTAAGGAAAAGGTTCCTTGTCCTTCTATTTCTTATCCTGGTGGCAAGCAGCAAGAGTATTTCTAAATTTCTAAACACACAAACACACACATCCCAACACTTCACAAATATATCCTTTTTTGAATTTTAAGAAATTTAATTCTCAGCAACCCAGGATCCAGGCTATAAATGAGGTGGAATTCTTCCTTGGAAATTATAAGTAGTTTATTGTTGATCATGGTACCCTTCGTGAAACCAAATGATGTTCATAATGAACATCTTGGGATAGCGACTCACCTGTGTATAAACCCAGTGTTGGGAGTTTTTGTTAATTGATTTTGGGTATTTAAGAAAATGAGTGTAGTTATTTCAAGTCTTACATAGCTAAAATATGAGCATTACAAGATCTCACTTTACCTCCTATTTTTGGTTGAACTAGAAGCTTTACCTTCACACATTCTGAGACTAGCAAATCTTTGAGTTTTATAGCCTATGGAATCACACGGGAGAACACAGACAACTAAATTCTCCCATTTAAACAAAAGGCAATAGAACCAGAGAATAAATGGCAAAACTAGTTTTAGTCCTTTATTGCATTGTGTGTTTGTAATATGCTATAACAACAATCAATTCTTGTTAAATTGAAGTGTATATAATGATGCATAAGGCCCATGTGATTCCCTTCTCAGGAACTTTATTGAATTTGTTTTAGGCAAAAAGTTATACATTTAATACCTGTTCTCAGCACACAGTTGAGATAATTCCTAATGTTTAGACAGAGGTTGGGCTCTCTGCATTAATTTACATACACAACTGTCTCTAGTTAATCCATTTTATCTGTGTGGTTGAGATAAAAATTAGTTTATTAGAAATGTTTGAGTAATGAAATATATTTTATTTAAAGTTCCTGTGTACAGATATGCACTTGGAAGGGAAGTTGGGGAAAGAGGAAATCTTTTTTCTTGGAATTTCCTTCTCCTTGTCATTTGAGTAGGTGGATACAACTAGTGGTATCAGTACGAGTTTTCTGTTGTGAGATTCATAGGGCACTTCAGGATTTTATCCCTCTTTTCTCTGTCATAGCTGCAGCCAACCTTCTCTTTCCTATTTTGTTGGTTTCCCTAGGCTGCTGGTTCTTCTTTCTTAGCTCTTCATGATGTCATTCTTTGATTCAAGATCCTTGGTATATCTGTTTCTAAGATATATCTTCCTTTTTTCACAAGTTCCTTAGGCCATGACCAAGTCTCTCATGCAATGGCTTTGATTTATTCAAGGAGGTGTACAGGTCTTGTTCACACTCAGTTCTGATTGAATGAATCAATTAAAACAAAGAATTCTTGCTTAATGAAGAAAATTACTTTTAAGTGAATTTGGATAATTAATTGAGACTCACCACTGCATATTTATAAATTGGCACACATATATACACACATATTAATTTACATGTGGGCAGATTTATGCATATTATAATACATATCTACATATTATATATGCAAATATACACATATTTATATAATACCTATTATATACACATGTACTTCATATACATACATACCCATCGTTGAAGGGGGGACAGACTCTTATCTTCATAATTAACAGTTGGGCTAGCATTACAATTAAGACTAAACATTTTGTTTATCTAGCAATTTTTTTATCACAACCTTTGATGCAAACCTTGAATCATTTGTATTTTATGTGATTTTTGTCAATAAGTTTTATTCTAAAGAATATTTGAGTATCTTAAGTTGATTTCTCCCAGCCTTTATGCCATGTCAATTTCATTATTCTTTTTCTTAACTCCAATATATACATTTTCCAAGTTGAGATTGTGCAGAATACAATGATTGAATTTCCCTTTCTTTTTATTATTTTTACTACAAGTTTCCAAGGTTCTCATCATCCCCACTCTGGCCCTCAGTTTCTCCATGTTAGACATAAAAGCATTTCACTGTGTCACTTCTTTTACCTTAAAAAGAATGAAATGCTCATTAAGGCAAATAAGAATTTATTAGCTGTTCAACCTGTAACCGAAAGAAAGAACTCCAGCATCTGCACAGGACTAGTTAGCACCTCTATGCCAGTTTGTGATGTTCTCCAAGTTCATCATCCTTTTTCCTCCTCAGGAGG
>CM053769.1:18881642-18933922 GCA_028658325.1 Potorous gilbertii | reverse complement strand
CATAAAGGATGGGGTAATGAGATACTGCTCCCCATCACTAAAGTTGCTTCTCAAACAGAGAATCTTAAGAGAGCATATGACAACAGAACTCAACTATGTTGTAGAGAGGATTCTTGTTCAAATGTAGGTTGGACATATGACCTCTAAAGTCTCTAAGGACCTTTCCAATTCTGATTTCTGTGACTGATGTGGTAAATGAAGGGATTTTGCAGCCTCTGGCTTCCAGATATCAATAGGGGGCGGTGAAGCAACATAGCTATGCTAATAGAACCGTCAGCCTGCCAACATTAGACTAATATTGGTAGCATCCCTCTTTCATACATCTCCATCCTATTTAGCCCAAGAAAATATAATCACTTACTTCTAAATGAAAGGCTGAAGCAATCAAAATATTCCAGAAAAAACATTTTGAATGAATGAAATTAACACTTCATGTCTCATCCCCTTAATTATAAATTCATAAACATTTGTTAATGAATAGAAAAATGATAAAACTCAAAAGCGAGAAGACACTAAACTAGCCAGTTCTTATTTTACTTCTGTTTTCTCTTCCAAGGAGAATGAGTTTTGAATGATAAAGGATCCTACACACCCTAAATGAACTCCATTTCCTTGGTCCAGACACATTGATGGCACATATAATTGCTGAACTGTTTGATCTTTGAAAAATATGGGAAAACAAGAGAGGTGCTACAGGATTCGAACAAGGTAAATGTTGCCCTGATTTCCAGAAAGGAAAAAAACGGTAAGAAGTTATCATATATAAACTACAAGTCAGTGAAACTAAGTGGAAAATTCTAGGTGCTTTTTTTTAAAGAATGTTCTGTGAGCATTTAGAAAGTGAAACAATAATCACCAAAAATCAGTATGCCTTCATCAAGAGAAGATCATACCAGGTGTGTGTGTGTGTGTGTGTGTGTGTGTGTGTGTGTGTGTGTGTGTGTGTGTGTGCTATAAAGCTTATTCTAGGAATGGAAGTTGCACAGAGGCAAATGATTTAGTCTCTATGCTGGGGAAACTGCCTAGAAATTAGAACTGTCCAAAAGTAGAAAGGGCTTGCCTTAAGAAATTATTTGTTTCTCCTTAAAGGTCTTCACACAGAAGATAGATATCCATTTATCAGGCATTTTATAGGAGGAATTCTTCCTCATAGGAAGCTGGAATGGAACTTCAAGGTCTAAACCTCTAATTTTACAAAAAAAGAGAAATGACGCCCATGAAAGTTAAATGATTTGCCCAAAGTCACATAGAGAGTAAGAAGAATGTTATTTTCTTACTCCAGAGTCAGCACTTTCCTTCGCCACCCCTGCCCCATACCACACTGACATCTCAGTTGGGCCAGAAGTCCCCTGAACTCCCTTCCACCTTTGAAATTCTGTGATTGAAGCAACTAAAGACATGACAGGAATCCTAATGCATGTTTGGTAGAGTTGCAAATTTGTATAACAATTCTGCAAAGTAATTTAGAATTATGTGAATAAAATTACAAAACTTTCCATACTGTTGAACCTGGAGATTCTGTGATTAGGCATATGCCCCAAAGAGATCATTGACCATAAAAGAAAAGCTCTATATACATCAAAAGATCTATAGTATAACTGTTTGTGTTAGCAAAGAACTAGAAATCAAGTAGTATCTATTAGGGCAAGGGCTAAACAAATTAAGGTACATACAAGTCATGAAATATTACTGTGCTATAGGAAAAAATAAACATGATGGATGTAGGTAAATATGGAAAGATTTACATGAACCAATGCAAAATGAAGCAAACAGATCCAGAAAAACAATATATACAATGACTACAATAACGTAAATGACAAGAACAACAATCTCAAGATAATCAGAACTGAATGTTGTGAACTTATGAAAGACAAGCTTGACACCCCCAAAATATATATTAGAATGGATATGTTTTGAAGAGGTTAAGGTGCATGAGTATAGATCATTGTATATAATACCAGGGTGTTTTTTTTTATTTTGCTGAATTTTAAATTTTTATTTTGCTGAATTTTAAATTTTAAATCCTATTTTGAAAAATCTTTCTTTTAAGCTTCTTTGGGAGGGTAAAAGGAAATATATGTTGGCAAACATAGGTGATGGCAATAAACTGTCTTCTTTAAAAGATGCAATGGAGGACATAAGTTTTGAGTAGAGATTTGGTTTAAATGGGAATGTGGTTTGGAACACACAAATCCTATTGATTATTTCTTCAAAGTATCACTGAATGTATTCTTTATTTTTTATTCCCTCAGTTGCTCCCTTAATCCATGCCCTTATGAAATGACTTTTGGATTTTTGCCACAAGTTGTTAATTATTTTCCCTGTATCTAGTTTCTTCTCCATCTGATTCATTCTTTGTTTAGTTTTCTTTTATATTGTGAATTTAATTATCAACAGACAAAAAAGGAATAATAAACATTATGAAATACTGTGAACTGTCATTTACAGTTTATTTAAGAATATATTTGTCTCTATGGACATATATGAACATATATGTGGGTCTGTCTTTCTGTGTTCGTCCTCTGATTTTGAAGAAGACCATGACATCAGAGAACTGATGACATGGTTTGTCCTTGACTTGGTTTTGAGTGAGAGAGGGCTATGTAAGGTAAATTTGGATGACCAGAGGACCCCCAGTTAACTTAAGGTTTACTGACTAGGTTTTCTTCTTCTTCTTCTTCTTCTTCTTCTCCTTCTCTCTCTATCTTTCTCTTTTTCTTTCTTGTCTTTCCCAAAACCTTAAACCCAGTGCACTCTGAAGTCCATAGATTGCACACCAATAGATCCCAGCCCAAACTCCACTTAATGACTGTTTTCTGGACCCTCCTGGCTTCAGAGTGATTACCGGTAGCAACTGTTGCTCCTTCCCTCCCAGCTTGATTTAGTTATTTTTTTCCTTTTGCTCGTTAAAGAAGCCATTCTCTGATTACTTCTTAGAGAATTTTATTCACTGAATGACCTTACCTCACCCTAAGTGAGTACCTGAATATATGTGTATATACATCACATACACACACACATGCACACACACACACACACACACACACACACACACACACATATATATTAAACATATACTCACAATTTAACAGGGTAGTTAAACTTTCCTATTTGTTTCTGTCCCGTTCTGTACTTTTTGGTTTACCTCCACAGATTTTTTTAAGAAATGTTTTGTTGATTCTATTTTTAGAATATCTATCATTACCCACCAAGCTACCAATCTTATTTCCCTGTGAGTGTAAGCAGTTCTTGATCTCTTTAGGATAATTCAAAACATGTATTCAGTCTGGTGAGTTTTGAGATATAATTCCAAATTGTTTTCCAGAATAGATAACTTAGAGATCTACCCACCAACAATGCGTTAGTGTGACTATTCTCCCACAATGTTTCTAATAGTTTTTTATTTTCCTCTTTAGTTACAATATTTGTCATTCTGATGGGAGAGATGTGGAGGTTTTTAAAAAAAAAATTATATTTCTCTAATTGTTGATGTTTTAGAGAGTTTTTTCATTTGGCAGCTAAAAGTTTACTTTTTTCACTTAAAAACTGCCAATTCATATTCTCTGGCTGTCTGTTGGGTGAATGACCCTAATAGGTACATATTTGTATTGGTTCTTCATATAACTTAGACATTAGATCTTTATCAGAGCTATCTTAGTTATTAGTCATTTATCAGAGAAATTTTCTGTGAGAATTTTTTCTCAATTATTCATTCTTAATTCTAGCTGCATTTATTTTGTTTGTACAAAAGTTTTTCAATTTTAAGTGCTAAATTGCATACTTTATCTCTTCCTTGTTTGGTCAAAAGTTTTCCTACTCTCCATAGTTGTGAAATTTATGTCCTCTCCTTCTCCTGTGACTTATTTATGATATGAATGACCTTCAATTCATTCTTCATACCATTGTCAAATCAATTTTAAGTAGCACTTTCGTTGCTCAAAAACTTTTAATAGCTTCCCATTATCTAAAGAATAATTTCAATTGTTTTTGTTATTTTGCTTTTAAGGAGGGATATTTACTTCAAAGGTATAGGAAGAAAAAATACAAACATTTCCATCAGTCCCTTCCTGGTGTATTCTCCTCATACCTCTGAGGGAAGTAGGCACAAAGCTTAGCTCAGTTCTTATATAGCATTGGTCTCACTAAGTTCATGTTTACTGCCTGATTAGTTCTTACCTCACTTACCACTAGAAGGGAGTCCCAATGGTCACTTCCTATTCCTCAGGAAACTGATGGTGTATTAGCTTCAAATCCAAACTCTAGAATTTTAGAATGCTAAGGTTGAGAGTTGACAAGATCAGAGACTTCATTTCTTTTACTAGTCTCCAGATGGAAAGAGTCACTAAGCTTCTTCAAGGATGCTGAGGCAAAAAAATTCAATTATCTTCTACAAATTTTTAATAACTACGATGTGAAAGGGACTGAATAGAGACTAAACTCTTAAACCTAGCACTAGAGTGCCAAGACCTCAGGTCCTCCACACTCTAGACCCAACTTTATCCTACTGCTTTCAGACCCAAATCCTCTCCTCCAAACAGACTCATTCCCTGACCATACTTTCGTCATTCCTCACCTTTATTCCTGCTATTTTTCCCTAGTGGGAATTTTATTTCTTCCACTCCTTGCCAATCTCAATCCTATTTATCTTTCAAAGTCCCACTGAAGTTCTGTCTACTCTGTGAAATCTTCCTCCTCCATCCCAGCTCACAATGATCTTTCTCATTCTCTCCTCTTCCTCTGAATTCCCATAGCACCTGTTGTCCATACTCTTTATTTGGCTTTTAGTCTCATTCTATCTTCTTTTTCTATTTAACACTCATGTCTGCTTAACTTATTTCCCTACTCTAAAAATTCATCCACCCCTTAAAGCCTATTTTTTGTCAGGTATTTTATGTCAGGTATTTAAGGAAAAAGTTATGTAATATTGTGCTAGGCTAACTGCTAGGCATTTACCCCAAGGAGTTCAAAGACAGAAAAAATGATCCTATATACACCAAAATATAGTAGCATTATTTTTTTTGTCATAGCAAGGAATTAGAAACAAAGTACATGTATATCCCTTGGGGAATAGCTAAACAAATTGTGGTACATAAATATGATAGAATATTACAGACCTATAGGAAATAATGAAGAATTCAGAATGAAGAAACCTAGGAAGACCTATATAAACTAAATCAGAGTGAAATAAACAGAATCAGAAAAATTATATCAATCATTCAACAAGCATTTATTAAGTACCATCTAGGTGCCAAGTATTATGGTAGATGTTGGGAATGCAAAGTCCCTGCTCTTAAAGACTTTTTTCTATGAGGGTAAACAACATGTTAATCTATTGATATGTACAAAATAGATAAAAAGTCACCTCTAGCAGCTAGGGATCAGGAAAGAACTTTTAGAGAAAATAGTATTTGAACTGAGTCAAAAAACTAATGATTTTCCTAAGCAGAGGTGAGGAACTCCCTCATGCCAGGCATGGAAGATAGTTCTTGCAAAAGTACAACGATTAGGATGTAGCATTGTGAATTAGGAACAGGAAAATGAGTTTGACTGGATCATGGAGTTCATGAAGGAAATGAATGTATAACATGGCCAAAAAGATAGACTGATAAGGGGCCTGATAAGGGTTTTAATCAAAATATCAAATATCAAAATACTTGATCCTAAATGTAAGAACCCAGTGGAGGTTATTGAGTAGGAGAATGATGTAGTCAGACCTGAGCTTTGGGAAAATCTCTTTGGATCTATATGGAGGATAGTTTGCAGAAAGAAGAGACTTGAGGCAGGATGATCAATTTATTTTACTAATATAACATCAGTGACACTAACATAACATAATATGACATTAATAATATAATAATCCAGGTGAGAGGTGAGGACTTGAACTAGGATGGTAGCCATGTGAGTAGAGAGAAGTAGACAAATTCATCTAAGAGATGCTATGAGAATAAAATCAACAAATCCTGGGAACTGAATGGGTTTGATGGGAGGGAGGGAGGATGAGAGAGAGAGTGAGGAGTCAGGGATGACTGAGATTGCAAACCTAGATGACTGGAGGGATGGTGTTTCTGTGGGAAAGAATAAAACCCAGAAACTCCTACTTGAAAGAGTTGCCCAGAGCACTTAGAGATTAAATTATGTTCGCAGGGTCACACCACCATATCTTTATGTCAAAAATGAGACTTGAATATGGATTTTCTTGGCTTAAAGGCCAGCTCTCTATACAGTATATTACACTACCTCTCAATGAAATAAACACAGTGAAATATGCATAATGACTACAACCTTGTACATCAAAGGAACAGTCACCAAAAATAAATAAGTAAAATGATGTGTTATTCACAAAAACAAAACACAAAAATCAAAAACTATTGGTTTCTATCTAAAGTCAATATTTAATACTAATTAGAAAGTGATGTAAACAGAGAAAACAGAATGTTTTGGATTTAACATATGCTCTCCCAGGGAGAAAGTGCAAGAGGGTGGGCAAATATCACCATCAGCTCTAAAGGAAGAAAACTTAGCAACAACCAGGCCACTCCTGACATAGTCTCAGGATGTTTCTTAGGGATGTAGGGACTTAGAGGAAGTCAGTGCTGAAGTGCTTTGGTTGCTGTTCCTGTATAACTCTTCTGGCGACCTCATTTCTTCCAGGTGCCCTCATATCCTGCAGAAGAACTCTGAGTAAACTTCTTTACCCTGGCTGGGTCCTCACTCCTCACTAGATCTTCTTTTCCTTCTTTCAGAATAAGGAAAGGGTAGATTATTATTTTTTCTAGATTAATCACAGCCTCAGGGACTTATAGAGGGGTTAGGCATTTTAATTCTGCCAATGAATCTCCAATGCTTTACAACACTGATCAATAGGAAGATGTAGATAGATGTCTAGGTAGATATGTTTTCAGTATCAAAAATACTCTTTTTAACTATTCTTAAACCTGTGGCAGAATTTTATTGTTTTAAGGATATCGGTTCCTAACTGTTAGGCCTATCACTTAACACCACAAAAGTTGAAGCCACTCTTTAGTTCCCTTAAGGGAGTTAGTCTTTTCCCAAATCATACTTCCAACATCTTATGATTGGCCCTAGGAGTCATTCTGAAAAGGGGAGTCAGATGAGTGTAGTACTTTGGGTAAGATTGTTTACTGTTATGAAAAGGTAAATAACCTTTGGTAACCTCAGGGATCAAAGCATCTGCTGAGCAAACATAAAAAGTCAGACCATTGGTTGACCTGAACTACTTACTGTAAGAACAGATTACACACATCAGCTCCTTGGGCAACATCCCCTGCCATGTGTTAAAAGTTAACAGGTTATTTTAGTCTTACACAACTCTCCATTGTATGTGGCAACAAGCTTGCTAATGTGTTTGAATCATTTCTCATTTAAATTTGATTTCCACTTAAGTAGTATTCAAAGTCTACAGGTCTTGTGATATTCCACATGAATAACTTAGTAACTCATCTTTGGCACTGAGGCTTCAGTTTTTATCAGGCTAAGGGTTGTGATTACACACTCAGCTCAGCTCACATGCTGTGGACTTTAGTCATCACAGAAATTAACTTAATCTTGTCCACGTGATCATTCAGTATTTTAGCATATCCATAGATCTCTGATCATTAGATTGTGAGCTCTTTGAGAGCAGGAATTATCTTCTGTTTTCCCTTATATCCCCAGTTGTTAGGATAGTACCTGGAACATGGTAGGCACTTAATGAATGTTTATTGATTGACTGACTGATCCCATCAGTATGCATACTCCTCCACTGATGTAGATGGCAATGCTTTCATGCCTTCTCATCCAATGCCAGTTTTGTTCATGTCCAAAAAGGATCTACCAAATATGATGGAAACCCTTCCTCTGGTTATTTTAATATTTTATGAATACGGGTATAAAAATTAGTCTATATACTTGTTTGTCCCTCTTTCTTACTACATGACTGCCCCCATCTCTTTTTCTGGTTACATACTTAAAACTTTATAAAAATTGTTGAAATGTATTAAAAGTTAAAAATACATTTTCAGCCACATAATAGAATTTTTCAATTTTGGAGGTGGAGGGGGGATTTGGGAGGCATGTAGGGGAGGCTACAGTATAATTGTAAACTTGTAGTATTACTTAGCCATTTACTAGCCCTGCTGTCTATATGTATGCTCTTATAGTTAAGCTCATGTCCCCTTTTTACATGTACACACGCATGTACACATGCGTGTATACACACACCACCTTCAAAAGTATCTCCCTTCTTGTCTTCCCATTCCTATGTACTAGGTATTCCAAAAGTCTTAGTGCAGCTTTAAGCTATTTTTAAGCTATTAAATTAATTAAATACATAATTAAGCTATTAAAAATTCAAATCTGTTAAGTCTTCAAATTAAAGACTAAGACTTTTGGGACACCCTATAAATATAGTTCCCACTCTCCTAGTCAAAAATTGGCAAACTGGAATAAGAAAATAAAGGATGCCATTATCCATTCAACAATGGGAAAAAAATTGGAGGCACAATAGGTAGACTTGGTTATACAAAAAAAAAGGAGGGTATACAACAAAAACAATGGATTCAAAATAAGGAAAAGAAATTAAGAAGGAAATCTTTGTAATTGCTATATCTGAAAAAAAAGACACTTCGAATTTGTAACAAATTGGCAGATTTATAGAAGTGATACCCATCTCAATCAATAAACATTTATTAAGCACCTACTATGTTCCAGGCACTGAACTAAGTGATGGATAGTTGATAAAAATGATAGAAACTGTTCTTAAAATAAGGAACACAAATCGTTAATTGTTAATGAATCATCAACAATTGTTCAGGCTCTCAACTTATCAGAAAAATACAAAATAACATATATTTAAGGTACTCCCTTGTGTCCCTCAAACAAGGAAACATAATTAAATACAATAAAAGTTACTGGGCAAATGAAGAGATATGGTGAAGTAAGCATGCTTTTTTGTTGATGGTGGAGTTGTAAATTGCTACAATCTTTATGGAGAGCAGTCTTGCAACATAAAATAAGAGTTGCAAAATCAATCACACCCTTTGCCCCAGTGATCCCATATCTAGAACCATAACCCAAAAATTATATTGAAATAAAAAAGAGCTATCCATATGAAGATATTTATAGCTGCTTTATTTGTAGTAGTAAAAAACTGAAAGCAACCAATTTACCGACTGATTGTAGAACGGCTAAATAAATTGCAGTAGATCAGTGAAAAAGAATACTATTGTGCCATGAAAAAACAACATAGGGAATTTAGGAAGCTAATGATTTAGATTTCAGAAATTTAGAAAAAAATAGAATTTAGAAAGATTCAGAGTAATAAAAACAGAATCAGAACATTTGTAGTGACAGATCATAGGAAATTAAAAGAACAGCCACAAAACCTACATGCAGAGAAAAAGAGATCAAATGGACGCAAAGAAAATAAGGTATTACTCTTATTTTATTAAAATTAGCTTCTGCTCTTTTTCACTGAGTAAATGTTTCAAAGCTTAAAGATTTATGCATTTATATGAGATTTTACTCCTTGATCGTGTAAAATGGGCATGTCATCATTTGCCCATGATAGTCGACTCCTTTATGATCTCATTGGCTATATATAACATCTAACGTAAGGGAGCTACCTATTATTCACTGGAAAAAACCTCAGGATGTCAGAACAGCATGACTCTGGTGCCTGGATAAAGTGAATGTCCTAGGAGCTGTATTCTGGATTAAATAGGTAGATCCACACTGAATACCTGGGTCTAAAGCAGAAAGTCTTTTAGTGATGAAGGGAATGGGCAGAATACTTAGCCTCTAAGGCCGAGCAATCGCTCCCTAAGGTTAGACGAGGAACATAGACGAGAGCTGGAAAAACCCTAGATCTCATCAAATGACATTCTTTACTATGGTTCTTCTTTAGAGGTTTTGGTTGTTTTTTTTTTGCAGCCTGCTCATTTTCCCTTACGTGTATTTTTTTCCTCTAATATCTACAACAGGACCCAAAATTTTATTTTAGTGATAAGAAAAGAAGGAGTGGTCATCAGGTTTTGAGGGAAGTTACTATCCCTTCTTTTTCACATTCACTTGTCTTCATAGTGCCTTCTTCACTGCCTCCCACCTGAAGGATTCCCCATTAATGGATGACTGCAGTTCATTTCCCTCCACTCTTAGAGAATCAAAGTTAGACTCTATAAAGATGTCCTTTGCAATTTATCATTTTTTTTTCTTAAAGAATCTGCGTTGAGCCCAATGAGTGAACTCTAGCAGATCCTTTGGTCTCAAGTCCTCTTCTAAATCAAATTTTTGATTTCTCAAGTTCTGGAATGTAAAGACCTAAAAAACACCTTACAAATTTAGAGACCATTTTGTGGATGTTTGGTTCCACCAGGTCACCCTGACTGTCATAGGACCCTTAGGCATTTCCAAGAGTTTTTTACCTCTTGTCTTAATATGGACTCACCTTAAAAAAAAATCTTCCTGATTAGTTATAAATGACATAGAGTCTAATTTAATTAGACTGATTCTCCGAGTAGAGGAAAATAAACTGAAGTAAAGTCTTTAAGAGGAATCCTCCTGGTATAGGGCAAGGTAAACCATAAAGATAGCTCAATATGAAAAAGAAGGAATAGTTAACTCCCATTTATGACTCCTTCCTCTTCTCCCATCACTAGATGGGGATTTTCCCCAGGCCTTGGGGACAGTCAGTAGTAGCAGAAGGCCAGAGCCAAGGACCTGTCAATGACATAGACACACAACCCCATGGAAGGAAGGAAGGATTTGTTAGGCCCTACTATGTGCCAGAAACTGTGCTATGTGCTTTACAAATATTATCTCATATGTTTATATGTATATGTGTATGAGCATATGAATACATATACATATAGCACACACACATATATGCTTCAAAGTGTTGACAAATTTTCTCAATGTTTTGATCCCTGTAAAGTTCTATATAAATGTTACTCATGCTATCAAAACCTTATGATTCCTATGCTCAAAAACCTTCAGGATCTTTTCAATCCCTTCTCAATAAAGTACAAACCCCTGCTTCTTGCAATCAAGAACCTCCACAACATAGTTTTCACTGACTCTCTAGGTTCATTGTCCTCCATGTTCCCCTGGTCCCCTACCTGTGCTATATCCAAACTGCTTTATTCACCACTCTATCCTTTGCTTCACTCCTCTGCCTTTAGTTACTTTATCCCCTGTACCTAGAGTAAATTCTTCCCCAATCTCTATGCTTTCCATCTTATTCAAAATAAGAGTTTTGATGACCTTACTTTCCTTCAAGACCTATCCTACCTACCCCTGACAACTGCACTCAAAACTTATGTCAGTTTCTACATAGTATTGGTTCCACCAAATTCACATCCAAAGGTACCATTGCTGTCAGATGAGTATTTTTACTGAATTAGGGTCATACATGTTATTCCCAAAGATCTCTCTTTGCTTTTTGAGGCATTGATGGTGAACTCACAGCAATATCTGGCCTAGATTCTAACTCCCAGATTCATGCAACTTGTTTTACTAACCCAGATTGAAGACATTACTCCATGTACCTAGAACTGAAAGAAATCAATGTGCAAGCCAAGGAGACCCCATTTCTCTGGAAGCCATGGTCACATCCTTTCCCCTTATAGCACAGTTCTCTCACTAGTCACATTCATGATGCCATGGTGCAACTGGAGACAGTAAGGCAACGAATAGCAAAGAGCAAGCTGCCAAAACGAGAAGGCCTTTCTGAATGATTCTGAAGTCAAAGAGCCCACCCTTTACAACATGAGTAACAGTTACCAAATGCATATGCATGGGCAAGGTAAAAGGTATTTCCTTTATACTTCATCTCACTTCTCTCAGAAGTAAACTCCTAGACTCTTCACATGGAGAGGCACCATCTCAGCTGGGCTGGTCTTGCACTAGACTCTATTACACTCTTTTATCGCTTAAGCAATATTAGTTCTCAAGAGTATCTAATTTACATCTTCAGTGTTAAAAGGATGATATATCCAGGACAAGTAAATGTAAATGAATAATGGGGAATGGGATGAAAAGATCTAGAAAGGATAAGTTTCCGGTGGCATAGATCAACATAACAGCCACAAGAAATGACATACATGTCTTTAAGTTTTACAAATCACTTTACAAACATTACCTATTGTGAGTCTCCCTATAAATAAGGTGCTGAAATTATTGTCTGCATTTTGTAGAGGCTTAGAGAAGTTAAGTGGTTTGCCCAGGGTCACATTGTTAGTAAGTATTGTGGCAGAATTCAAACCCAGGTCTGTTCTAAGTCAATGCTGCTTCTCCTGAGGTCAGTATGAGATCTTGGGGAACTTTAACTAATGCCATGGCTGAGTTAATTTTTTTTACAATCTCATAGCTTAAGATAGATGAAGTAATATATCAGCTCCACCATGCCTAACTCATACGGTTTAAAAACAGTAGAGGCAGGTTCAGAAGGGTTAAAGTACATGCAGGAGACCAGCATGGATAGGGAATAGTAAAGATTAAAGGAAGAGGAAAGAGTGAGTTTTCTCACCTCGTCTTATCACAGAACCTTCTTCAATAGAAGACCTTTGGCTCAAACTCAGCAAAACTTTAACCTATTTGAATATTGATGGTTTAAAATACAAATAGAAGATTGAATTAGATTTTGCTTTAAAATCAAGCATTGGAACCCTTAGAGGAAAAAAGCACCAGAAATACTTGTCCTCTAGCCAAAGAAATAATCTACAGGAACTATTTGCTAAATGAGAATTTTTGGTTCATATCTGGATTAAACAGCAGTGTCTGTGTAGAAACAACACTGGATTTGGAACTTAGTTTAAATTCCAGCTCTTCTACTTATTAATTGTATGACTTTGGATGAATAATTTCACTTTTATGGACACCCTCTCTTCCCCCAAGTCCCATCCAGTTTCCTTGTCTGTAAAAAGAGGAGGTTGAACTAGATGAATTCTAAGGTTCCTTCCAGTTCTAGATCTGATAATTTGGTAATTCAATTTTCTTTTTGGTGTTGATCCTCCTTTCACCAGGCATATCCTGACCCTTCTCATCCTAGGCCATCCTTGTTTATAACTTTGTAAAACTTCCAAAGAAAATCTACCCAATGTAACAGAAGCTTCCTCTGGTTCCTTCAGTATTTCCTGAATGTCAGTGCTGTACTTCAGTTATTTGTGTTTTATCCCTTGCTCTCAGTACAAGAGGGTACCAACTCCCTTTCTGGTCATACATTTCCTCAGTGATGTCTTTTTTGACATTGATATAGGCCTTTTATATTTGTCATTACTGAGAAAGTGCTATAATTTCATCTTTCATTTTTCCATCATTCTTTGGGTCTCCTGTAATTTTAAATTGCCACAGGATTTGGAAAAACAAAAAAACCTACCATCCTATTAAACCAGGGACAGGACCTGGATCTGTGATTTCATAAGTATGGAGAGTTTCCAGATGAAGAAACTCCCTCCTACCTATGTAGTTTGGTAACATCTCTGCAACCTCTATTCTTGGAAAGCTGCCTAGAGGAGAAGAAGTTAAATGTCTTACCTAGAGTCACACAGCCAGTACAGCCTCTGTTTATCAAGAGGAAAGACTTGAACCCATTCCTCCTGGTTCCAAGGACAGTTCTCTGTCTACCACACAACTCTGCCTCATATGATTATTATTGGTAATTAATCTCATTGGCTTTCTCTTGTATTTAGATATTATTCTAACTTGTCTCCCCCATTAGATTGTGAGAGTCTTGAGATTAGGGACAGTTTGACTTTTTTGTATCACCAGTGCATAACATAGTGGAACTTACTGATTGACTGACATGGAACTCAGTTTCATAGTCACATTCTATTTTCTTCATAAGCAGAACATTTTATTGTGGATAATTTTTTGATTTTTTAAATAGCATCCTCAATTATGGCTTTTCTATTTCATAGTACTATGGTGTTTTGTAACTATAGTAGCCAATACCAAATCTTGATTACTGGGGAATTTCCACGTAGAGACATAAGACTGTTACATACCTGCTGGACAGAAGACAACGGTTGTAAGCCAAGAGAAAATGGTACCATAGTAGAATGAGGACATTGTAAGGCCAGGGAAAAGGAGTACACTGTGCACTGTTTGGAGTAAAGCAGTAGGAACGAATCCATATTCATACCTACTCTCTTCCTGGAATGTCTTGGCTGCACCTTGGCTTGATTGTTGGCATTTGGTGGAGCTCCATAAAGACTTGAGTTCCATCTATACTGTTTTGAAAACTATCCTAATTCAATTTAAACTAGTATTAACTAGTTTAAATTGGTTTGAACTGTTTTATACTTGTTTGAACTGGTTTATGTTGATATTTGAACTAGTTAATCCTGATTTAAACAGTTTTATGCTGGTTAACCTGGTTTGAACTGATTTTTACTTGCTTGAGCTGGTTTATGCTGGTTTTTACTGTTTTATACTGCTTTGAACTGATTTAAAAACTGGATTGAACTGGTTCAAACTGGTTTGGATTAACTTGCACTGGATTAAGCTGATTTGAACTTGTTATCACTGTTTGAATTGTTTTTATTTTTCACTGGATTAAACTGGTTTGAAATGTTTTGCACTGGTTTGAATGGTTATGTACAGGATTAAACTCATTTGAATTGGATTAAAGTTACTTGAACTGGTTTGTACTGAATGAAACTTTTTAAAACTAGATTAAATTGGTTTAAACTGTTTTGACCTAGATTAAGCTGATCTGAACTGGATTAAATTTGTTTGGACTTTATTAAACTGGAGAACTTTGAGAGAGTTTGCCCCAGGTCACAGACAGGTCACGATAAACAGGATTTAAACTCAGATCCTTTACCTTTAGATACAGTGCTCTTTCCATTATGTTTGTATGTATGTGAAAGAGTATGTATGTGCGTGTCAAGGAACCAGGTTCTTGAGCACATACATCTAAGCTTACCTAACTTAATGAAATTAAGTTAACTAGATTGAAAGCTTTTGTATCTGCCAAAGCAGCTCTTATGGTGCAAGATGAATGGTAAGTACATGCTTGTTTATCTTTTATGTTCCCAGAATGATAAGAGTGGGTAGTGACTGTGAGAAGTCATATGTGGTCCAGGAGGCACTATAATTTTTCCATCATTTCCTAGCTCTATTCCAATATTTTCATTTTTGGATGTTCAAAATTTTACCTAACAGTCCAAATAAAAGAAAACTAGCTCTGACTGAGTAACATTAGTTACTTATGATCTCTTAGTTGCCAAATCCAATGGCAACTTTCCTCAGTCCTCATTCTCCTTAACCTCTCCTGCAGCCTTTAACACTGTTGATCATTTTTTCCTTTCTCTCTAGTTTTTCAAAATACTACTATCTTCTGATTTTCCTGTTCCCTGTCTGACCAATTTTTCTCTCTCTTCTTTATTGAATTTTCCTTCAGATGATACCCTTTAACTGACCTCATCAGCTCCCACATAATTAATTACCATCTTTATGCTGATGGGTCTCAAATCTACTTCTCCTGCCCCAATTTCTATGCTGACTTCTATTCTTGTATTTCCAACTGTGTTTCAGACATCTCAGACTAGATGTCTAGTGGACATCTTGAACTCAATGTATCCAAAATAAAACTCACTTTCTTTTCTCTAAAGCCTCTCCCCTTCCTAATTTCCCTCTTACTGTCGAAAGTAATATCAACCTCCCAATCCCTCAAGCTTGCAACATAGGAGTCATCCTGGATTCCTCACCACCCCCATCCTCCATAGCCAACTTATTGATTTCACATTTGCCATATCTTTCAAATATCCCATTTTCTTTCCTCTGACATTGCCACCACTCTAGTGCATCACTATACTGGGATTATTGTAATAGCTGGTTGGTAAGTTTGCCAGATTCAAGTCTCTCCCCACTCCAATCCATCTTTCATTTAGCCACTAAAGTGATTTTCCTAAAACACAGACCCCCCATCTTGTCACCCCATTACTGAACAAACTCCAGTGGCTTCCTATTGCCTCCAGGAGTAAATACAAAATGCTGTTTGTCATTCAAAACTCTTTGTTACCTAGCCCCTCCTACTGATGAGGTCTGGAAAGGGAGTGGTGGTGAGACCTCCACAAAGACCAGAGTTCCAGGGGCAGGCTGCCTGGAAGGAATTTTCAGACTCAAGCATTATTGAGCTCTAGGTAAAGATTTATTACGCTTTTCAGCAGGCAAGAATTCTTAGGGAAACTGCAACCATAAAGGGGTACAGGGAAAGTTTATATAGGATATTCTATAGTGAAGCATGTGCCAAATATGTTAACTACGTGTTTTGGGATGGGACTAGGGAGCGGTTATGAAGTGGTCAATTCTTAAAGGAACATACCCTTTTGATATCTACTGCACTGGTATTTTACCCAGAGTTCATTGGGAAATAATCCAAGGCGGGGTTATGGAGGTGTGGTTTTAGGCCTGAAACATCACTAACTCAACCAGTTGTCAGGGCTGGCTCAGAAATACCCGGTTTCTCTCATCAATGTTTTGTCAGATAAGATGAATGTAAGGGAGTATACATATGTCTAAGTCTAGGATACATATGATTAGTCAGTGAGTAGTAAATGTCATTATGACCCAGTGCATAGCCCATTCAGCCAGTACACAGCTGGTTCAGACTAATAAGTTCTATAGGTGCAGCTGGCTGCTGTATAAGGAAGGGAGATAATGGTTGTTGTTGGGACAGGCTGTGTCCTTGGGCTGGGGAGAAACTGCCTGAGACATTTTGAGGCTAGGGAGAAATGTGATTTTTAATGAGAAATGTGATTTTAGAATTGGGCCCCAAGTACATGTACCCAAGTACCCCATCACTACCTTTCTAGTCTTCTTTTACCCTACTCCCCTGCTCCCCTCTAATCCAGTGATACTGACTTCCTGGTTATTTCACAAAAAGACATTCCCCCTCTCTGTTCTAGGCACTTTTTCTGGCTGTCCTCCATGCCTGGAATGCTCTCCCTCTTTTGCTTCCTTTAAGTAATGAATAAAATCCCATTTTCTACAGAAAATCTTCCCCAATCCTTTATAATTTCAATGCCTTCCCTCTGTTAATTATTTTCTTTTTATCCTGTGATAGCTTATTTTGGATACATTTGTTTGCATATCGTCGTCCCCATTCAATTGTAAGCTCCCTGAAGTCAGGGACTATATCCTGAGAATTTAGTCTAGTGTCTGGCATATAGTAGGTGCTTAATAAATGTTTATTGATTGATTGATTGAATAGGACTTTGTCAGTCTAAATTAGCCCAGGAGGCAATTGGGCACTTGCCTAGTGGCCTGGGGATAAGTTGTACCTGTCCTACATTTCAGAGATGAGGAGATACCAGTTGCCTCCGCCCAACTCAGGAGTGTGCCTATTGGTCTAAAGAAATTTGTCTAACCTGTTTTGTGGTGATAGCCTGACCCTAAAGACAAGGAAATGCCTCTGAAGAAAAGATATATGTTTGACTTTCATTCCCCCTCAAGTTTAAATCTGACAAAATGTTTCATTCAATGAGTTAGAGACCCAAATAGCTTCGGCAACTGCTTAATAGCATAGGTTTATACCAACTGGAGTGGAAAGGTACCTTTAGAAAGATAGGCATGGATGAGATTTAAGTCTGATAAAGGGCTAACCATTGTATTTTCCATTTTTAGGATTTTTTAACAAAGATCAGTAAAGATGATCTAGTCAAACCACACCATTCAGGTTAGTTCTCCTTGGCTGTCCCTTATGCCCAGAACTCTCCCTCCTCATCTCCTCCTCCCAGCCTCCTTAGCTTCCTTCCAGTCTCAGCCAAAGTCACATTTATACAAGAAGCTTTTCCCAGTCTGCTTATTCTTAGAACCTCCCCTCTGTTTAGGCTGCTTATGCCTTGTGTGTCCATAGCCATCTCTACGTTTTCTCCCCCATGAAGACTGTGGGTCCCTAGAGAGCGGGGACTGATTTTGCCTTTCTTTCTATTCTCAGCACTAGAATAGTGCCGGGCACATAGTAGGGACTTAGTAACTGCTTGCTGTTGATTTGATAATAATGTATACTGTGAAACTCCGAGTTTATTAATGACCAACAAGCCACAGGTGTTATATCAACTGTTAACTCTGAAGAAGAAAATAAAATAAAACCAAAGAGCTCATAGGAAGTCAAAAAGCCTTCTTTATTATGTTGGAGAAGGGAATATAGCAATGTGTGCCCAAGAGAGTGAGGCTGTCTTGATACATATAGTTGTGGCAGCACTAAGAGCCAGCAACAGTTTGCCTAGTGAAGAAAATTCTATTTATGTAAGGGTTTAATGCCCAAAAGTGGTTCCTGCAAGTGCGAATTCCAGCTCAGGGAGCACCTGGAATGATTTAGCTGCAGCAGAGTTTGTCCTGAAGGTGAGCACAAAGGATTGTTACTATGTCAAGCTCAGAGCACATCTTGCTTGCTGGGCCTTAGCTCTGGAAAAGAGTATCTCCTTATAGTAAAAAGAGAGGGATGGTCTTGGCATGAAGACCCTGACAATACTATTGAAACCAAAATGATGTAATGTTAAGCGCCTCGTATGCTGGCTCTGTTGCTGTGAGAGCCTGTCTCATCTCTATGGATCTACCTTTCTTCATCTGTAAAAGAAAGCATTGAACTGGATGTGATTCCTAATGTCTTTTTAGCTCTAAATCTATGACTTTGGAGCAGAACTGTGAGTCAATAGGTATCATCAAGTGAAACCTGAATTTAAATCCCACTTCTGGAACTTTATAGCTGAGGGATCCTGGGCTGCTCACTTCACTTCTCCAAACCTTAGTTTTCACTCTTTGTTAAGGTTCCTTGGAAGCTTCCTGTATGTGATGAAGTGACCTTACTTCATGGTGCTTACCTAACATGTTTCCATTCTGGATTTTTATCTTACACAGGAAAACATGCTATAAATTAGGCAATTGTATTCTAAAGAATATGTTTTTAAAAACTCACTAAACTGGTAAGAAGGCCTGGTGATCAGCCAAATGGATTAGCTAGTGGGAGAGAAATTGTCAAGAACATGGCCAGTGTATCCAGAAATAAGAGTGCCGCTCATCTCCATGCCGCTCAGAGCAGTGCCAGGGAAGGGAAAACATAGGTCAGAGATTTAGATTTGGCTTTATTAGGTGAATTTTCAAGGGCATTCTAAATGTTGAAAGTTACCTTCCCTCCTACCTCTTCCACTTTCAAAAGGAATTTGGAATTTAAAAGAGTCACTTCATGAAACTGCAGCTGAGGCTCCTTCCTCTAAGCATGCTGCCCCTCAAACTATTACAGGAATAGTTCTAACCTTCGGTCGTGAAGTGGAGGGGCAGAACACTTGTGGGAATGTGGACTGTGTATTTTTCAATGATTTGGTTTTCAATCATGTTTTTATATTAGAAACTTGATTATAATCAGCAAATACTACCAAATAAAGAGTAAGGAATAAAGTTCCAAGTCAAAACAAAATAGAAACTATATTTTGATAAACAGTCTCTCTCTCTCTCTTTCTCTCCACACACTCACACATACACACACACACACGTGTGTGTGTGTATGTGTGTAAGACCAGTAAAAAAAATTTTTGCTCTTTATACCATGAGCATTTCTTTTATATCTGTATACTAATAGGATTTTTAAAAAAAATACAATCTTAGTCAATATAATGTGCGTGTTCTGAGACTTCTGTGTTTGCTTTGTGTCACATCTTATTTATAGACTTTTCTATATTGCTTTGCATTCTCTGTACTTTTTTTTTTCATTTTTATAGCACATCTAAAATACAGTGTAGCAGAAAGAATGTTGGACTCATATTCAGAGGACCTGGGTTCAAATACCATTTATGCTGCCTATCAGCTGTGCCTCCCTCAGGCAGGCACAGCTTTACTCCTTTGGGTTTCATCTATAAAGTGAAAAAATTAGACTAGATAATCTCTAAGTTTCCTTCAGGAGAGCTCTGAATCCTAAGACCCTATGACTATTCTATGGCATTAACACTGTAAAATATGTTTAGGATAAACGTATTTATCCTTTCCCTAATTGTTTCTTGCCTATGAGTACTGTCCCTTTAGTATAAGATATTTATGGTTCTGTCTAAAAAAAAAAATCATTCAGCTACCATTCTACATAACAGTTCCAATTCTAATAAATGCTAAGAACTAGTGACTTAATTAAGAACTAGTGACTGTCAGTGGCCTCTTCATTATTCAGTTTACTATTGAAATCTATGTATAATACTTTTTGCATTTGATTATTATATGAGTTGTTTTTCTTAAATTATCTGAAAATGAAGTTGATTGTATGAAGTTTAATTCTGCCTACGTAAAATTTTATCAAATTTGCAGTGGTTGAGGATGTAGAAACAGCATTGTGTGTATCCCACTCTCCACAGTGGCTTTTTATCCCTCCTCAAGTCTTGCATGGTTTGAGGCCCCCATTCTCTCAACTGAAAATTTTGCCTCATATTTTGCTGAAGAAATTGAGGCCATTTGCCAAAAGTTCCCTCTTCCACTTCATATTACTCAGAGATGAATTTTACTACTATCTCCTTCTTTATACTTGTCTTAAATGAAAAGGTGGCCCTTCTCCTTGCCGTAGCAAACCCCTCAACCTGCACAGGTGATCCCATTTCATTCCTTCTTTTCCAGGAGATTTGCCTCCTCCATCAACCCTACTCTCTCATTTAACTTCTCCCCTGTCTCCCCATCCTCAAAAAATGATTATTTAAATACATACATTGTCACTAGCTATTGCTTCTCTTTTTTGTATGAATTGTCTCTGGTTGTTTGGTCTCTGTTTTTGTGACCCTGCTTTCTCCCAGTTCTCTTCCCTTTGGGGACTAAACTGTTTTCTCCAAAATTACCAATAGTCTCTTCATTGCCAAATCTGATGATCTCTTCTCAGTTCTTCTTGATAATTTTTCTCAATTCTCCTTCTTCTCCAGCCTTTTACACTGCCAATCACTCTCTTCACTCACTTCATGAAACTGCAGCTTTAAATTGTCCCTAGGTGTTCGTAATATTGCATTCTCCTGGTTCTCCCATTACCTGTCTGCCCACTTTTCTCATTCTCCTTTGCTGGATCTGTTTTTAGGCTGTGCCCACTAACTGTGGGTCCCTTTAGATTCTGTCCTGTGTCTTCTTCTTTTGTCCTCTTCATGATTTTATCAGTTCCCATAGATTTAATTATCATCCCTATGCAGATAATTCTTGGATTTGTCCAGCCTCAGCCTCTTTCATTATTTCTAGTCTTATGTATCCAATTGCCTTTTGGACATCTAGCAATGGATGTCTTATAAACAACTTGAACTCGATATATCTGATGAACTCATCTTTCTGCCAAACCCACCTTCCTAGCTTCCCTATTACTATGAAGGTACTACCATGTTTCTAGTCATCCAGTTTCACAATCTAGCTGTCCTCCTCCACTCCATGTTTTCTCTAATAACTGTTCCCCACCCCCCCTCCACCCCCATATCCAATTTGGTGCCAAGTCTTATCAGTTTAGCCTTCTCTCCTCTGATACTGTCCCAAGGCCTTTTTCAACCCACACCTGGACTACTGAAATTACCTGCTGGTTAAGTCTCCCTTGCTCAGGTTCCTCTCTACTCCTGTCCATCTTCAATTCATCTGTCAAATAGATCTGAGCCTGTTACCTCCCTTTTTCAGTAAATTCCAGTGGCTTCCTATCACCTCCAGGATTAAATATAAAACCTGTTTGGTTTTCAAAGACTTTCATGACCTGAGCCACCCCTACCTTTCCAGTCTTCTTACACCTTATGCCCTGCTCCCCATACATATACTCTTCTTTCCAGTGAGGTTGGCCTCCCTGCTGTTCCTCAAACAAGACACTCCATTTCCCAAATATAGGCACTTTTCATTGGCTATTCCTTTACCTGGAATTCTCTCCCTCCTCATCTCTGTGTCTGGCTTCCCTGGCTTCCTTTAAGTCCCAGTTAAAATTCCCCCTTTAAGCAGAAGCCTTTCCTGAGCCCTCTTGATTCTGGTGCCTTTCCTATGTTATTTTCAACTTCTCCTATTCATAGCTTGTTTATACCTAGCTGTTCACATGATTTTTCCTTTCTTTGTACCTCTAGCACCTAACTGTGGCTATCTCCAGTCCTTCTGATTTATACTTTGCCATTGGACCCAGATGGGGCTGGAGGAGAAAGTGAGTTCTGGTGACTTTGCACAGCCCTCCTTCATCTTAATCCAATTCATGTGCAAGTCACGAAATCACCTTTCTGATGTCATGGTTCTCTTTGAGAATGAAGGACAACTTATAGAATTGTAAGACTTTAAGCTGGAAGTTTCTTCTAGCTAAATCTCTGACCCTAATCCAACTCACTCATTTCATAAATGAGGAAACTGAGGCCCACCCAGAGATTTTCAGTATCTAGCTCAAGCAAGTGGCCAAACTGTAGTTCAAATCCAGGACCTCCAAGTCCCTAATCCATCGACCTATTATTCACCGTGTCATGTGGACTTGATCTCAATTTGGTGGATTAGCTTTACCTACCTCCTAGATTTTTCTAGGGCAGACAAGTGTGACCTATGGCCTACTTGGCAGAGGGAGGTCCAGATAACCAGCACAAAGGCCATTAGGTAAAAATAAAGAAGTCTGTCCATCTAAGGCCTCTCCACTCCTACTAGTCAAACTGGTTGCCCTTTGACCTAAAATCTTTATAAGTGCAAAATCTTTTTCAGATTTTGGGCCTTGTCGTAATCAATCTTAATGATGACCCAACCACAACTACTAAAATATTTTACATGACTTTACATGTATAATGGGTATCTGATTGCTTGCCTTCTCAATGCAGAGGAAGGACCAGAGGGAGGGGAAGAATTAGAATTGCGAGAATAAATAAATCAAATGATGCATCCATGTGGAGTTCAAAATGTAGATAGTTTAAGCTAACTAAAATAAGGCTTATTTGTCCATATCAAGGTAACATGGAAATTTTTATTTAAAAAAACCCATGAGAATCAACTCCATTAACATCTGTTGGGTTATTTTTCATACTCTCTGGGAATGCAGCATGACAAGAGTCTTAGAACTCAAAGCTGAAAAGTCGTAACTAAGACACTCATTCTTTGTTAAGGTGTGTGAGTTCTTTCACATTCCTCAGCTGCGGTATTCCTACCCACCCATAAAAGGATTGGGGTTAGGCTAGAATGATCTTCCCTTCTGATGTTCTATGGTTCTACTATTTATGTACATAATGCACTAAACTTCAGTTGATAATTCCTTCAAGAGAATGAAATAAGTGTAAGTGAGCTCTCTTTAATTCATGAGTTACTACAACTGTACCTCTATACAAAAGTTTCAAATTTTTAGGTGATATTTGTTCATCTTCACTGAAACAATGACCTTACCACATTTCCTTCTGGAGTAAGAATTGGGAACATCAAACAAAATTATGCAAAAAAAAATTTATGTTGATTGTTTCTAAATTGTTACTGGAATAAATCTAGTTTGGGCATTGAATACAGCATGGTCGAGGAAAGTCACAGGAGGTTTAGGGAAGTGTAGGTGTGTGTAGCTCTGCCAGAAAGAAACAACTTGTCCCCAGAGATTAAGTTTGAGGAAAGGAGGGCCCAAGAGAGGGAAGAAGGAAATGAACTACTCTCATGTCTGTACTGTGGAGCAAAGGTCCATTTGTCCTATGTTAGTTATGTCTCTCAGTTGCTGGTGGTACAGTAGAAAAAAAAAACCCACTGGATTTGGAGTCGCAGGATCTGGGTTGATATCCTGGCTCTTCTATTTCTTACCTGTATGACCCCAGGCAAGTTTCCTCAGCTCTTTGAGCCTCCGTTTTCTCATCTATAAGACAAGGAGGTCAGACTAGATAGTCTCAAAGGTGCCCTCCAGTTTTAAATCTATGATCCTAATTATCTTGGTTTAGGCTTGATCATTGTAACTTACGTTTGTTTGGCCTCTAGGACCTTGTTTATGCTATTTCTCCTTTCTAGATTCTCCTCCCGGCAACTTTTCATCCTTTTATAGTGTCATTCCTTTCAAAATCCTTTTCTTGGGACTCACCTCTTTTATCATATTAGTCTTAAGGTGACCACTAATGTTCTGCCTTGCCCCTGGATGACTGAGTGGCACTGGCCTCCTTGCTATTCCAAGAACAAAACATGCCATCTCCTGATTTCAGGCACTTTCTCTGGCTATCCCCCATGCCTGGAATGCTCTCCCTCCTCATTTCCACCTCCTGGTTTCCCTGGCTTCCTTCAGGTCCTAGCTAACATCCCATCTTCTACAGGGAGCCCTTCCCAATCCCTCTCAATTCCAGACCCTTCCCTCGGCTGACTGTTCTCTATTTATCCTGTATATAGCTTACTTGTACATAGTTTTTTAAATGTTGTGAGCTTCTTAGGAACAGAAACTGTCTTTTGCCTTTCTTTTTATACCCAAAGCTTAGCACAGTTCTGGCACATAGAAGGCATTTAATAAATGTTTTTTGACTGACTAACTGACCCAAGGAAGCAAATATTGTCAATGGTTTAAAGAGACTTAGTGACCACCATGATTTTCAATCTTTACCTTTTGAATAACTAATTAACCCTAAGCAAAGCTTTAGTACTCTATATTAAAATATTTTCAAAGTATGTTGCAAACTGCCATAAAATTCTTAGACTGCAGAGCCCAGAAATGCTCAAATTAGAATAAACTTGCTTCACCAAAAGGTTTCATAAAGTTCTACCTTCTCAGTAAAAGCAGATGGTCAAGAGGTGTAGATGACCTACTTGGATCATTCAGATGACAGTGAGATATGAAACTCTCTCATTTACATATGGTCTGAAAACTGGTAGAGACAAGTCATCTGGTCTCCTGACTCAAGATTTGTGATGTGGATCATCTTGGGAGTAGTAGTTCCAAGGAAGTAAATAATCCATCTCTCAATTTCAACTCTCAGCTAAACTTGAAAAAATGAATTATCTCTGTGACTGAATGAAATTCATATGACAGTAGAATTATCATTATAGAACTAGAAGTGGGCCAGGTAGCTTTCAACAAAAAATAAATTTCTAATGATTTCTAATGATTCAATTTCTAATGATAAAACCATAGACTGTTAGATCTGGAAAAGAACCCAAAGATCAGGTTAGATGACCCTGTCAATTTATCCATGAGGAAACTGAAGCCTAAAGCAATTAAGTGATTTACCCAAAGTCAACTGCTAGGTTAGACCATTAGGACAGCTTTGTCATTTTTCTCTGTTGAACTTTGCTTAAATCACCCTCTAGAGTGACTTGCAATGAAGTTCAGTGAAATCTTGGGTGGGGATATAGCTTCTCCAGGAGACAGGTTAAACTGAAATGCCAGAGTGCATGCTGGTTCCTTTTCCCAGACTGTACTCTCTCCTTCCTTCTCTCTCTAGGCTTATCTAATGCCTATCTTTCCTTCAAGGTCAAGTTTAAGACCTACCTTTCTAGGGTAATGGAAATAGAGAGCAAAAATGGATAGGCTACTCTATTTTGTTCTAAGAATTTGAATAGTTGAAGTTCTCCCCATGAGGGCAATGACCGTGTTTTAACTCATATTGAATCTCTGTCAGATTCTAGAACAGTGCGCTATGCATTGTGCTTCCAAAGTTTTTTTGTTGAATGAAAAAATTCATATTCCTCTCCTCCCCAATTCCTGCCCTTATAGTGGGGCTATTCAACATTTATGTTAATTCTCCCTCAACCCTCCAAGTCCCTTAATTTCCTTAATTCCTATGATCTACTCCTCTATTGCACAGGTGCCATTCACAGAGATGTTCAAATCCTGGGTTTCACTATTTTTAACCCCAAATATTCTGCTTGTTTGGTCAAAAATTCTCCATCTGACCATAACCTCCCATGACACCATTCTCCACTCTTTCTTCTTTCTTCCAGATTCTGACAATATGATGGTCCTTCTCCCTGCCAAAGCTAACCCCTCTTCATGTACCCCTCATGATCCCACCTCTTCCTATTTTATCCAGCTTATTGGCCTCTCAATCATCCTTCTAACCACAATCTCCTACAATTTCATCCACTCTCTAGTCTTCAATTTCTCTATTTACTGGTTTCTTTCCCATTACCTTCAAACGTGCCCAAGTCTCTCCTAACTTTAAAAAAAATCTCTCTCTGCCTCACCTGTCCTAAACCTAGTCTTCAATCTCAACATGACATCCAATCTTTCCCATACCTGTTAATTTCCCAGGTCTTTATCCCTGCTCTGACTTCATTTTCCTCCTTTCCCAGTAGTTAGTCAATTCAATCTCACACTGCCCTCTACCCTTGTATCCCTTGCCCCTTTGTCTTATCTACTTATTCTTTGCCAAATCCCAGTCTTGGGTATTTCCTATCATCTACTTCTTCTGCTCTTGTTTAAGTGCTTCAGAACAGATTAGAGGAAGTCACACAACTACAAATTTATGTTATCTAACTTCAACTGGGTCCCTCCAAGTAGCAAAGTAATCCCTGTATTCATTTCAATTCAGTAAATAATTATTAAGCACCTACTATATGCCAGGTTCTATGGCAAAAGATTCCACCTGCCCTTAGGGAGCTTACAATTTGGGGAGCTGGAGTGGTGAACAACATGCAAACAAATATATTAAAAGCAAGCAATAGGAGCAATAGGAAATAATTGACAGGGAAGGCACTGGAATTAAGAGGGTTTGGGGAAGGATTCCTATAGGAAGTGGGATTTTAATTGGTACTTAAAAAATGGAAACAAGGGAGAGGAGTAGTCAGAGCAGAGAAGGGAGAGCATCACAGTCATGGGGGACAACCAGAGAGAAAGCCAAAGCTGAGAGATGGGATATCTTGTTGGTCGACCAGTTAGGAGGTCAGTGTCATTGGATCAGAGTATGGGTTGAGTTTTTTTTTTTTTTCAATTGATTCCCTATCTCACTCAGTCCCCACAGCAGCTATTCCAAACCTTCTTTTTCCTACAGTCTCCTATGTCTTTCCCCCCTCTCCCATCTTCTCAGCTGAGGACCTTACCTCTTTATTGAGTAAATAAGGCTGTTCACTTCTGCACTTCTTTTCATCTCAAAATCCCTTGACCTCATCCCCACTCTCTCCTTTCTTCCAGGCTCCAAAAGAGGGGTGGTCCTCCCAGCCAAAGTGAATTCCTTTACATGCACCCTTGATCTCACTCCCTCCTAGCCATTGTTCCCACCCTTTCCTATTTTCTTCAACCAGTTAATCTTTTTGTCATCCCCCTGACCACAATCTCCTACTAACTCTATAATAATCTTCAATCTTTCCCTCTCTACTGGTTTCTTTCCCATTGCTTTCAAAGATGCTCAAATCTCATCCAGATTTTAAAAATATTCACTCGATTCAACCATCCTCAAGTCATCAGACTGTATCATTCTTCTATTTCTCAACCAAAATGCTAGAAAAAGCAATTTACCTCCAGTGCCTTTATTGCCTAACCTCTCACTCATTCCTTGACCCTTTGCAATCTGGTTTCTGATCTCATCACTCAAATGGAACTGTTATCTTTCTGCAATTATCATTGATCTCTTAAATGACAAATCTCATGCTCTTTTTTCTCCAGTCCTCATGCTTCTTGATCTCTTCATTGCATTTGACACTGCTGAGCATGCCCTCCTCTGCTGCCTTCCTGGTACTTCATGATATTCTCTCCTGGTTCTCCTACCACCTAAGAGCTCCTTCTAATTCTCCTTTGTTGACTCATCTTTCATGTAATATCCTCAAATCATGGATGTTCCCCAGAGCTCCATCTTGGGACCTCTTCTCTCACTATATTTTTTTCTCTTGGTGACCTCATCAGTTCCATAAGTTTAATTAAGTTTAATTATAATCTTTGTGATAACTCAGATGTTTTTACATCCAACTTCAGTTTTTCAACTGAGTTTCAGGTCTGTATAACCATTGCCTATTTAACACTTCAAATTGAATATCCTAGAGAGATCTTAAACTCAAAAAAAATGTCTAAAAGAGAACTAGTTATCTTCCCCACTACAACCCCAAACCCACTCCTCTACCAAATTTCCCTGTTTCTGTTGAGTATACCACCATTTTTCCAATCTGCAACATCAACATTAACTTGAACTCCTCACTCTTCTTCACCCTAACTTAATTAGTTGACAAAACTTGCCATTCCCAACTCTCACTTTCAGTCTATTAAGTAAATATCTGATCATGTCACTTCCCTACTCAGTGAACTCTGTTGGCTCCCTACTGCCTCTGAGATTAAATGGAAACTCTTCTTTTTTGCATCTTAAAGACCTTCTCAACCTGACCCCTTCTTACTTTCCAGCCTCATTGTACACTATTCCAATTTCTGCACTCTATGGTCCCACCAAACTGTCCTTCTCTGTTACTCATACAATCCCACATCTCCATTTGCCATAGTTTTTTTACTTGCAGTTTCCCATGACCAGAATGCACATCCTCATTAGCTCCACATCATAGAATCCCTCACTTCTGTCAAGATACAGCTCAAGATCTACTTTATAGGAATTTTCCTGATTCCTCTCAAGTGCCCTCCTCCCCTCAAACTATTGACCTAGCTGGCGTCTTTTAAGTCTTTTTATTTTTTTATTTTTTGGAGCAGTCTGGGTTGACTTGTCCAGGCTTATACAGCTAGTAAATGTCTGAGGTCAGATTTGAACTCAGGTCCTCCTGACTCCAGAAGCTCTATCCATGCCACTTCGCTGTTCCTGATTCCTTTAACTAAAACCCCACCTTCCCTAATTCCTCTTAATCCCAGTGCTTTGCTTCTTTTAATTATGTATTTTCTATTTATCCATTATATAGCTTGCTTTGCATATATTCATTTGTAGTTTGCATGTGACTCCCCCATTATGGGAACTGTCTTTTGCCTTTTTTTCTTTTGTATCCCCAGCATTTAGCACAGTGCTTGACACATAGTAGATGCTGAATGAATGGTTATTGAATTGAAAATTGTAATTAGTACGTATTTATTAGGGGCAGCTGGGTAATATAGAAGATGGAATACTGGGCCTGTGATCAGGAAGACTCATCTTCCTGAGTTCAAATCTGGCCTCAGACCCTAGCTGTGTGACCCTGGGCAAGTTACTTAACCTTGTTTGCTTCAGTTTCCTTATCTGTAAAATGAGCTGGAAAAGGAAATGGCAAACCATATCAGTATCTTTGCCAGGAAAAACCCAGATGGAATCATAGTCAGACACAACTGAAAAATGACTGAACATTATGTTGTTTCTTCTCAAATAATGTAAACTTCTTGAAAATATGGACTGTTTCTTTTTTTTTTTTACTTATTCCTCAGCACCTTCATAGTGCCCGGTACATTGTAGGAACTTATTAAATGGTTGTTCATTGATTATTTATACTAATGATTTGGTATTCAATTAAATATTGACACATTGTAAACTGCCTTTTTGAGGGTGAGTACCCTCTTACTTAAGAAAGTACAATGGAGCAGGGATGAGTGCTTTCTGTATTGGCCATGTGCTCTCAGAAAGAAACCACTTTTTTTGTGTCCATGGGAAGATTAAAAAAGCCTCAGAGTAAAAGGCTTCAGTCACACTGGGACATACAGAGGAAGGAGAATCCTTCCAGTCTGTGAGATTCCTTAGCAGCTGGGGGCTCTAGATGAAACAAAGTGATTTTTATTGATACATATTATTATTATAGGCCCTCAAAGAAAAAATTAAATGAATTCTGACCAAATAGAAAACCTTGACACAGCCTGAGTCAAGTGTATTCTGGTGGGGAGGAGGTATGGAAAGTAGAAAGTTGCAGAAAGTGGAAAATGACCTTGGGCGATTCTTCTCATTGTTCTTTCCTGGACAATTCCAGGAAAGAGTCCCATCCCCCAAGGGCTACTTCAGGTCCTTGATTAAGGAAAAGTCTTGCCAAGTGGGATGCCTAAAGTGAAGTATTTCAAAAGAGTGACTGCCCATGCTCAGGAAGGGGTTAGAGTATAGGAGCAGACATCTTTTTTCTCTACCAGTTGCCTCAAAACCACCAACGCCAAATTAAACTCAACAGAGGTTTATTAAGTGATTATCTTTGGGTGAATCTTGGTTCTTGGTTGTTGTCCCTCATTCTCGAAGAGGACCACAATGACATCACTATGCTAGAGCCAAGTATCAGTGTGACTGTGACTGATCAGACCAATACAAGCTCAGAATGTTCTACCACAGGTCAAATACAAATAGTTCATGTGAATATTTGGGGTGAATTCTCTAAATTTGTGCATCTTGAGTTTCTTTTGAGTTATTTCAATTCTGCTTTACTCAGAGAGCACAGCATCTTCTTTGATGTGGGCATGGTATGCCGAGCAGTCCTGTGCCAGTGTCTCCAATATCACAAATCAATTCCAAAGTTCTTAAGAGAGACCTTCAAAGTGTCCTTGTATTGCTTCTTCTGACCACCATGTGAACACTTGCCCTGTGTAAGTTCTGTATAAAATAGTCTTTTTGGCAAGTGTACGTTGTGCATTGGACCAACATGGTCAGCCCATCGGAGTTGTGCTCTCTGAAGTAGACTCTGAATGCCTTTTAGTTCAAGATTAATGCAATTTAGTTCAAGAAAGGACCTCAGTGTCCAGTACTTTATCTTCCCAGGTGATGTTCAGAATCTTCCTAAGACTATTCAAATGGAAGTGATTCAGTTTCCTGGCATGGTGCTTTTATACTGTTCAGGTTTCACAAGTATACAATAGTGAGGTCAGCACAACAGCTCAGTAGACCTTCAGTTTAGTAGGCAGTCTAATACCTCTTCTCTCCCAAACTTTCCTTCAGAGTCTCCCAAACACTGAGCTTGCTCTGGCAATGTGTGCATCAACCTCATTGTCAATGTGAACATCGCTGGAAAATACACTACCAAGGTAAGTGAACTTATCCACAGCATTCAAAACTTCTCCATTTGCTATAACTGATGGTTCCATGGATTGATGGATGGATGGTGTAGGGGTGGCTGATGGAGCATCTGTGTTTTTTTAGTGTTATTAGACCAAAATTACTTCAGCTTCAGAGGCTGCATTGAGCGCACAATCATCTGCAAACAGGATATGGAGATCAAAAAACAGGGTAGTTTTGGTACTCAATAATTTACTCTTAAAAGTACACACATATTTATGTTACAAAATAAAATAGAAGCAAAAGAGAGATTCAGACAAAGTATTCCAGAAAGACAGAGTATTTTCACTTGAGAAGGGGAGCTGAGATAAGAGAAGTCTTCATGGAGGAGGTTGTGCCTGAATTGAGCCTTGAAGAAAGAAAAGAAATGGAGATGAGAAAGGAGTATGTTCTAGTCATAGGGAAAAGCCTGAACATTCCGTGGAGGTGGAAAGTAAAGGACAAGTTTAGGTAGCACAGTTTGGCTGCCAACGAGAGTTTATGGAATTGAACAGAGTGAGATAAGGCCATAAATCTAGGTTAGAGCAACATCATGGAGAGCACAGATGGCTTTGTTGCCCTGATTTGACCGTAAACTCTCTAAGGGCAGGGATTTTGTGCTATCTACTAGATTTAGTAGGATACATTCCATATAGTAAGGATTCATAGATCTAAATCTGTTAGAATGGAAAGGAACTTCAGAAGTCACTAGTCTGAACATGCAAACACACACACACACACACATCATGAGAGGATCTAGGTTCATATCCTCACTCTGCTTTTTATGTGATTGAGGACAATTCATTTCCCTTCTCTGGGCCTCAGTTTCCTCATCTGTTAAATGGACAGTACAAATCTAGTACAACTGTATTGGATGAACTCTAATTTCTCTTCTCCCTCTAAGTTTCAGGATCATCTGCTATAAGATTGTAGCATTTCTTTAAAATGGGTTCTCTGGTAAATTCAAACTTCCTTATAAAGTAACCAGATACATCCTATTAGTAAGCTTATGGTTTATACTTCCAAACTGAGGTTATCTTTTTCATTATACCACATAGAAGGGAGGTGAGTTGTATATTTAAACACTGAGTTAATAAAGACTACCTTATTAAGACCCCTTTTGAAATCTTATGGTGAAATGAAAGGAACTCTTAAGTTCTTGAAGGCCATGTCATTAGAACACAAATTCTAGGTCATCTTCCTGATCCAGAACAGATGGTATACCTGTGGTCCAAGGACTAGTCTAGCTTCATGTGGAAGACAAGAGCAACACCAGAAGGTTGGCTATCAATGCCCATTTTCTTTTTTGTGGGGGAAAGTACAGCAACCCTTAGCATGAGGAGGCCTTGAGTTATCCTTACTTATGATGGTATGTATAACTAGACATAGTGTCTACGATATACAATAGACTATGGAGATACTGAAGTGAATTAAGGGGGTTTCATCCTGAAGTCTAGCAACTATATGTCATATTTTTCAGTGGGTTGTATACTTCTTTTTGAAAACATGACTCATACAGAGAGGGAAATGACTCAGAGATTTTGCAAATGAAAAGAAAGAGAGAAGTATTTTGTAGGTGAAAGGACAGGCATCTACTTCTGTAAAGCAAAAAAAGCATTCAGAATGACTTCAGAAGTGAATACACTTCATCATTAATAATGTAGCACTCTCAAGCATACTTGTATCCTTTTCCCTGGGTTTCTTTCCCTGAAATCAAATTCCTAGTGATTTCTGTCTCAGTTTTTACAATGCTATATTTTCCTTTGACAGTTCCTTCTACTATTTGTTGTTAAAAAACAAAAGCAAACAAAATTCTCCATCTCCAAATATATTTCTCACACACTTTTCATCTAACGCTCATTAAAACCTGGGTTTCTCTTAGAATCTCAAGCTTCCTGAGAGGCTAAGTATTATCAAAAGTGAACAAAAATGTAGATTTTTAAAAGTAATATTCCTGTTCAGGCATTTTTGTATTCCACTCAAGTTGGTCTCTCTCACACCTTGCATTCTCCTGTCTATATTCATACATCTTCCCCTGTGCTCAGAACAAACTTCCAACTCATCTTTGCCTACTGAACTCCTTCTTTTCTTTAAAGTGTTAGTCAGCTTGGGTGCCAACCTCTTCCTTTTAAATTAATCCATGTCCACTTTCAGCTGAAAGCACAGTTTCCTTCTCAGATTTTATCGAGGCTTTGTGTCTCTCCTCTTCATCATCATATTCTCTATTATTTCATGCTTATTTTTGCAAGTCACATTACCTCTATTATACATTAAGTTTCTTGATGGCAAGAACTTTGTTATTTTTCATCTTTGTATGAGGAGCATACAGAGCAAAAAGCTTTCATTTTTTTTCAGATGAAACTTGAATTTTGTTAAGGTGATTAAATATATCAATATGATTCTGGGAATAATTTAGGTGTAGCTCTTGCCTGATTTAATTTAACAAACATTAACTAGCCAGAGAAAAGAGATAAACCAGATATACTTTTATTCAAAAAATAGATATTGGGAGGTTGGGAACGGATTCTGTATCAACAAAACCTTTGGAAACTTTTATATTTCAGAGTTGCAAAGTAAACCCGTCCTCTATCAAAAAGGAGAAAGGAAGGTCTCTGTTTTCATTTCTAAAAATTCCTCTTAGTCTGATCTAATTACGACACTCTCTACCTTTACGAACATACTAAGGATAATTGTCCCTAACACTCATCCGCCTTCTGAAAAATAACGGCCCCACGTCATTTGAATCATCGGTCTCCAGCTGAATGACCTTTGAGGCCATCTCATACAACCCTTATTTTTTACGGACGAGAAGAGGTTTGCAGAGATGGTGTAAGACATGCTTCATTCATCGCCTGCCACCTCACGCACCGCACGTCGCTTCTTTCCCTGCCTTAGTGTTAAGGGCTGCTATAGCCGCCAGCACTAACTAGACAAGGACCTCCCCTGCTGGACAGTGACCGACTCAAACTGGGCCCTGCAAGGAATAGCCAAGACGGGGGAGGGGTGTCCGAGACTTTGTCCAATGGCGTAATCGTCCAGCCTTGGGCATCACGTGCTGGGGAGGAGGCCCCAGGGAAGTCTCGCGAATGCAGCGGGGGAGGGGCGTGGGAGACGCCTGCGTGGGTGGGATTTCTGCGCTGATATTTAGCGGGGCCCTGGACCACTGGTGTACGTTTCGGAGCGCGTCACCGTGCCGGAGGTCTGTGACACCGCGCTGTCCGTGACACTGCGCTGTCCGTGACACCGCGCTGTCCGTGACACTGAGCTGCCGGTGACTCTCACTTGGCCGGGTGGAGCCCTCCAGACACCCCTTTCTAACTCATAGGTAAGGGCTGGGGAGAGCGTGCGGGTCTGGGGGCGAGCGTCAGGTTCAAGGGCAGTTAGCCGGGCCGTCTCCGCAGCACCTTGGGGAGCTGGAGGTTCCACTGGCTGCGTTCGGAGTCACGCGGGGCTGCCCGGAAACAGATCGTGGGGAGAGGGAGGGGTAGGATTTCTCGGAAACTAGAAGGTTAAGTTCTGGGCGGTTCGGAAAGGCTGCCCTGAGTCTCCTTTCGGTGGTGATGGGGTTGTGTGTCTGAGCTTGCGTGGTGGTGGAATTCCGGAGTGAGTGATTCTTTGGATGGGCTACGCTAATTCTGCAAATCTGGCTTAAGTGGCTAGCAGTCAGCAAGTGTTGAGCTCCTACTATGTGGTTGGCATTAACACAAGGATAAAGGGAAGCATTCTAATGGAGAGAAGGGACCGTATTAAAGGTGTGAGTGTGTGTGTGTGTGTGTAATACACCCGAAAGGCACCCTGCATTGATTCTATATGTATATATGTACACGTCAGTGATCGCATACATATATACATACATTACACCCTCTTTTGATCCTGTGTGTATACACGTATATAGTGTACCTATTATTATATACACCGACATACAGGATCAGTGTCACAAAGACGAATACAAAGTAGCTAAATATAAGATAGTTTGGGAAGGCATGTTCCTGTGCGTGAAGAGAAAATGCAAAGTTTAGGAAAGGGAGACTCTTCCCTCCCCACCCTCCTAGTCTAAGATCTTAAGTTGGACGAGGTGGGGAAGAGAGTGGCTCGAGACAAACTGATTTTTCTTCCTCTGGGCTGCCTTAAAACGGATTTCAGTGATCTTAGTTGGGAAATTAGGGTTGCCCTTTCCCATCTAAGTAACCTGAATGGCTGCTTTTTGTCTATGGCCTTTGGTTTTGCAAGCTGCTTTAGTAAAATGAGGCATCATCTATCCTTTTCATTCTTTTCTGAGTGTTAGGGAGCTCCCTTATCTCCTTGCAGCTGAGACTCCACCTTCTTAGAGAATGTTGGAGCTAAAGCTTTACTGTTTTTTTTTTTTTTTTTTACCACAGATACAACTCATTGTATGTGGTAGGTGGAGATGCCTCAGTTGCCATTCTCTCTCTCTCTCTCTCTCTCTCTCTCTCTCTCTCACACACACACACACACACACACACACACACACACATATGCTTCTTACTAGAAAGTCAGATTAGCTAAATCTTAACAAGGGTCCTGTATTCTACAAACTGAGCCCTTCGCTCAAGTCAAGGCAGAGCCAGAGCTGCTCTGGGTATCTGCGACATACAACAAACCATTATGGGCATCTAGGAAGAACACATGCTTAGATGAGTTTTTTAATATTATAAATAATTTACATGTCTAGATATTGGGGAACAGCAGAATAACTGGTAGACCAGAGGAACAGAATACTTTGTTATCAGTTCCTAACTAATGTGAGTAAACTTGGGGAAAATAATTATAAATCGAGGGTAGTAAACTTAGAGTACAATTCAACTAGTGTGAAAATACAGCAAAAAAACTTAAGTATACCCAGGAAAGAACTCAGTAGGGGGAAACAGAACAAATTGTTTATCTATTCATTGTTTTTAAAGGAAGTCTAATGTTTATATAGGGATTCAAATTCCACATGTTTCAATGCTGTCTAATGAAAGTTTCCATTTGATGAAGACAGGATTCTTAAGATACAGCTAATTTGACTTTCTAGCAAGTAACAAGAATATCTAACAACTAAGGTGGTATCCAAATCTTTATAATGAATATAGTCAAGAGTCTTTAAAAACTCCAGAATATTTAAAACATATCTTATTTCATATATGCCTTCCATTTCCCTATTTGAATGTAAGGATTCAGTGTACTTCATCCCACTTAGTTTTTTTCCCCCATGAGCTATTTCCCCATTGCTGTCAACATGTCAGATCAGTAACCTCTGGAACTATCCTGACAAATGAAATATTTTTGATAAACCTGATCTTAATGGGGAAACATATTTGTTATAAACTTGTTAAAACATTCCAAGGATTTGAAATACATCTGTCATCTCTCATTAACCTTAAGATAATGAATCCCTCTTTTTGTGTTAACACCCCGTCCTACCACTGTAGGTAGTGCTACAATGTAGCACACTGTACTGCAAGCTTGAATTTTAAGGATACACACCCTCTCACACACCATACATATAATTTCCTTAAAGTTGAGGGAGAGCTTTACTGTAGATTTTAGAGTTGGATGAAACCTTGCTCTTACCCCATATTCAATCAGTTGCCAAATCTTGTTGACTGAAATCTACAGCATCCCTGTCTCAACCCACATAGGTCCTACTCTAATTTGTGCCTTTAATTCTACTTTCATGGACTATTGCAGTTGCCTTCTCTTTGGAAAGATTTGTCTGCCCAAATCTTCTCCCCACTTCAATCCACCCTTCAAATAACTGCCAGATTGCTTTTCCTAAAGTGTAGGACTGACTGTGACACTTCACCTACTCATACTCAAGATTGTTGTGCTTTCAGGATCAATTATGTTGACCCTTTCCAGTCATCTTTCTTATTACTCCTCACCTTGCATTTTGCAATCACAGTCCTACTTGGACCTGCTGGGAAAATGGGTTAAACCAATAAGTGGGTAAAGTGTTGAAGGTTACCTCTGTGCTTGATCTTGAGCAGAGACCTGATATTTCACAACAAATGCTTGCTGTTTGCAGGTTCTGGAGATAAGACACTAAAATGGCTTCTGTTGCAGTTGATCCACAACAGGTATTTCTAAAAAATTCAATTCTCTTATCATATGTGCATTCTTTTTCCATCTCCTCTTCCCTCCACCCCCAAATAGAGAAAGCAAGAAAAACAAAATACAAATATGTATAGTAGAACAAAACAAATTCTCCAGTTGGCCATGCATCAAAAAAAAGAAATCCCAGTCTTCACTCTGAGTTCACCAGCTCTCTAGGATGAGGTGGATAGCATAGGTTGTTGTAATGACCAGAGTTCCTAAAATCTTTCCAAGTTATTTGTCCTTATAAACACTGTACACAATAGGTATGTTTTTGACTAGGGTGTCTGCCTCCTTCCTCTTCTCCCCTCTCAACATTTTTACCCACCCTGGGAAGACTTAACCATTTTTTTATCCTCTATTTTGGTTGCACAGAATGTGGTAACTAGAGTGGCCAATCTTCCCTTGGTGAGTTCAACATATGACTTGGTGTCATCTGCTTACGTCAGCACAAAAGATCACTATCCGTACCTCAAATCAATGTGTGAGATAGCAGAGAAGGGAATGAAGACCATTACTGCAGTGGCAGTGACCAGTGCTTTGCCCATCATCCAGAAATTAGAACCTCAAAGTAAGTCCTTGTGTTTAAGACTACTTTTAGAATTACCCTTGGCTTCTTTTGAGATTCAGCCTAAAGTACTACCTGTTCCAGGAAGCCTTTCTTGTTCTATATTCCCCAGCCCCGAGCTGCTAAAGCCATCCTCTCTAAGATACCTTCCATTATCTGTATTTTCTCTGTTATTTATTTTATAATACACACATATAAGTTACATATATATGCTTATGTGTGTATATATATATGTGCACATGCATAAGTTATTACAATATTGTGTATACATCTGCTCTAAATGATATGTGTGTACTCACATATGTAATGTGTTTTATCACATTTTCTCCATTTAAACTTTTTGAGGGCAGGGGAATCTAGCTTTTTGGTTTCTTTTGTTTTGGTTTCTCTTTTTTTGATATCTCAGGAACTTAACTTAAGTACTTGGGGTTTTTTGGTTTTATTTTTAAACTAATTATTGGTGTTAGGCTGGTGTAAAAACAGTATAAAACAGACTTAAGAAAACTGGATTTTGAGACTGCCCAAGTATTCTTTGATTCCTAAGATTCCTTGAACAAGAGGCTTTAGCTGAACTCTGGCTTAACTTGTAATATTGTTGATCTCTATAAGGCAGGATATTAATGAAGCCTGATATTAAACTTTAGCATAGTTTACCTATTTTTTCCTTTTTTCTTGGTAACTAAGCTATCGTTATTTACAAGCTGATAGATAAAAGCCTGTTGTAAACTTGAGTGTTTGTTGTGGGTTGGGATGGTTAGGGGAAACTAAGCATATAAAAACTCAATTCTAGCAAGTTGTTGGGATGAAAGTTCAAAGATCACTAAATTGGTTTCCCCTTTGCATCACAGCTTGCATCTCAACACTGTCTCTTTACTAACTCTTCCATGTAGTTGCAGTTGCCAACAACTATGCTTGTCTAGGATTGGATAGAATTGAAGAAAGATTGCCCATTTTGAATCAGCCAACAGATAAGGTAAGCTCCTCCAGGAGAGGTGGATGGGCTTTCTATATCCTATTGGTCAAGTCCTTATAGGGTGACTGATGTGGAGAGAGGAAAAAGTTACTGTCTTTTGTCAGGCAGCCTGAACTGTGCTTAGCTCCTTTTTTTTCTTTCTGACATGGATGTTGAGTTCTCACTCCTTTGGCGATACATTTCAGATCCTACATATCCTATAGAGACCTTTAATGGTTTCGTGGCCCCCCTCTCATAGTGGGGCAAGCCCCGCACACCACCACCTTGTAGATCATACATATCTCTAACAATTGATGTTAGATGTCAAGCATTGTAATGGCAGTGGTGTTGTAGTTTCGGGGTCGTGGTTACTTTATGGCTCCCATTGAGGCCCAGTGCAACAAGGTGGTGGATGACCATGCCTCCTGTGCTACTTAGCGGCTAATGGTGGGCAACAGCAGAAGTTATGAGGGAGCATTAAACTTTGGATTAAGGAGTTTCTTTAAAAAAAACCAAACCTGATAGTTAACTGCTTATATAACTTCAAATATGAACTTCACTTATTTTCAACAATATGAAATTTTTAGAAAATGTTAATAGATTTAAGGGAAATGTGTCAAATATTCATAAGATCTGTCAGAAGAGAACTAAGCAACTTTGCTATCAAACACAGAAGACAGTCATTCCTTTGCTTTTTAGAAAAAAATAACCAACATGTGAAACCTAATCTCCAAGAAACTTTATCTGAAACAATGACAAACTTGCTTTAAATATTTTCATTCTATTTATCCCAAAAGAACACTAAGTAGTAAATGGTAAATATAATGCCTTAAATAGAAATGTCACTTTCACTGTGACTAAGACTGTTACCTGAAGAAAGTATAGCATACTATAAGACTCGTGTTTCCAGGATCCTGCCAATTTTTGTCTAACTATGAATAGTATTTATGTATTATTGCCATGTAGAAAACTTGATTTGGAGTTAGATTAGAACCAGGGCTCTCGTACTGAATTGCTCAAGATCCTTAGGAAATTTCTTTACTATCTGGTTTTGTTTCCTCTAAAATGAAGAGGTGGCAGTACAAAGATGAACTCCAAGGGTCCTTCCCATTCTTAATTTTATGATCTTTCATATAAGCATCTTTCTTTAATAATCTGTATCTTAATAATTTAAAAAATTGTTGTGAACTTTACAAATGTTTGTATTTCCTTATACAAAAAACAGAAAACGATTGCATATGACACTATAAATTTACCTGGCTTTCCAATGCTGCTCTCCTGATGAACCTCCTTTTGTATGCTCTTGTCTTTGATATTTATATCCTTATCTCCCCTCACAAGCCAAAAATAAAAGCTCTCCCTTTTTAAGTACACAATTCTACACAATGGCCAAGTCTGAAAGTGTATTGTCCTAATAACTTTGAGCATCAGTTGATCAATATATTTCTAATGTCCTCTGGAATAGATAAGTCTTGAGACCTAAATGCTGTTTCTAGACTGCTAATCATCCTTCCAAAAATCATTAGAGTAGATCTTTAGAGTACAGTAGAGAAAGATCTCCCATTTTAAAAAATCCTATAACCAAATGACCTCTCTGAAGTACACAAGTATACCACGTACTTCTTAACAGTAGAATAAGACAGGTTTTCAGGGGTCAAAAAAACAAAGCAAAAGGAAATTCCAAGCCTCTCAAGCCAGATTACAGTCTATTTCTCGGAAGTTTTTACAGGATGCCAGAACAGAAGGCTTCCCTTCCTGCCAAATGAAATACAAGGATATCTTCCTTACAAGAAAGTCACTTCCCTGACATTCTCTATAATTTAAAACCAAGAACTTAGCAGTAAATGAGAAACCTCAGAAGAGGTAGAAGAGAAGTCACAGAGTTTGTGCAGGGGACACTTAAAGCCTTCTATACCCAGATTGCTCAAGTCCTTACTAACAGATCATTTTGGATCTACTGGGCTTGGCTCTTCAGCTTCCTGGCTTACTGTACTTTAAAGGAGATGGATTAGAAATGGCTAATACAGGCCTGTGAAAAGAAAACTCCCAAGGAAGAATGATAGAAAATATAAAAAGCACACTGTGAGAGGGAGCTGACTTTAGCACTCGTCTCTGCTTTCTCACCACCTTGCGTCCTTTAGTCCCTTGGAATCTAGTTTCTAGAAGCCTACCACCCTATGAATCCAGCTTTTTACAAAGTCACTTACTTGCATTAAATCAATTTTTTTCTTTCATTTTTCTTGCCCTTGATCCCTTTCATCCTTTCTCTTTCTATGACATTCTTAAACTCATTCCTGCTGTCTGCTTTGTTAGTCTTTCACTTCTAAACACACAAAGGTGAATTTCAAGATTCTGTCTCTTGATTTTTTTCCTCTATTATTTCCCTCAGTGATTTCATCTGTTCCATAAATTTATCACCTCTGCCTATGACTCCAAATTATAGCTGTCTAGCCTCAGTTCACTGTTTTGACTACATACTCAAAAAAGTATCCAAAGTGGAATTAACTCTCCTCTCCACTTTCTCTTTCTGTTGATAGTAACACTATTTCCCATTTGCTCAGATTTATAATCTTAGACTGTCACCTCTGTGTGAAATATTGTCTCAATTTTTCCTTCTTCCTCATTTTGTACGGTAGTTGCTGAATCTTATCAACTCTATCTCTGCAGTATTTTTGGTATCCATTATCAAAATGATCACCTTCCTCAGGGGCTGTTTAACTTCTAGACAAAATATATTGGTTTATTTTTTTAAAGTTAATTTATTTTTAGTTTTCAACATTCATTTCCACAAGATTTTGAGTTTCAAATTTTCTCCCCATCTCTCCCCTCTGCCCACCCCAAGACAGCATGTATTCTGAAGGCCCCTTCCCCCACTCTGCCCTCCCTTCCCTTATCCCCATTTCCTCTATTTTCTTGTAGGGCAAGATAGGTTTCTATTCCCCATTACTTGTATTTCTTATTTCCCAGATGCATGAAAAACAATTCTCAACATTCATTTCTTAAACTTGGAGTTCCAACTTCCCTCCCTTCTTCCTTCCCCACCCATCCCCACCCATCCCCACTAAGAAGGCAAGCAATTCAGTATAGGTTATACATGTGTAGTTATGCAAAAGACTTTCATAAAAAGTCATGTTGTGAAAGAAAACTATATTGATTCTTGATTTTGGCAGTCAGGAGTCCCAGAAATATGGCTCCAAATAAGAAATATCTAGCAAACTCACACTACTTTCATTAATGCTAGGTAAACTGAACTACCCAGTCCACTTCCTTCCTCCTTTTTCACTCTTCCTTCCATGCCTCCCACTCTCCCCAGCTCATTCTTATGATAGATTTGACCTTTTTTTCCTCCTTTCAAGGAAGGCCCAACTTTGCTACTGTCTTCCATGAGTTTTTCCTTTGTATTCTCCCTCTGCTGTAACCCAACTAAAACCTACAACTGAAACTAACCCTTCATCTTCAAATTCAAGAGTTCTGCCTTGTCTCCTCCTCTTTATTTGCCTAGACATCAGAGAGGAGATATTGAGGTATTCATAGACATAATGTGTTTCCTCTTCCATTCCTTTCTCCCCCTAATAATCTTCCCTCTCCAAGAAACATAAGTTTCCTAAGAGAACAGGTTATCATCTCTATATTCCTAGCAGAGGACCTTATTCATAGCTGGTGTTTAATAGGTGTTTGAGTGACCCTTTTCACCATCAGCTCCTAGGATTATTTGAAATTAAAAAATATTCATGGTACCACAGTTGTGAATAAACCGCTTCAGGTTTGATGCAGTTTCTAGATCAGGCTTATTTTTTCCTCTGTGAACTTGACCTTAATACCCTCAATTACAAATAATGAAGTAGTAAAGCTATTAATTATGAATCTAGTTTCTAGTGATTTTCTTACTCTTAATTTTCAGAGGGTTTAGCCAATCTAACATCTAACTCATTTTCACCTAATAAGAGTTAGTATATTTATTTTAAGACTAAGCTGTTGAAGTCTTACTATTAGATTTAGCCTATATTTCCAGATAGTTCCTAATCTGAGAAGGATTCATTGGAGTTCTTTAAATGTTAACCTCAATCCAACCACTAATAAGTCTGTTTGGAGAAGGGGTCTCTGCTTGGCCCAGCATGGCCAATCTGTTTTTCTCAACTTTATTATAATTGACCCTGAAGTCAAAGATATCTAAGCTAGTTAAATTGTTCTCTTCCCAGCTGGAAAAATCAAATTAAGGTGCTTAATGGATTCAAAGGAGCCTCAAGTGATGTGTGTGTGTGTGTGTGTGTGTGTGCGTGCATGCATGTACATGTGTAAAATCTCATTTACTCTTGGCCTTTGACTAAATAAACGTCTTAAACAAAACTGGTTTCTTTCTTTGAAGTGTCTTTGCTTCTAGTATAAATCCCTTGTGGGGAAAATTTTTAAAAACCAAGTCAATTTTTAGAATGATTATAAGATAATAGATGGCAACATGATGAGTGATTGGACTGGGCCAATGTCCTAGATTTTGCATATTTTTGTATGTTGTAGAGGCTTACTAAAAGTGTATAAAACAAAAAAAATAGAAGAGATTAGGCCTCCCATAGAAACTGATTTATATTGGATTTTGACCTCTATTTATATTTTTGTCTTGTTGTTGAGTTGTTTGTCATATTCGGCTCTTTGTGACCCCTTTTGGGATTTTCTTGGCAAAGGTACTGGAGTGGTTTGCCATTTCCTACTGCAGCTCATTTTACAGATGGAACTGAGGCAAACAGGGTTAAGTGACTTGCCCAAAGGCATACAGCTAGTAAGAATCTGAGGTCAGATTTGATCAGGCCCAGCACTCCATCCTCTTATGCCACCTAACTGCCCCTGTTGAATTTGAGGGAGTCCAAACTTGTGCCTTGATTGAGCTTAGGAGAGAGACGATGTCAGCTCCATGCCATGAAGCATCCAAGGAATGCTTGATTTTCTAAATAACAGAGACTGTTAAACATTTCTTCTCTTAATCTCAAAAAAATCTTCCTTTGCAATTTAGTGCCTCTTTTAGTATGTTGGGAAGGCTACAGGTCAGCGCTCCTTTTAACTGTCTTCCCCTTATGTTAGAATTTATCTCAATTACATGGAAGATAAAAAGACCTACTTAGCTTGCAAACTTGGGATACTAACTTAGGATTCTTCCTAAACAAGGAAGAATAAGATCATTGTCCATCCTCTAAGAAGTATGATCATATATAGAAACTAGTGTGTGATCTTGTACATAGGCATAAGGGGAGGAGGAACATCTTCTAGACTACGAACGGAACCTCCTAACCTTTTCTGTTTCATGTGGAAGCAAAGGGGAAAATAATTTGTGAAGTACCTAATATACGCCAAGCACTGTACAAATATCCCATTTGTTTCTCAAAACTGCTGGGGGGGGGAATAGGCACTATTATCCCCATTTTACAGTTGAGGAAAATGAGGCAGACAGTTAAACTTGCTCAGGGTCACAGCTAGTAAGTGTCTGAGGCTGGATTGGAACTTGGGTATTTGAGGCCCACTGCTATCCTTTGTGCCACCTACCTGCCTCTCTTTGGCAGTTCTAAAGTTTATAGATACCTTCTCAAAATGTTTTTAGATGCGTAAAATAAAATACAAAGGGTTAACAAAAGAAGCCAATTATATTGAAATATATACTTATTTTCTGAATTCTTTCCCATCTGTCCCTCTCCCACCCATTGAGGAGGCAAGAAGTAGAATACCTATTATACTTAGGAAGGCATGCAAAACATCAAAATAATTGTTTTTTAAAGTTCATGAACCCGAGGTTAAGAACCCTGACTTACGAGCTAGCAGATTCTTTTGTAGTCCTGTATGTAGGTCTGTCACTCACATGACCTCCAATCTTGTCTTTTTCTAGCTTCCCTTCTCATACTTGCAGAAGCATCTTCAACTTGGAAGTCAAATAACTCTCCTCTTCTTGTAGGTTGTTGCCAGTGCCAAGGGTGCGGTGTTTGGTGCAAAGGATGCTGTGACTACGACTGTGACCAGTGCCAAGGATTCTGTGACAAACACTATTAATGGAGTTGTGGGAAGAACCAAAGGGGCCGTTAATGACAGTGTGGAAATGACCAAGTCTGTGGTGAGTGGGAGTATCAACACTGTCTTGGGAAGTCGCATGGTTCAGATGGTGAGCAGTGGAGTTGAGAGCGCCCTGAGCAAGTCAGAGCTCCTTGTGGATCAGTATCTTCCACTCACTGAAGAGGAACTAGGTAAGAGCAGTTCTTGTTGGCTCCACCTTAGAAAAGTTTCTTGTAAAAGTTTTGGGTGATTTTAAAGCGCCAAAATTGTACAGATAAAGATAGAGTTGAATTTTGGGGGGCAGGGAGTAGTAGGGGTAGAATAGGAGTGGACTATGATTCCTAAGAATTAAAAAATAGTCTAACTCTACTAATTATTAGTGTAGTGAGGCAACTGCGGGAGTCAGGAAGACCTGACCTGAGTTCAAATTTGACCTCAGGCGCTTTCCAGCTTTATGACCTTGGCCATGTTATGTGATCTTGTTACTTTGTTTTGCCTCAGTTTCCCAAACTGTAAATGAGAATAATGATACCTACCTTGAATGAGTTGTTGTGAGAATGAAATGAGATCCTCTTTGTAAGGAGCTTAGTACACACACCGTACTGGCACATAGTAGGTGTTAATATCAATGCTAGCTGTTGTTATTGTTGTTTTGGAGTTGGGAGACTTGGGTTCAGTTCCCAGGCCTGTGTGTCCTTAGTGGGATGGGTCATTTAACTCCTGAACTTCTGTTTTATTTGTCCCTAAAATGAGGGCATTTGACTACATCTCAGTCCTGTGATCTTAAATATACGCAGCTCCCACAGACTGACGGTGAAACTAACTTGGACTCTTCTCTCCCCACCACAATCTCTAATTTCAGAAAAAGAAGCAAAGAAAGTTGAAGGGTTTGATGTGGTACAGAAACCAAGTTACTATGTTCGTTTGGGATCTTTGTCCACCAAACTCCGCTCACGTGCCTACCAGCAGGCCTTAAGCAGAGTTAGTGAGGCCAGACACAAAGGCCAAGAGACCATTTCTCAGCTGCATTCCACTATGAATCTGGTAAAAACCTCCTTTAATAAGTTCACTAGCTGTGATGAATAAAATTCGTTGGGTAGGGGTAGGATGGAAATACTATCATGGATCATGTCATTTTCAACTCCACTGCCTCTAGGATCAAATATAGAATTTCTTTTTATTTACAGCACTTGACAACCTGGCTCCAACCTAGCCCTTATTACCCAGTTCACTCTCCTTGCAGTCCATTGCCATCTGCATGCCTCCTCATAGGCAGTCTGCCTCCCCTAGCCCATCTATCCATTGTATATCCATAGGGCTCTCCATTATCTCATCTCGTGGCCATCTTCTTTATTCATCTTAAATTCTTCTTTATTCTTTTTGCCTCTTGTAAAACTCAGCTCAAATGCCACTAACTGTGGTCTGCTACTGCTTCCCCCTCCTCATATTACTTTTATTACGTAAGCTTTTTAAAGGCAGAGATGATGGGTTTTTGTGTTTTATCTTAGTATTCTGAAAGGCTGGTCCACCATATGTACTACTTAAATACTTGCTGATCATTGGAAAAAACCTGAATTGGCATTCAAATCAGACCCTTGGGAGGAATTTAGGAATAGATACATAACTCCCCACTTAGGTACTTTTCTATTATTTAAGCAAATTCCAGTGTAAAAACAGATTCAATTTAAAAATTAATGTGAGTTTTGGACAATGCGTTTCATTTCTTAGCACGCTATACATCCTGCTTGCGTTCCCAGGACAGGTCACAATAACCTGTTATTTCACTTGTAATTCAGCTGAGCCATTAACAGGCCTAGCTTTACCTGGATCTCTGGCAACGAGAGGGATCTGCCTGTTCTCCCAAATCCTCTAGATTTATTTGATTTTTAAAAGAATGTTAATCAAAAGGAAAACTGTGGTATGGGGAAAAAGTGCTTGGGGCAGGGTACTCTAATAGGTAAGCCAACCCATGAAGGGCAACAGATTTCCAAAACTGCTGCTCTGCTTTCAAAACTTTCTTGGCACCTTTTGCTACCTGATCTCTGCTCCTCCTCAACTCCAGATTCAATCCTTTCTTTAAATCAACTCTTTAGAAACAATATTCACTATAGACACCACATCTGATGATGCAGGTTTTTTTTTCCTTTGAACATCTTACTTCTCTGCTGGGAATGGAAAAGTATTTATGTTTCATTATCTCTTCTCTGGGACCTTATTTTTTTTTCCCTAGTTAAGAGTTTAACTTAATTCTAATGCTCATTTAATTTACATTGTTACAGGGCTTTGCATATGTTTTCTTGGTTCTGCTTATTTTACTCTTTTATCAGTTTACATAAACCTACTCATTTCTCTGAATTCACCATTGGTAATACCTTATTACACATTACTTCATTATATTCAGCAATTCCTAATGCAGTGTTTCTTATTCATTGCTACCATTGAGTGATCTATTTATTTTGGTATATATTGGACATCTGTTTTGGGTTTTTGCTTTCTTGGGTTCTGCCCAAGCATGATTGCTGGATCAAAAAGTATAGGAATAAGCCACTTTCCTATAGAATTCCAGAATGGCTGGGCCATTTCATAGATCTGCTTACAGTACATCAGAGTGTTTGTCTTCCTGGAGACATTCCAGTATTGTGAATTTTTATTTTTATGAATAAATGTCATCTATAGCTAAACTCTTGTTAATTTACTTTCTTTTACTGTTTCTAATTTATAGCATATCTGTAAATGGTCATTTCTCATTTAATTCATCTTTTAAAAACTTCTCCTATCTCTTGACCACTTTAACTATGGCTCATGGTGTTAAGTACTTTAGCTAATCAGATATTTTTGGTATAATTGGTACCTGTACGACTCAGAGTGACAGCTTGCCTTTGTTCTATGTTAACTGGAACAAATAGCTATGGACTAGATCAGAATACATTTTTTTTTAACCTGAGTTAATGTTAAGTCAATCATCACCAATATATTTGTGTAGGGAGTATTCTTCTTAAATATATATACCAAATGGATAGCACTCTACCAAGCAAACTGGAACAGGCAGCATTATGAATTCTGATGAATCGTAGTCACAATTCATATGAAAACTCTTCCAGATAAACTTGTGACCCTTTAAAACTTACTTTATTGCCAGTCTTTTTCATATGTATGCAATTATATGTCTCTCCTTAACAGTGGTGGTGAATTTTAAGGATTATTACCTCACCAATAAGCTACATTAGTGAAATACTTTTGAGTGCCTCAAAAGATACAGGTAGAAGAAAACATAGTTTAGCAGAAAGAAAACTGGACTGGAAATCAATTCTACATGCCTATACAATTTTTTTATGCTCTGGGCTTCATTTTCTAGTCATCACTAGACTTCTAAGGTTTCTTGTAACACAAAATCCCTTAATGAGAAAATTACTGTATTTCTTCCTAGATCACATAAAATTTCTTCCTTTTTCTCCTACCATCACAGACACCTCCCTTAAAAAACCCTAAATTGAAAAGAACTGGATTAACTAACCTTTTATATAAGGCCCCCCCCCCCAAATTTATTGAACTTCTACCATTTCTTCCCTCTCAGCCCTCCCCTGAGTGTGTGTGTTTCTCTCTCTTTCTCTAAATCTTCAGTATAAACTTTCGTTTTTAAAGTTCATAAGCATTAAAGCCTGACCTCTTGACTGGAGGATTCCTGTTTCTACTCTCATATGTCTGTTTCTGTTCCTTTGCAATATAGATAGAGTTCGCCAGGAAGAATGTTAACAGTGCCAACCAAAAACTACAGGATGCCCAGGATAAGCTGTATCTGTCATGGCTGGAATGGAAGAGGAGCATAGGCCATGATGACACTGATGAATCCCATTGTGCTGAGGTAAATGACAACTTGGAGGAAAACAAAGATTTTTTTTTTTTTAGAGAATTCCCAAGTAAATAATAGAATTCATATAATCTAATTTCTGTATAGCTTTTTCTGGAGTTTTGTGTATTCTGATACTAAAGGTTCATACAGTTTTGTTGAGGCTGCCACTTTGGAGTTTCTCCCTTAGTTTTGGTCTTCTGTAAATAGAAGATATTGGTTCTATAGGTCCAGTAGCCTACTTTCTGCTGATTTGCATTCCTCCATGAATTATTGCCTCCCATTGTTGAGGAGGAACTCCAGGATTCTTTACCATACGTATTCTTTGTAACATGTATTATGCCGTCCTCTTATGTCTCCAAAGAAGAAAGTAATCCATAACAGATTAATCTGAACTGTTTCTTTTTCTCTTTTCCTCCCCACTTCCCCTCCCCTAGCATATTGAATCCCAGACTCTAACTATAGCTCGGAACCTGACACAGCAGCTCCAGACCACCTGCCTTACTCTTATGTCCAGTATCCAGGGGCTACCCCAGAATATTCAAGATCAAGCCCACCATGTTGGGTCAATGGCTGGTGAAGTCTACTCAGTATTTCGAAATGCCACTTCCTTTAAGGAAGTATCGGATGGTCTCCTCAGTTCCAGCAAAGGGCAGCTGCAGAAAATGAAGGAGTCTTTAGATGACGTGATGGATTATCTTGTTAATAACACTCCTCTCAACTGGCTGGTAGGTCCCTTTTATCCTCAGCTGGCCGAATCTCGGATTGCTGAGCATCAAAGTGAAAGGCGAGAGACATCCAGCCACGAGGACAAACAGCTTGAACGCAGCACAGCTTAACCTTTTACGTGACATTATATTCTTCTGCCAGCTAGACACCATGACTCTTCTAAGTTAAAAGTATCATGCTGCAAATAATTCAAAATTGAGGAGGGGTAGAGCTAATGAACACCATCCTTTCCCACTTCTAGAGAAATCTCAGCCTTAAACTTGCTAAAGAGTAGGAGAATGGATTTTAAATGGTTTGGGCAGCTCACCGTAGGGAATTTCTCCTGCTCATCTGGTTGGCTGTCACGTTCTGTCTTTGATATGCAAAGTGGGAGAATTGGGCATCAGAGCTTGACTAGAACTTGCTAAACAGTGCAACCAACTAAAGGTTTGCTGGGGTGAGCAGTAGCCCTACAGTCTAAGCAACTGTATTAAAGAAATAAACCATCATAACAGTCTATTGCCATAACTAGTATACTTGTTGGGGCCCTTTTTAGATTGGGGTTTCTTACTGTTTCTGTCCTCTTCCAGTTATGTGGCAATTTTATTTGGACCTTAAAAATTTTTTTGTTCTAAATAATATTGAAAATTAATAAAAAGTTTCTTACTAGCATTTATCCTCAGATTCATGCTGTTTGTTCTAGGTGCTTTGTGTCTGGCCTTCTATAAAGCATAAAGCTGGCTGCTTAAATTATGGCACAGCTGCATATTCAAAAACTACTTAAATGCTTTTTAACAATGAAAGGTTGGAAACATTTCAAATGTAACTTACGCCTAGCGATCACTGATCCTTTCTTAACTTCTACCTGGTGAACTGCTCAATAAGTTAGTACTTTTGTCTTTTAATTTATGGGATGGGATCTTTTGTGGTTGATCAATCATTCTTACTCAGACCTGGGTTCAAATTCTATTCATAAGCCATGTAATGTTGGATAAATCTCTGCCCCATTTTCCTGACCTAGAGGTAATACAGAGGTACCTTCCTCATTGACTTTTGTTGGGAAGATGAAATGGAAAAGTTGGCTAAGAGCTTTAGGTACACTAGTACTTATTTAACATTTGCATAAATTGTGGCAGAGCTGTCGCAAACTCCTGTTCCTTCCCAGTAATCTTCCAAGATTTGTTTTTTCTTGTTTCAGGAGCCTATCTTGTTAAATTTAGGAAGGCTTTGATGATCACTATATGTCAGTGGAAAGGGTGAATGAATGTCAGTGACCTCAAAGTGTAGATAGTGGTACCCCTCCAGCATACACACACACACACACACACACACACAAACACACTCTCTGTCTCTCACACACTCTCACACTTGCCACCTTTTCTTGGAACACACTCTCTGTCTCTCACACACTCTCACACTCTCACACTTGCCACCTTTTCTTGGACAAAGAGATTTCTGAATTGGAGATTTGCATTTCACATGAAATTTAAATTTGCCCTATTAACTCCCCACTTTCATCTGATTTCTTCTGTGTGGCCCTCAGGGTGACAGAACTACAACAAATGTAATCATGCATATTGTGACAGTCACTACCATTTAATAGGGATAGTCTAAGGACATGTTTTGATGTTGATGACGCTAAATCCAGACCAGTATAATCTTACTTGTTTTGCTTATTTATAAGACTGATGTTTAGCTGACAACCCATACAGAAAGCAGAGCACTCAAGTGGATAATTCTGAGATCATAAACAATTGTAGATTTAGAGCTGATGGGAATGGGAACATTTGAGGTCATCCATGGTCTCTCCCGTTCTATCCTTAATTTTCCAGATGAGGAAATTGAAACTGAAAAGTCAGATTACTTCCCCAGGGGCCCACATTGCAGTTGGTAAATGGGAAGTAGGTGTTACAGATTCTCTCAAATCTAACATTGCATCCTCTATCATGAGATCTTTTGAACATGAGGCCTAAATTGCAGCCCAAGATTAAAATGTAATTGGAAAATGTTTATTGAAATAAATACATGTGAATATAGATAATGTTGATATATGGTTCTCTAAGTGAATGTGTGACTGATTCTTAGGGATCCTTTATGTACAGTTTAGTGGATTTTAGTTTGGCATCACTGCATTCCACCTTATTGCTTGTTACAGTACTGAACGTGGAGCCAGAAACATCTAGGTGATCCTGGGCTAGTGACTTGTCTGAGCCTCATTGCTTCCATATGATGGAACTAGGTATATCCTTCACAGGCTTGTTAAATACAAATACATTTTAGCTAGCATAAAAAACCCCAAAATTCCAAGTCACACTTATAGGACAAAATAGAACATGAATTGATGTGGCAGCAAGCAACTTACATTCTACAGAGAGATAGCAAAGTAATACACCATGTAATAGTGGATAGTGGATAGTGATAGTGGAACAACTAGTGAAATTGTGAAAGGCCTTTTGTAGGAAGCGGCCCTTGAGGTGAACCTTGAAGGAGTGTCTTTCCTCTTTCCTCTCCCCTACAGCAGAGGTGAAAAAACACATCCCAGGCCATGGGGAATAACCCCAGGGATGGCATGGAAGCTGGTGGTGGAGCAGAGCCTGGCTAAGGAAAGCCAGTGAAGTGGGTATTCCATTCCTGAGTGGGCAGACTTACTAGATGATTCTTTTGAAACAGACCTTTGTGACTTCTCTAAAGAAAACTGCCTAGTAGCACATATTATCCCAACTCAAACATCTGCCTACTATGCATTAAACCATCATGGTGGTTGTTCGTGACTTTGTTGTTCCAATAATTTTAGATTTTAATTTCTTCTTGTAAATGCAGAACATGCTTTACATAAGCAACAGACTAATCTGGCCCTGGAGAGGGGAAGAGACCAGAAATGAAAATTTGGTTGTGTACTTGTCATTGAGAATAGTCACTGAGAAGGATTCAGGCTCCTTTACTACCTGAGATTCTTTTCATAAAGCAGTGAAGGCTTTTAAAAAAAGTTTTTCATATAAATATATAATATGTATTATATATTAATATATATAATATTTAACTATCCAACTATCTAAATATGTGTATATATATATATGTATATATATTAAAGTTATTTATATATATATATCTCATCTAGATGTAAGGGTCAAGAGACAATATAGTCTATAGTCTATAGATATAATATAATACAATATATATAAGATATAATATATTATTATATATTACATTATATATAATATACTTATATATAATATATAATATAATAAAATATATAATATAACAACATAATAATATAATATATTATATTGT
>CM053769.1:18833874-18881142 GCA_028658325.1 Potorous gilbertii | reverse complement strand
TCATATAGTCTGTAAGTGATAATATAGTCTATATAGTATATATATATTAAAGTTATTTATATATATATATCCAACTATCTAGATGTAAGGGTCAAGAGATAATATAGTCTGGGCATTTTCCAGTGCTCTAATTTTTAAAAATTTGGAAAATTTAGATGAATGTATAATTAGATTCATTTACTAAGGTCAAGATTACAGTAAGTTGATCAGATCCCCCAATTAAATACTTTATAGTGATTAAAGTGAATCAAATGTTTTAGCTAAGAGGGAATCAGCATCACCATTTTTTTGATAAAAGTTGAGAGAGCTGGGTTTTCTTTCACATGTTCTAAAAGCCAACTATATCTTCCTGCTTATGGTGAGAGAGGAGAGCTTAAAAGATTGAACCAGTACTTCAATTTAAATTAAAATAAAGTAATCATTTGAAGTTATGATTTGTTGTTTAATCATTTCAATTGTCTGATTCTTCATGGCCTCATTTGGGGTTTTCTTAGCAAAAGTATTGGAGTGTTTGCCATTTCCTTATTCACCTAATTTTTACAGATGATGACTGAGGCAAACAGAAATTTGCCCAAGCGTCTGAGCTTGGATTTGAACTCAGGAAGGCTGACTAATGAAAGCAATCTAACTGACTCTAGATTCAGTGCTTTCTCCACTGCATTACCAGTTGCTCATTTCAAAGTATGATGGCGATCTTAAAATGCAGTATCCTAGGACTTTTGCCAAAAAAAAAAAAAATACAGCGTGTCCCCAAAGTCTCAGTTCAGTCTTAGACTATTAAAGCTTTCAGATATCCTGTATTTAGGGCACATACAAGGGAAACTCAATATGGTAGTTGTGGATTTTCTCATCCTAAAAACTGCATCTTTATGGCCTGCCAGAACGTTAACTTAAGAATGTACCTCTAAACAGTGGAATGAATGCAACTTTTGGATGGGATTAAAATTGATATTTTGAAAGAAGTTTGGTGTGAGTGTCTACCAAATAGAGTGATTTTGTAATTCATGTAAACTTACTATTCCCAGTTTTTCCTGGTCTGATAATAAGGACAAGTCACAGCATAAAGGAAGAGGACTATCTTTTCCCCTGTCACAGAAATACATACTCAATAATTGTGCCAAATTACTTGAATAAATATTAAAAGGAAGAGGGGCTGGGACTGGTGACTGGTGTTCTCTTTTAAATTGCGAGCAAATGACCATGGTGCATGAATACTGAACATTCAGTTGTAGAAAATCATGATAGCTTTCACAAAACACAAAATAATTGTTACTTAATGGCATAGATGTACATCAGTGTGCTATAAAGTAATGAGGCATCAAAGATAACAGTAAATGGTCACATCAATGAATACCATCAATCACAGTTCCCATTCACTTTTCCTACCATGGTTAAGGACAAAAGCACAGCTGGACAACTAGGGGTGTCTAGTTCCTATCTTCCTGTCTTCCCTCAGGAGTGAAGTTTCTTTTCATGTAACACTTCCCTTTTTCCTCCACTTGAAAAGTTTGGAGCACCCTCTCTGACTTCCCAGGTCTCACCTAATTGTTGCTAGGTGTCTTAGTACTAGAGGGCTTCCTGAGTATGTTTCGGGAGAGACCTAGGTTGAAGGTAGGGAAGAAAAGTGAGAAAGAAAGGGCTATGAATTCCTGCCCTCCATCTTTTGGGCTAAAAAGATGGGTTAAAGTGTATATAGGTATGACAGGAAAATAAGAAACCAGGGAGGGATTCCATAAACTAGACACTTGGTGGCTCAGTCTCCTGTGCACCCTAAAATCAAAACTAATTTCTCCTTCAAAGTCAGCATCAGGTACAGGTTAGTGAAGCTCGTGGGCCTATTTTCTCATACACTAAATGATCCTGGACTGTGGCACATACCAAGTGCTTCTTACTTCTTAAACAAGGATTCTTCATTTTGGGATAATGGAGGTCTATGAACTTGGATGGGGAAAATCCAATTTTTATTTCAATATAATGGCTTTCCATTGTAGTCCTAAGATTTTTATTTTATGCATTTTCTGAGGGAAGGGTTCATCAGTTTTACCAGACTGCTCAATAGGTTCATAATATAAAAATAAATAGTAAAGTTTAAAATAGACTTAAAAAAAACCCTTGGATATTAGTTTACTAATTCAAAATGAGAAACCTCAACAAGGAGACTATCAGGCAAAAGAAGTTTCCCATCACCCCAAAGTGACTGCTTCATCTATATGTTTTACCCCTTGAAGCTTTTTAATGCCTTTTGTGTTTACATTTATTTTTATTTTATTTCATCTTTACTCCCTAGCCTAGTGCTCTTCTAATCTAAAAAACAAAAACCTAGTTCAGCAAAAACAGCTGATACCATTCCTTATTTGACAGTATATGCCCTCATTTATTCCTAATTGGCTGAAATTCCTTTTATAGGAGACAAGACTTAAAATGTAAATACTTAATGCTGAGTGGTCCAGTGAGGGTAGAAAGAAGAAAGGTACTTGGCCTTGAAAGTTGTTGGGTTGTGTTCAACTCTTTGTGATTCCATTTAAAGATTTCTTGGTAAAGATATCAGACTGGTTTTTCCTTTCCTCCTCCAATCTATTTTATAGATGAAGAAACTGAGGCAGACAGATTTAAATGGCTTGCCTAGGGCCACATAACTAATAAATGTCAGACTGGATTTGAACTCAGGTCTGACTGCAGGCTTGTCACAGTGTCATACTGCCACCCAGCTACCTTGAGAGTAAAAAGGCTTTAATAGTATTAGAGACTTGGAGAGGGGAAGAGATGAAATGGTGCAGTGGAGAAAAATTTAACTTAAAAGTCAGAAGTTCTGGATTCAAATCCAGATTCAAACACTTACTAACCATATGATCCTGGCCACATTCCTTAACCCCTCTTAGTCTCATTTATCCTCATAAAACAGGGATAATGATGGCATCTACCTATTCCCAGGGCTATTGAGAGGAAGAAAGAAAACATCTGTAAAGAAATTTTCAAAGCTTAAAGCTGTATTTGAGTAAGAATTTAAATGTTTTGTCCAGGGTCACACAGGAAGTGTAGGCAATACTTAAATCCAAGTCTTCCTGGGTTTCAAGGTCTTCTCTGGGGATCGAGGTAGCAGAATGCATAGAGAGCTGGACCTGTTGTGGTGGAAGAAGACCTGAGTCCAAGAGAGTCCTCAGACACCATCTGACACCATGTAACTAACAACCTCTCTGCCTCCATTTCCTTACCTATAAAATGGGGATAATGCACTTACTTCCCAGAGTGGTTATGAGCATCAAATGAAATAATAATTGTAAAGTACTTTATAAGTACTGTTTCATGATACTCACCGATCAAGGTGGAGGTCCTTTGGATGTCAGAAGAGGAGGAATCTGCCTGTGGCAACACAGCTATTAAGTGTCAAGTGGGATTCAAAGTCACTCGACCCGACTCCAATCCCAGCACCATTAAGCCATCAAAGTGAAGAAAGAGGAGTCCTAGAGATGCCAAAAATTTGCTGTATTAATTTAACAGCCTTCCTTAAACTAATCTTCTGCATGCTACCTTATTGTGAAAAGTCTTAGACACTTATTAGCTAAAGTTAGGTTTTAGATTAGTTTTGTCTCAGATACCAGTCCAGGAGCTAGTTCTTGGCTAAGACGAAGATTGGCTGTTTACATGTAATCTTGTGCTCTACATAACATGTGCAGATATGGATTTTTTCAAGGACTACACCTTCATCCCCAATCATTCTGGCTCATTTTTCATTTGGCCAACAACAAGCTCCAGGTCAAGACCCAGTTGGTCATTTCCTTGGGCCAGACTGGCTCAGAGTGAATGTAAATAGCAATTGTTTTTGTTTTGACCAGAAACCGTGAGGTTTCCCTGATTGATTTTGTTTTTTTGACTAGGTAAAGAGATCCTTTGCCTCTTTTCTTATCTAGCCTTAAGGCCTGAATGGCTGTTTCCTCAATTCAAATTAAGACCCGGTAAAGATCTCAACATAAAAAGGCCAAGGTCTCCTATTTTATCCAGGGCCATCTCCAGTCATCCTGATCTATATCTCCCCACTGGACCAAGATGACTCTGGAGGAGAAAGTGAGGCTGGTTACTTTGCACAGCCCTGCCTCATTTAAATCCAATTCACTTGCATGTTATGGTATTACCTCCCTGATGTCGTGGTGCTCTTTGAGAATAAGGACAAACCAACACATGCTTTATGTCATCACACAGACTAACAAGGCTTCTATAAGCATTTAGCCCCTGTTGTATACAAAGCATTGCACTCAGCACTAATAGAAAGACAAAATGAAAAGCTGCCCTTGCCTTCAAGGAGATTTTATTCTATTCAGTGGGATACAACTTGCATAGTTAAGTAAATATAATATAATTTAAGTAAGGGGAGAGAGAGTACTAGACCCAGAGGTATCAGGGAAATCTTTCCCTTCGGAAGAGGCTGGAATTTGAGTAAACTTGTTCCAGTTTGAATGAAAATTGTTGATTAATGGATTATGTACCTTTTTAATGAGGGGGAGATCTCCTGTTACTAAGTAGATATTTCCTTTCTCCTATTCTGGATATTTCAGGGAAGAACATTTTGTTTTGATGTTTGGGTTTTATATGGGGGGAGGGGTCTGAACTATAAATATAAAGGGGGAAGGAAAGGACACATGCATATATTAAACACTACTGTGTAGTAAGTGTTTTACAAACATTATCTCATTTGATCCACTGATGCTCTTATTAGCCCATTTTACAGCTGAGGAAACTGAAGTGGATGGAGATTAGGTGACTTGACCAGGGTCACAAAGCTAGGAAGTATCTGAAGCTGGACTTGAATTCAGGTCTTCCTGACTCCAGGCTCTATCTACTTCACTACCTAGCTGCCTCTAATGATAGGCACCTGTACTTTGTGTCTGTACAGTAACCAACCCTGCTCCCCTAGGAAGTAGCTTCTAAAAGACCCTTTGATGTATGTATGTGCAATTCTGTTTCTGGGTCACAAACATCTGTAGAAGATACTCTTGGGGATAACTTTCTGAAGCTCAAGATAACTCCTTAAAAAGCTGAGAGGGGAAGTAGTTCTTCTGAAATGAAATTTTATTAAAAAAAGGCAGTTCGGTGGATTCTAACACAGAAGCAACCAAATAAGGGTAAATTTCCTTCTAGTTATCCTGGATCATTTCAGCATTATTCCCTTACTGGGAAGGATAGACAAAGATTTAAAAATAATTTTTCAAAAAATAAGCTAGTGACTAGATAAAATAATCTTAGCTTTGAGACCCCCCATTTCATCCCTGTGGGCTCCTTTTTTCTTTACCCTACGACTGTAATTACCCTCCTTTGTTTTTCATTAGAACTGTTTATTCTTCAGGTTAATGTCAAATAGGTAAGCTTTCCAAAGGTAACTTTCCATCTTAGAAACAAAGTCTTGGAACGGTGTTAGTTCCCTATTGTCCCTTAGGTTCCAAAATGGAACCTTACTTCCTCTAGGACATGCTATCAAGACAACTTTGATCTGGGTCAAGGGCTGGACAAGGGTGAAAGGCTAGTTGTTGGTAGATATAAGTCAACTTCAACATTATAATAACAATTACTTATTCAGAAGCAGCTGCTCTACGTTCTGTGTTTAGAGGTTTAAAGAACTTGGCAAACTGGGTAAATGGTTTTGCAAGGATGCCCAGCCAGGAACTGGGCTCCACAACCCCCTCATTGACTTCTATAGGGCCTGATAGGTATGGAGAACAGACCCAGTTAGATTAGAATCAAAACCTGGTTTTTCCAACTGTGTAACCTTGAAATAGTTAACCTTTCTGAATATAATTTCTCCATCTATAAAATGGAGAAAATGGGATAAGCATTTAGAGTTGAGAAGGACTGCAAAAATCATCTCAATTAGTTGACCCAAAACAATTACATTTAGGATTTGCCCAAGGTTATATAGGCAGTACCAGACATAGAATAAAAAGATCATAGCCTTAGAACCAGAAAGTCAGTTTTCAGTTTTTTGGTTTTTTTTTGGCGGGGGTGGGGGTGGGTGATGTTTTGCTGGCTATGCGTAGTTTATTTTTTTTATTCACTATTTTATTTTTTTTCCCAATTACATGTAGAACAATTTTTAACATTCATTTAAAAAAAAATTTTGAGTTCCACATTTTTCCCTCCCTCCTCGTCTTGCTTATTGAGAAGGCAAGCAATTTGATATAAGTAATATATGTGCAGTCATGAAAACATATTTCCATATTAGTCATGTTGTAAAAGAAAATACAGACAAAAATAAAATAAAAAATAAAACAAAAATAAAGACAAAAAATAGAAAAGAAAAACAAAGGAAGTTTTAGAAAGCATGTCCTGATCTCCATTCAGATTCCATCAGTTCTTTTTCAGGAGATGTGTAACATTTTTCATCTTAAGTCCTTCAGAACTGTCTTGCTCATTGCATGGCTGAGAATAGCTAAGTCTTTCATAGTTGATCATCCAGGAGGTCATATAGTTTAGCATTTTACAGACCAGAGAGATTACATAAGATCAAATAGGTTGTAAGTAGCTGGGAATTGAAAACAGATGCTCCGATTCCAAATGCGGTGCTCTTTCAATGATACCAGGTTCTTACTAGGATTTTGTGAACTTAAAGTTAACCTCTGTTGGATAAGGGATAGACTTGTAATCTCATTAACATAGAGAGCTCCCAGATAAGGCAACTCCCATTACCCATGACAGTTAGTAGTACCTTCCCTGTAATTTATAGTCTTAGAGAGTTGCCAAGAACACTGAGAGGTGACTTGCCCAGGTTCACACAATCAGTAGGTATCAGAGGTGAGACTTGATCCCAGGTCTTCCTGGTTTGGAGTCTGTCTCTCTATCTACTATCCCATATAGGGTTGTCTACACAGGGACAAAGGAAGAGTAGGGGATGGAGGAAGTAGCAAACCATTGGCAGAGGTCTAGGCAAATGACTGACTTTGGAAAGGTCTGACAACAGGTATAGGGGACCAAGTATTGAAAAAATGATGGTTCCCTAGGGCAGCATGAAAACAACCTTAGTAGTATTAACATAACAGGCAAAAACTTGTACACCCAAAGAGAATTCTGATTCTGTCCTATCCTGGGGATAAGGCAGAAGAACAAAACATGAGGGTGGGGCAGAGGTATCAAACATCTGGCCACATGGAGGCAGCAACACTCTTGGGTGTGGCCCAAACTATATTAAAATGTAATTGGAAAATATTTAACAAGATTAATAAAAATACAGTAGAACATAAATAATGTTAACATGTTTTCTAAGTCAATATATAACCTATAGCATTTAGTGGCCCCTTTTCTATTTGAATTTGATGCCACTTATGGGGGATCCCAAGCAGGTTGTTAATTCTATTCGGGTTCTAGGAAAAGGAGGATAGGTGGTTATTCTTAGACTCTTTGTCAGATCTGTTTTGTTTTGTTTTTTAAATAAAGCCCATCCAAGACAGCTTCCTTTTTGTTCCCTAAGAGATCCTGTACACAAAAGAGTTTCCAAAAATTCTCTCCAACAGGCTCCTGAAATTACAGGAACTCCTCCATTTGAGGGCTGAAACCCAGCAGAGTCATTTGGTCTTTTGGGACATAAAGCAAGTTTCATATTCTAGCTGGGCTATCATAGCAAGGTTTTGAGGCTTCCAATTAAGAGTGAGATAATTCCACAGAAGAATAGTCATCTCTTCCCTAAAGATCCTCTTGGGAAAAACCTTTACCCAAAGTTGGTGTTACTGCTTTCTGAATTTGAGAGGAAACTGGGGGAATATTAAATAATCAGAATCCTAGTAAAGATTCTGTGTGTAAGTTCTTTCTTCCAGATAGAGGATGAGTCAATCTGTACAAGTCTATTCTAAGGCTAGACATTAAATTATTTTCAATGAACAAATGTTGATTTTCTTACCCTCCCACCTCCACCCCCCCATAAAAAAGAAAGGAAAATAAAACCCTTGTGACAAGTAAGCATAGTCGAACAAAAAAAATTCCTACAAGCCATGTCCAAAAATATATATTTTATTCTGCGTCTTGAATTCATGACGTCTCTGTTAGGATACGGGTAGCATGGATCATTATCCTATGGGATCATAGTTGATTATTTCATTGATGAGACATTAAGTGAAAGCCATATCAATAGCTGAAATTTTCAGAGTTCTTTAAGGTTTGTAAATCTCTTTATGAACATGACGTTATTTGTTTCCTAGGAGGTAAGCTAAAGAGCTATTCCCATTTTATCAATGACCAAACTCGGGTTTATAAAGTTCATTGACTTGCTCATGGCTACACAAAGAGTGTTAAAGGCAGGGTTTGAACCCTTGGTTTCTCTTGAATCCAAGTCCTTATATTACACAATTCTAATCATTTAAACAATAATCACTTATTGCATTTTCCCCTTAGGATTTTTACAGCAATATTGAGGATCACTTAATTTTAATTTCTTACAACCTAATTTTCACTTAACTCTTTTGTTTTCGATGTCAGTTTTAAACATCTCTCTCTCCCTTCCCTACCCATTTAGCCAGAATAAGGCAGGGAGGCGGGGTGAAGGAGGTGGGCAAAACTAACCAACAATGCAACTGAGTCTGACAATATATTCAATGTCCAACACATATGGGTCCCTCATCTCTGCAAATAAAGGAAGTTTACCTTAAAGGTAGTTAGACTAGCCAAGGGATTGTGTTGTGAATTCCTTCCAGAGTATGGTTTCCTATCCACTTTTTTCTCCATACTCAAAAAGCTTTGTTGGAGACCTTGGGGAAGAGGGGTGATTCCTCCAACTGTAAATTAGATACAATTATTTGGTCTTAATTGTCTTTAAGGCCTGGATATGAAGAGCTGTTTGAGTAGTCCTCCTGAGAGATCTTCATTTATTTTTTTTAAATTTTATGGTAATTTTGTTTCATGATAATTCCCATTTTGCTCCCAGTTGAATTCTACATGATGTCAAATCCTTGATAACAGTTAAACAACATATGAGTGATTTTAATGAGTGCATGCAACCTTCCCCTTCAGCAGTTTTTCATTTATTAAAAGAAAAGTTGCCTGCTTTTAAGCTAGTAACAATATTTCCCATTATTTTTGACCTGAGATTTGTTATTGTTGAAGGTGTTCTTATTTTTAAGTATTGGGTGAGGAGAGCAAAGCAGAGTTGTGGGATCAAATAGCTAGGCTGAGCCCCTAGTCAACAATTCAAGCTTCTTCCAGACTGCTTTCAACCAATGAATCCAGTAACCCTTTCTTACAGTTGCACTGTGCTAGATACTGTGTGGTTTATTGCCTTAAAAAAGGCTTCTTTGAGCTCCCTACTACTTTTTGATTCTGTTAGTATGCTATAGTTACAATTCTATTATTTCTATTCCCCATAATTGGATGCTTCTAAACGGCTGGGCCTAGAAAGTGGGGAAAACATCAACCAAGATGGTTAGAATTATCTTAAGGATAAGTAAGTCTCTGATTTCCCAAAGACCTTTGCTATAGAGCAAAGTACATAAGTTTTGTAACAGATTGTTTTTTTCTTTAATTTATTTTTAGCACAGTTTATAACAGATAAAGCAATTCAAACTTTTGGTCAGGTGATACATCTTTTTAAAGCATTTACAATATGAACCACAAAAGAATTTTTTTACATAAGCCAACTAAGACACAGATATTTTTGTTGCTAATTTCACAATCTCTTGATTGATCTAATTGTCTCCTCAGTATTAACAGATTGTTTTTAAAAAATATTAAAGGCCTTTTTCTATATTCTGTCCACTTGTGTATGTTTTAGAAGACTGCAACTGCTGGAAGTCTGACTGTGGATTATCAAATGCATTATCACTTTGCTTTTCTCAAGGTGTAAACAAATGAATATTCAGTGAAATATTCACCTATTTGTCCTCTTTTAATTGCCCAAGGTCACACAGCTAGTAAATGTCTCAGGCCAGATTTGAACTCAGTAAGATGAGTCTTACTGATTTTAGGTCTGCACTCTATCCACCAACCCTCCTAGCTTTCTTTTTAATCTAGTTGTATCCTATACATTTATAAACAGGAATGCTTTACACTTTATGAAAATCTGGTACAAAAAAATCTATATTTGTGAAACAAATTACAATTTTTTTTATTTTTGAAAGTATTCCTATTTTGAAAGTATTTATCACAGATTTTCTTTGATAAGAAATGTTCTCATTCTCTACATAGATCTTTTTTCTTAATTAGATATTATTTTTAATATTTGAGTTTCTTCTCTTTCAGGTGCCAGATTTCACCATCACTGACTTGTCTTCTGAAACTTATGAAATTCCAGATATTTTAGGTTTGGATGAGGAGGATGAAGCTGATTATTCACGATTTAATGGGTCTGTTAACCTAAGTCAAAATAACGAATAAAGAGCAACAAATTGATCTTGAATATAGCATTTTATCTTGTTAAATTACATGTTTTCTCCAAGTATTTATATCATTCTTGGGAATGGTAGTAAATTTTGTTTTAATTTTATCGATTCCTTATTTCATTCCCCAGAGCAACCATTACAAACTTTTTCTTCTTTGAGTCCCCGAGGAAACAGTGTGATGCATGTTCTCCAACTTCTTCACTTTTCTCTGCTCCCAATCTCATTTCTGCGATCTTATTCAAGGAATTATCTTCTCTCTAAACATATTATCCCCTTCTTTCTCTCTACTTCTTTTCTATTTGCTTACAGAAATTGGGCCAAATTTCCTTCATCCTAAAAAATATGTTCTGTTGATCATCCTGTCTTAGCTAGCTACAGTTCAGCTTCTTTCTCCCTTAGGTTTCTTGAAAAGTTGGCTTATACCTAATACAACCACTTTCTTCATTACTTCCCTCATTAACCCTATTCAATTTAGCTAATGGAATTGCTCTCAAAACATAAAAAATCAGTCAATCAACAAGTCTCTTTTAATCTCTTAGGGTGGGGCAGCACTGCTAGGTGCTGTGGGAACAAATACAATGAAAGAAACAATCCCTAATCTAAAGGATTTCTACTTAATCCCATGGCCTTTTCATTTATTGTTTCAAAATTATATATATTTTTCAATCTCCAACATTTTTTCCCCTCTCTCACTAAACCGCACTGGGGGTGGGGGGTGGGAATGGGAACAAACAGAAAGCAAAACCCTTGTAACAAATAAGCTCAGGCAAGCAAAAACAAATTCTTCTACTTGTTACGTTGAAGAATGTGTCTCACTCTGCTTCATCACTGCTCTGTTAGGAGGTAGCATTCTTCACCATCAGCCAATGGGAATCATGATTGAGCATTTTATGTTGTTCAGTGTTCTAAGTCTCAAGGTCCTCTTTTGAGCCTGCGTGGGTTATTTGCCACCATTGACCACCTTCCTCCTTTTGGATTCTGTCTCTTCCTTTGGCTTCTGAGACTCTCTCTCCTTGGACCTCTTTAACCTCCCCTTTTCTGGCTCCTCAGCCCTGAATTGAATTGTTTAATTTGTTCTAAAAAATACTGGAAATCTAATGTTTCCCCCCCTTCTATAGTATGTATAAGAAATTCTGGTTGTGAAGGCTAGATAATTACTGAAATGGTTGAAATAAAATTTGAGCACTGCATTTTGTATGTCTTCTTTTACGGATTATGACTCATGCTGCCTGAGTAACTGTTTTCTTGGAAATTAAAGAGGGATTAATAAGAAGGTGAATTCAGAAGTACAAACCGGATAGGCCAGATTACCTTATTGTATGTTTACAGTGTAAATGCCTGCCCCCCAACATAAGTGCATATAACAAAATTATTAAGATCAAGTAGGACTTGTGAAGATAGGAAAAGCCTCCTCCCACCCCCACTCTCTTCTGGAGGGGAGAGGTCCACAGGTGTTGCATACTGCATGTTTTTGGACTTTTTCAGTTTTACGGATGTTTTCCTCGGTAACACCGCTTCTTGTGTGGGATGGTTCTTTGGGAGGGGGTAGCGAAATTGGGATAATTACGATGATGTAAGAAGCAAGACATCCATAACAACTTGTTTTTTAAAAGAGCCCACCACCTTCAAGGCAATGGGGATGCAAACACAAAGAATGAAACCATCCCTGCTCCTGAGGAGCTCATAGACTAACGAAGGGGTGTGTGTTCGTCCTTTGTGGCCGAGGAAGACCGTGCTATCAGAGAAATGATGACATGACTCGCCCTTGACTTTGTTGTGAGTGAGGGAGGGCTGTGCAGGTCACCAGCCTCACTTCTCCTCCAGAGCATCTGAATCCAGTGACCAGATATTCATCAGGATGACTGGAGATGACCCAGGATGAGGCAAGTGGGGTTAAGTGACTTGGCCAAGGTCACCCAGCTAGTGAGTGTCAAGTGTCTGAGGTGAGATTTGAACTCAGGTCCTCCTGACTCCTGCACTGGTGCTCTATCCACTGCACCACCTAACTGCCCCTTCAAAAGGAAGTAAAGGTAGAGGGCAAGGAGGTACCAGGAAGTCTTTGAAGACCACTACTCAACACATAATACAGTCCACTCCTGACTTAAAAGGCTCACAGCTTGGTTTCAGACCAATCCACTTGGGGGCAAAGTTAACTGAAATGGCCCCAGGGTCCATTCCATGGTATCACAATAACTCTGGGGCAGGAGAAAATTAGAGATGAGGCAATTCAAGTCTCCCTGGGCCCATACCCCAGTGACCAGACTCACAATAGGGGGTGGGGGGAAGGAAGAAAGCAGGAGAATGACTCTAGCTGTCCAGCATTCCCATCACAGACTCCTAGCCCACAACAGAGCCCCTCAGAATAGATTCTTCAAGTCCTCAAGAATGTATGACACAACAAATAAACAGATATGTTTATGCAAGTAAATAGGCAGCACTCCCCCTGGGTTCATTTTACCACCTCAAACTGGATGAACAGGTTGAATCCCTACAAAGGCGCTGAGATGCTTTCCTTCAGGGGTAAAGGTTTATAGGTTCTAGTACAGTTGCTTGGAAGCCCTCATCTAATTGATTATCAATTAGTTGCCTAGAATTGATTAACTTTTAGAAAGGGAGTTACTGGAACAATATTGTAAGAAATTGCTGCAAAGAAGAATGCCCTCCCCTCTTAAAATATGGGACACTCCCACAATTATTATTTTCATAAGTTTTTTTGATGTTTGTTTTTTATATCAGAATAATTTTCCCTGATACTGCATCTTGCCCCTCCCTGAAATCAAATACCATTCCAGATAGCAAATAGCAGTTTTTAAGGACCGGAAAGAAAAGAAAAAAAATGGTACAACTAATCAATATACTGAGAATTCAAAACGTGTAACATGTGAAACTTGTGAACCTTCACACTTCTGCAACAATGAGAAAAAAGGGTCAAGTTTAGAAGGCATATGTGGCCAAAGTGCCCAAGTCCCAATTGCGGAAGCCCTTCCCTGCCTTTGTGGAGTCCTCAAGACATCCTCCTTAGGTATAACTCTATGGTGGGCTCCAAGAATCAATGCCCTTGCAGCTCTGTTGTGCTTGTAAGTCAACTCTTACTGAATATGCTGTCGCTTTGGTTGATCCTTCATTCTGGAAGAGGGAGATGATGCCATGACTTGTAAGTAAGAAGGGCTGTGCAAAGTCACCAGCCTCACTTTCTCCTCCAGAGCCCTTTGGGTCCAGTGGCCAGATATACATCAAGACGAATGGAGATGTCCCTGAATAGTGGGAGACCTTGGCTTTTTTAAAATAAGGTCTTTCTGAGTTCTCATTTTGAGTGAAGCAAGTCCCATTTGGTGATTAAAGTTGGTTTAAGAATGAACCAAGGAATGGCTCCTTTTATAGTAAAAAAAACCAAACAAACAAAAAACAAACAGCTGGGGAGGGGAAGACCCTCGGAGTTTCTGGCAAAACAGAAACAATTACTATTGGTTTACCCTGAGACATCAGGGCCCAAACAATGACCATTAAGTGGTTTGTGGGCTGGGACCTACTGTTGGCCAATCAGTGAGAGCCAGAGTGAATTGGGTTCAAAGCATGGCCTATAAAGAAATTTAGCCAGTAAATCCCATGATATCTTGTTAGGATTCAGCCATCAAAATTTACATTTCTTTGGGTAGAGCAGCTGCATGTAAAGTTACGTTACCCCATATGGACAGAGGGAGAGGAAGGAGGGAAGGGAAAGGGAGGAGAAGAAGAGGTGAGCAGAGGAGAGGAAGGAGCTGCGTTGCCTAACTGAAACTGGCCAGTTGGGTCCCCCGTGGAGTAACTTGGTACTCACAGGGTGTTGTTTGTGCTTCATTCTTGAAGAAAACCTTGACATCAGGAAGATGATGCCATGACTTGGAGGTGAATTGGATTTTAGCAAGGAAGACTTCACAAGGTTACCAGCTTCACTTTCTCTTCCAGAGCCACCTGGGTCCAAGGGCAAGATATAGATCAGGACAATTGGAGATGGCCAATATATTGTCATATGCCATTCTGGGATATTGCTATTGATACCCAACAGGAAGTCTAAGTCTTCTGATCATTAATTTTAAAGTTGATCTGTCCTGTGGTCAAAACTGGGGTGGGAACTCAATCCTTCCTTCCCACTCTCAAGGAGAGTTACTTTGGCAAGTATTAGACTAGTTTGCTGCTAAAATGCTCATACTGGAGTTTTCTGGACAATTATACATAAACCTATATGTATGTCTGATTCTTTACACTAGTCCCAGTGTATTTCCTGTGTGGCATCATCTGATTTAATCCATGATCAAACTACTTCACTTCCCAAATTGATTAAGTTTTTCCACCTAGTTTATTATGCCTTTGACTGACTGAATCAATCAAAGGCCTTAGTTTTGGCCTTGGGAGTTAAGAAGGTGGAGTGGAAAAACAATGTGGTGAACTCCTATCCATGAACTCCTCTAAATAGATTTAATAAATTCACTAAATGGAATTTTGATTGGGAAATCTAGAAAAGGTCACAGTCTTTGTCTAGTCCAGCTCAGCATACAGAGACAGAGACATCTACAGATCCTGGGGAGCCTAGACATCCAATTTAACAAAAAAAAAAAATCTTAAAACAGAAACAGAAAGAATTCTCTGGTTACTTTCTGATAGAAACCTCAAAACAAAACTTCCAGGAATAGAATAGTCAAAATTTAGAGCTTTCAGGTCAAAGAAAAAAATATCACAAGCAATCAGAAAGAATTGAAGTACTAAGGAGTCACAGGCAGGACCTCATATGGTTTAGTAACTGAAACTATAAAAGAACAGAGAACTTGAAATACCATACTCCATAAGGCAAAAAATAGCTCTTGCAGCCAAAAATAACTAATCCAGCAAAACTGACTATTATGCTACAAGGGGGAAAATGGACTCTTAAGGAAATAGAGGACTTCCAAACATTCCTGCTGAAAAGGCTGCAGAAAACCTCTGCAACTCCAACACAGGAGTGAAGAGAAACCTAAAGAAGTAAATACGAATGAAGAGTGATACAGGACTGAATAGGGCGGCTCCTGACATGAAAATATAGGGTGATGATACACATGTCCCCTCTGAACCCTACCATCACCAGGGTCCATAAAAGGATTCTAACTATACAAGGCCTGGGAGTGGTTCTATTATGTCTTGATGATCTTAAGAGAAGGATGAAAAGAGAAGGGAAGAGAAAGACACTGTGGGTGAGGGGGAATGTAAAGGGTTTAGCAAATTATGTCACATAATGAGGATGCCTAAGGAACATCTATACAAACAAAAGAAGGGGTGGTGGGGACACTTGAACCTCACTCTGATCTAAACTGGTCAAAAGAAGAATATAAACATACGTAAGTCGGGCAAAGAAATACATTTCATTCAACAGAGAAATAGGAGGGAAAGGAAGGAAGGGGAAGGGACAGTGAGAGGAAGGGTAGATCAAGGAAGGGATTAGTCCTAGGCAAAGAAAACCAAGGATGTACAAAAATATTTATACCTCTCTGAAAAAAAAGTATTTTTTCACATTCTTTCCTTTTAAAATTTTGATTTTCAGATTCCCTCCTCTCACTCCTTCCCCACCTACTGAAGAGGCAAACAGTATATCAATAATAAATGTGAAACCATGCAAAACGTAATTTCCATATTACCCATATTGTGAAAAAAAAAGCAAAAAAATAAGGTGAGAAATTATACTTTAATTTATACTCAGAGCTCATCATTTCTCTCTCTTTGGAATTGTTCTGGCTCATTCTATTGATGAGAGAAGACAAGTCTTTCACAGTTGACTGCCATACAACATTGTTATAATTGTGCATCTCCAATCATCCATCACTGGACCAAGATGGCTCTGGAGGAGACCGTGAGGCTGGTAACTTGGCACAACTCTCCGTCACTTAAATCCCATTCACTTGCATGTCATGGCATCACCTCCCTGATGTCACGGTCCTCTTCAAGAATGAACAAACCACAACCATGTTGTGCATCATGATTTCCTGGTTCTTCTCAATGCATTTGGCATCAGTTCATGTAGGTGTTGCCATGTTTTTTTCTGAAACCATCCCACTCATTATAGTATTCCATCACAACCACATGCTATTCCCCAATTGATGGGCATTCCTTCAATTTTCAATTCAGATACAGCTTTCCCCCTTATTAACTGTGTGACCTTGGGCAAGTCACATCACTCTGGGTCTCAGTTATATATCAGAAAAATTGGGAAATAAATACTTTCCTCACCAATTCTCCCCCTTTCTAGATGAGTAGCGCTGGACCAGTTAATTTTCTTTCTGCACCTCACTTTCCTTATCTTAAAGTAAGTATGTGAGATTAGAGGATTTCTCTTTTAAAAATTGATTATTTATTTTAAACACGAATTTTAAAACATTTTTGAGTTCCAGATTCTTTCTCTCCCCCTGCCCCTGCCCTCCCCATTAAGAAGGCAAGCCCTACCACGTAGGAAGCCGTGCAAAACGTATTTCCCTGTTAGCCATGTTCCAAAATAAAACAAGTAAAAAAAAAAATCATACTTCAATTTGCACTCCGTTTATTCACTTCTCTCTCTGGAGATGGATGACGTTTTCCTAGAGGACCTCGTATGGTCCGGTCCGGTTCTAACTCCTTTAATCTGCTGCGGTCCTAGCGCCTTGTACCCAGTTCCCTTTCTACTACGTCATCCTTTCTTTCTTCAAAAAAAACCCCTCCCCCGTCGGGTCCTGCTACAGTATGTGGCCACACCCCCATTTACCAGGCCCTTCCCCTCCGTGCAATGCATTATGGGGCTCGTAGTTTCCTGGAGAGCAGCGTTAGTTAAAGCCTCGGATCAAAGGGCGCGCCTTGGGGGGGGCCAGTGGTCTAGGCCAATCACATAGCGTCCAGCTTCCGGAAGTGACGCCAGTCGCAGAGGGCGGGGAAGACGTTTTCCGTTGGCGGCGCCGAAACGCGACTGCTTTGGGCGGTTTTTTCAGGGGGCATTACCATGGCTGCTCCCCGTGGAGCCGGGATGGGAGGGGGCGGCTGAGCGGTCGCCTCCGCTGCCGCCGGGGGCGGACGTGTCTCCGGGCCCGGGCTTTCGTCGTTGTCTCTGCCCTCCGCCGCTCCCTTCCTCCCCGCTGGGCCTCAGCCGCCTGGGCCCGGCTGCCTCCCGCTTCGGGCCTGCCGCGTGCGCCCGAGCCGGAGGAGGAGGAGGAGGGGGAGGGGGAGGGGGAGGGGGAGGAGGGGGAGGGGGAGGCCGCGGCGGCCCGCCATGAGCGCCGCGGCGGGCGGACCCGCGGCCTGGAGGAAGGAGCACCTGTGGCAGTTCCTGCTGGCCCTGGGCTTCGAGCCGGACGGCGCCGCGGCCGAGGCTGGGAAGCTCTCGACGCACACGAAGCTTGGCGTGTAAGCGGCCGGGCGGGGGAGGGAGGGAAACCGGGGGCCATTTTGTTTAGTCTAGGAGATGAGCGGGGTGAAGTGCCTGGACCTGGGTCACCCACTGTCCGAGGTCGGATTAGAACTCGGGTCCTCCGGACTCCGGCTATGGCGCGGGATCCTCTGCGCCACCTAGCGGCCCTTCAGTAGCTTGTTTGAGTGCTGGGCGCTGAGCTAAGCGCTTCGCTGATACAATGTAACAACCATGGTAACAATGTTACCCGAGGACCTGGGGGCTGGCGAGAGCCGGCTCAGATCGTGGGTAGTGAGTGCCTGTGCCTTCGCTCTACCGTAAAGTGGGAGGATCTTGATGCAGCGCTTGTAGAATAACAGTGTCTGAGAATCCAATTAGGTAACAATTGTTGCACTTAGCGCTGGGCCTGACACGTAGTAGGTGTTGTAGAAATGCTTGTTTCTTGCCTTTCTCCACTGTCGAAAGGAGGATATTAACCGCACCTCCCTCCCTACGTTGTTGTGAGGGTATTAACCGCACCTCCCTCCCTACGTTGTTGTGAGGATCCCAGTTAGGGGTTATAGAAATGCAAGCTGCGGTTAAGACTGAGGGAGATGTCTGCCAAGTGTTTTGTAAACTCTAAAACATAAAGGCTAGTTGTCATTAGCTGTCTTAAGTTGAATGGGCATAGAACAAAACAGAAGGTTAGGGAATTCATCTGTAGTTTCCACTTGGAATTTCTGAGTCTCAGAATTTCAGAGGGGGTGGACTCCAAACTCTGCCCTACCTAGGCTTTCCTAGAAGATGTGTCCTATAATAGTCAACCTATGTTACTTCCATATAAAGAAAATGTTAGAGCTGAAAGGGACCTCAGAGATAATCTACTTCATCGTATTTTGCAAAGGAAGAAAATATGAAGCCCATAGAAGATAGATTAAAACTCATGTTTTAAAAGTACTTTAGGGTTACAAAGCCCTCCCAGTCAGTGTGGTACAAGGATTATTCTCATCATACTGATAAAGGAAGTGAATTTAGAGTGGTGAAGTGAATTGTTCAAAATAGTAAATGTTAAAGCCCAAGCCCTTCTGATTCTCAACACTACTTTTTCCTTTATGGGGCTGTGCTTCCTGAAGTGGATTGGGAGGATGTTGAGGATAGAGAGATGTGGGTGACCTGGAACCTATCTTTTCAAAGCTTCCCCTAGTTTTCCTTTGTTTCCTTTTGGAGATAAGCAATTTAGTTGGAGATTTTATATTTACTGACTGAGAAAATTTCATCAGTCTGAGAAATGGAACTAAAACAGGCCTAGGGAGCCCTGGTTTGCTTGTAGCTTTAGGTTAATCACAATTCTTTTTTTGAGTCTCAACCTCTTTACTCATAAAATGAGGGATCTCTAAAGCCCCTTCCAGTGTTGACTTTTTGTTATTTATTCCTGATCACTTTTTCAGTAGATCAGCTGATGGAAGTAAGCCATAGGCTTCATTAGGTTTGGATTCTGTGTTTTTTGTTTTCTTTTGCTGGAATGGTTATTCCATGATAATACCCTGCGGGATTCATTACCTTTTAAATAAAAAAACTGAAGTCTGCAGAAGGGAAATCACTTGTACAAATTGACAGTTATTAGATGACAGACCTTCAAAATGTTTTCCTCTTTATCCTGATTGATTCAGGAACTTTCTTTTATGTATATCTAATTTTTCCTCAAGAACACTTATATTTTCCTAGTTGGAGAAATTGAGGCAACAGAGGCCAAAAACCTGGCAGCATTAACTCTGATAAACCTGGGATCAAAGCTTAGATCTTGTTCCCAATTAGGGCTCTCTGCACTAATGGATTAGGTACATGGGAATATCTAATTAATGGGACAAATGTTATATATTGTTTCTTTTGATCACTATTTCCCAGAAACGCACTTAGTTTTTATAAATTGTACCATGTATATTAATGATAAATTAAGTTGTTTTCACCTTGAAAGAGGAAATTCATAAAGTATATTGTTTTTAATCTGCACTAACCACTCTTTCTTATTTAAAACCATATAGGAGCATGTTTGACAAACCTAACAGTGATGCCTTTCACATAGTTGCCTACTTTTTGTTTTCCACTCTGAATCCTTCCCATGCTAAAGATGTATTCAGGTGAGCAAAATACTTTTTATTTTATCCATTTTTGTATATCAAATTGTAATATCTGTAAATTCATTAAGTTACAATTTATAATTTAAAATTTGGTCTGACCATTTTTCTGAGTAGTTATTTCAAAACTCCTGTTTTTAGAGGATATTTAAAATTGTAGGCAGGTACTTACATGAAGTTTAAGTTCTGGAAATGCCACACAATTTAATGTCCTTGTAAAATGTTAATTGTTCTATAGAGTCAATTGATCCTTTTCACAAAAGCATTTCAACATTTTACCTCTTTTCTGATATGACACATTTTTCTTTGGGCCTAGTCTGCCTAAGCATTCATTTTTTATGACTTTTTTTGGGGGAGCTTATCATCTCACTGACCTCACTGTATTATTTTACTTTGGTTGTATGTGATATTAAAATAATATACTTTTGCCCAAGTTCAGATTTTGGTAAATTTTATGTCATCTACAAGTTTGTGCCCAGTTTTGAACTGGTAGGAACAGGAAGCTGTTTCCTTTAAACTTAAATCTTTTTATAGATTGTCAGTCAGCAGTCATTTATTAAGTACTTACTTACTTAAAAAGTCACCTACAGTTTACTAATATCTTGTAATTTCTATAAAAGTGTTTGAATTATATGGCAGAGATGCAGACTTTTGCAAAGCTGTTACCATGACTGTCCTTTGAAAGAAAAGAAAATATGGGTGGAGAGGAATTGCGATGTATGTATTGTGATCTTCCTAAAAAAGCAGCACTAACCACTAGCTAGATAAAAGACATTAGAGATTGGAAACTATTGTTTTTGTTTTGTTTTCTTCGTTTAAAGTACAGTTTTACGACCATGGGTAAATCTTGTTTCATAATTACTATGGCTTCATTATTAGTCATTACTTTTTGTGGCTGTGCCCTCTTCAGGAGGCTAAAGAAGCCTTAGACTTAGGATCCCTCACTGAGGCATCTTGGTAGATTGCTGGGGGCAGCTATTTGGCACAGTGGGCTCCGAATCAGGGAGACTCCATGAGTTCAGATCTTGTCCTCAGACATTTAACTAGCTCTTTGACCCTGGGGAAGTCATGTGACCCTGTTTGCTTCAGTTCCTTGTTTGTGAAATGAAGCTGAAGAAGAAATGGCAAACCACTTAAGTATCTTTGCCACAAAAGACTCAAACGTGATTGTGAAGCATCAGATGCAGCTGAGCAACCTTAATGGTTTGCTCATAATAACCCTGTGAAGTTGGTAGTGTCTTGTTAACCTCATTTTAGAGATGAAGAAGGTTGGTTAAGCAGCTTGTCCACAGTCACAGTAGTAAGTGTCAGAGCTGGAAATTGAACTCAGGTCTAATGATTCCAGTATTATTTCTAGTACACACTGGTATTACCCTGAAACAGCAGAATGCTTCAGATAGCGTTAAGCCAAATTCTAGAATCTCAGAACAGCCCACATAGTATTGGAGCTCATTTACAAATTTGGTGATTATTTTTCTCAGACTTAATTAGGATATGAAGCCTACTTTAGGTAATATTTTTAACAATAAACAAGTAGTCAGTAATTTGATATTGGTTAATTGTGACATCTATAATCCTATACTATTGTTTCTCTCATGCCTCTTATACACCTCATAAATTCATAGCCCAGTTTTTTTCTTCAAGTTTTTTGAACAAATAGGTCCATACTACCTTGCTTGGCTGCATTAACCACATTAAACATGTGGCCCATAGCATTCCCAGGTGTACTGTGGCCTAGATTAAGCTGTAATTAGGGAATATCTAGTAAAATAAAAATAAAACAAAAAGGTTATGTTAATTTGTGATGTTCTAAATTAATTTGTGGCCAGGAATCCTTATGGAGGATTTAGGGGACCCCTGTTTATATATTTGAGTTTGAACCCACTGCATTAAACTAATGGTTCCTTTGATTTTATTGTCCATTTTAAAGGTGATTTCTGTTTACATGTCTAGGACCGTGGTTATTTTGTATTTGTTGAATACTAGCATATAATAAATGCTATGTAAAAAGTAAATAAGAACAGGATCCTTCATTATGTGTTTTGTTTGTTGTTTTTTTGCTGTCTAGATACAAACTCATTATAAATGCCACCAGCCTTGACTGTGTTGCTTTTCATATTACAGTCAATAAGAACAAAAGATTGTCTCCCCTCCCCCTTTAAATGGACTAGGTCATGACTTTTCTGCTTTAACTCCTGTTTTTTCTTTCAAAAAAATAAAAATAAAAAGATTCTGTTGGCCTCCAGTAGACCGAAAAGCTGATGCTGAATTTCGGAAACATTGCTGTGAGTGGTTGAAAAGAATTTCTGTGAGTATTCTTGTTCTCAAGTTGGAAAATTCAGCTTTAATATTTTTCAAGAGAATTCTGTTTTAATCTTCTTAAGGGTATTCAGAACTTATCTGGGAAAATATTAATTGGTATAATTTTGGGTCCACATTTTTTAAATGTTCTTTTTATGCGTAGAAACTTTTGGAAAGTATTTTTAAGAAAGCAAAACTGAAAGTTATATAAGGAAAATTAGATCATATAAAAATTTGTATTTTGTGGAGTTTTCTTAAAAGTAACTTTCCTAATTATGGGTTATTTTTACTTCATTTCATAAATAAGGTCAAGACTCCTGACTTCATTACTAGTTGTTACCTCAATCCCTCTATAATTTATGGGCATCTCAGACTTATGATCCCCAAGAGACCTTGGCTCCAACACCTGTATGCTAGAACTAAAAAATGTGTCTTAAGATGGTCTGTCATGTTCTACAACCTGACGTCTGTCTGTGAAGTCTTTTGTGTCATGTTCAACTCTGCTTAATGTTTTTGTTGTTGATGTGACTGTGTTTTTGACTTTTGATACCTGTTGCTTTCTCTAAGCAGGGCATTAGGGAAGGGAATAAGCATTTATATGGTACCTGCTGTGTGCCAGGCAGAGTGCTGAATGCTTTGTCATATACATTATGTCATCTGACCTTCCCCGCAGCTCTTAGAGGTGATTCTGTTATTGTCCCCATTTTAGAGCTGAGGAAACTGAGACAAACAGTGTCATGAAGTGTTTTATATCTAATTTCAGTCTTGATTCCAGGCTTAGCATTCTGTCCACTGTATCACTAACTGTCTTTGCCCAGGTAGTTGTAAGGGGAGCAAGAAAACAGATCAGGGAGGTGGAGACTTGGCTAACAGGGCACCCAGGGAGTTGGTGACAGAATCAGGATTATTGGCTCAGTATTTTTTTTTTTTAATACTCTTCCATTATTTTTTATTTCAATACTTTTACAGTATTTTTAAAACTAGTTTTGTGCACTACTTAAGCAAGGAAACCATATGTCAGGTAGGTGCCAGCATAACCTGTACCTAATTCTTTTAAAAGTAGTCTACAGCAAGAACAGATTGCCTAAGAAGATAGCGAAGTTTAAATTCATTTTCTTTTTCTCAGGATGAATGTGGAAGCAACTTTCCTCAAGTTGTTGGTTCCTTGTTTCTTTCTCCTGGTGGTCCTAAGTTTGTTGATCTCATGTACTCTTTTGCAAGATTTGTTGCAGTGCAGTATATTAAAAGCAACTCTGAAAGTAAGTTAAGCAAAATGGTAGTAATTTTATATTTTGAGAAATGCAACAGAAACTTTTGCAGACCATCAAGAGACCTAAAGTAAGGTAAGTTTTTAGTGTGATGGTCAAATGTTGAAAAAAAGTTGAGATTTTTAGAATGTTTGGACAAATTGTGTTACTATGAACTCCTACATGACTTAAAATTATTTTATTGTATTAAATTCTGTTGTTTTGAATGCTTGATGAAAGTGGGTCTTCAATTTGTTACAGAAATTTTGTTGTCATGATATTTTTAGTGAAATTGACTTTTATATATCTTCAATCTTACAGGAAAACTCATTAATACTACAATTTATTCATTTCATTAGCACAATGACCAAGTAAATATTCATCAGGCATCTATTTTGTTAAGTAGTAGGGATGGCTTGACCATTAGTTGACATTCATGGAGATTGTATTTTAATTACAGATATGTCTTATCCCCCTATACATTTGGTATAAAACTGTGATGTGTGAGGTCTGATGACCAAGTTTACTAAGGGATAATAGAAGGGAATCAGAGAAAGCTTCATGGAATTAAGTGGCCTTTTAATTGTTTTAAAGAATGCTTATGAAGTCATTTGGGGGCAGCTAGGTGACACAGTAAATAGAGTGCTGGGCCTGAAATCAGGGAAGTTGTTCAGTCCTTTTCTTTGGGGTCATGTAGCTAGTAAGTGTTACTTAACTGTCCTTCAGTCAGGAAGATTAAGTCCAATACTCTTATGTGTTGTACCACCTAGTATCCTGTGTTCTATATTCTCCATTTTAGACATCTGAGAAGAATGTAAAAACACAGAAAGATTTCTATTTAAAATTTTTCAAAAATTTAAAGCATATGTGTTTGGGGCAATAAACTGAATTAAATTACTTGGATACATTATGTAGAGCCCTTCAGTCCCCAGTAACATTGAGTAAAGGAGACATTAGTGGACCAAACTATATATTCACTTGTATTATTCTGTGGGGCAATTAGATGGCGCAGTGGATAGAGTGCCATGGCTGGAAGTCAGGAAGATTCATCTTCCTGGCTTTAAATCTGGCCTTAGACACTTACTAACCGTATGACCTGGGGCAACTCACCCTGTTTGCCTTAGTTTCCTCGTCTATAAAATGAGCTGAAGGAGGAAATGGCAAACCACTCCAGTATCTTTGCCAAGAGCACCCCATGGTCCACAGGGTTATGAAGAGTCAGACATGATTGAATAACTAAACAGCAAGGGGTGTGCTGTATGTTTTTGAAGAGAAAAGGGACCTGACCATATCTATGCAAGAGGAAGATTGCTCCCGAAACAAGAATGAGTTAGAATTGGGAGTGGGAGGGGGTCTGTAGAGATAACTGTTGCATTATTGGTGACCTGAATTGACTTGGTGGTCATGAGAATGGAGAAGATTGGGATGGTTATGAAACATATTGCAGAGGGAGATAAGAGAATTTGGTGATTGATTGAACATTCAAAGTGAGGGAAGGAAAAGAAGGAAAGATAAGCCTAGCTGAGTAGTCATTTCATTGGCAGAAAACATAAACTGTGGGAGGTGGAAGGAGGTGATGATAAGCTTAATTTTGGACTTGCTTGAGGTGCCGGTAGACCTCTAGATGAAGATAATCCTGTAGATAGCTGGAATGTAGAAGAATGGACAGAACTAGACTTAACACAATACCTGGCATATGGTAGGCTCCTAATAAATGCTTGTTGACTTGAGATTTTTCTTGAATCACGGCATAGATTTGGTAGTTGAAGCTATGGAATTGAATGAAATTGCTGAAGGAGAAATGAGAGCAAAAACAAATAATCAAGGACGGAACTTTTGGGGAGTTAACTAATTTAAAGCGTTACTTTCTTTAAGAGGAAGAAAATGGGAGCCAGTTGTTAGGGACCCTGGAGTCTGGGCCTGATCTCTGAGGCCCACAGGCCTTATCTGACCAGCAGGGGCTTGTAGGCCTTGGTGGAGTTTAGCTGTAAGCAATGACGGAGGCAGGAGACAAGATAGTAAGAACTCCGTTTATTGAAGCAGTGAGCGGTGCTTTTTATTATCTTGTCTCCCACCTTGGTCATTGCTAACAGCTAAACTCCACCAAGGCCTACAAGCCTCTGCTGGTCAGATAAGGCCTGTGGGCCTGAGAGATCAGGCCCAGACTCCTGGGTTCCTAACAGCCAATCAGGTGTGATTAACAGTGCTGGAGGTGTACTAGGAAAGTGTATTGAATCAGAAACTCTATAAGGTAATGGTAATCTTATACTTGCATGCTAATATTTGTTAGGGGTTTTCCTAAACACCTGAAATGTACCCCCATTTTAAAGTTGAGCAAACTAGAAATCTTAAAGGTTAAATGACTTGGCCATGGGATCATATAGCTATTAAGAGCGTGAGGATGAGATTTGAATCCAGGGCTCCCAATTCAAGTTAGGTGCTCTTTCCCCTGTGTCAACATTGCTTTTAGAAAGATTAGGTCATTAATGTCATATACTTAAGAGTTCAAGGAGAATGAGTACTGTTTGAAAATAAAGTAAACATTAAAAAAAATCTGTTCACAAAATATCAGATAAACTTGGCCTTGGTTAAGCAAAACACACTTTTCAAGACCTTGTATGTTTTGAGTTAATTAATTTGATTTGTTCCTTTTAGACATGTTAACTTTAATGTGCTATCAGCTCTCAGATTCAGGACTTATTATTTAATTAGAATAGTACAGTCTTTTTCCTTATCTCCTTCCCTAGTTTGGATGGGCATTTCCAGTAGAATGCTGAAGGGATTTAAAAAAATCAGTAACTTAGATGAAGACAGAATGTTGACTACATGTTAGATGACATGAGACTAGAAGGGATAGTTTTTATATCAGGTGATAGGATTGAGGCTTCTGGAGGATCCTGGCTTATGAGAATGGTGGACTGAAGCTAACAAGATAAAACTTCATAAGAACAAATTAAATTGTGCACATGGGTTCAGAAAAACCACTCTGCCAGTCCAGGATGGGGACAGATGTGACTTGAAAGCATGTAAAAGAAACCTAGACATTGGAGAACTTTAAAGTCATTAATTAGTGATTTAGCAAAAAAAAAAAAAAAAAGGCTGTGATCTTCTGTAATAAAAGTATAGATTAAGAAGGGGCGAAGTTCTGTTGTGTTCTGCCATTGTTATTCCACATCTAGATTGTTAAGGTCTGTGTCCCATGTTTAGAAAGTCCTTTTTAATATACTAGGAAACCTTTATGACAGCAAGGTTAGCTTGGCCAAAAGGTTTCAAATGATGTCAATTTAGAACTGTCCGAAAATGGAATGAGCTGTTTTGGGGTAGTGAGTCCCCATCATTGCAGGATCTTGGATGATGACAGGGAATGTGGTCCAGGGATTGTACCAGATAATCTGAGGTCACTTCCAACTCTGAGGTTGTTGATTCTTTTTCTTGCTAAAGCATGCCTTTTGGCCATTTGCTTCTTAGCCTGTATCTGTTTTGGAAATGAGGGGAAAAAATCAGTGTCGATGTCTTTGATTTCTTGTAACCCCAGTTAACTAGGTGGTTAAAATGGTTTTAAGTCATATGGCTTTTATTTATTCATCCTATCCTATCACTATGAATAATTGAAATTTGACTCTGCTTTTCTTGAAATATTAACCATTTAAATACAATTGTTTTTAACACTCAGTTAAATGCCGCTTTGTTAAAAGCATGTTAATTTGAATATTTATGATTTTTTTTCATATTTTAAATTTTAGGTTCTAATAAGAGCTTTGTAGAGTCATTTAATATAAAATTTCAAGATCCTCATAAGTCCTTTATAAGATGCCATGTAGGACGTACCTGGTTTTTACAAGTTTTACAAAAAGAAGATTCTCTTATTCGACAATACCAAGAAAATTCTCAGTAAGTAATACTTTTATTTTGATAAAATGGAAATTTTCAGTTGTCTTTCAGTTACATTTGAAGCCATAGTTGCTTCAAAATTGTTCTTTAAAATGGAATATGATGTAATACCTAAAGGAACTTTTTGCTCAATTTCCCTCACCAAATAGGTAAATTAGACAGGGAAACCTATGTAAAAATTCTTTATAACTGGCTCTGAAGTTCCTACTTTTTAATACTATCATGTTTGTGTGTAGTAAGAGTTAGTATGATCCAGTGGATGGAGAACTGGATTTGTACTCAGGAAGATTTCAGTTGGAATCCCTTTTTAGATACTTAATAGCTGTGTGACCATGGGGAAATCATTTAACCTTTTTGAGTCACAGTAAGGTTGAAGGAATTGAACTTGTCCCTTTTATCCTTCAATCTGTGATCTTATTATAGGAGGGCCTTTTAACCAGGCTGCTGAGTAAATTTGGAAGAATATATATTCAAAAGAACCTTAAAGTCATCTTCCCTTGTGCTTGGGTAAAAATGGAGAAAATGTGAGGATTGAGTATAAATAATAATTTCCCTTGTGTTCCTTAGCACGAAGGAGGGAATTAAGTTATTTGAATAGAGCCATAAATGATTTTGTTTCCTTGCAGATCATTAATTAAAGAAATAAGAGATTTGAAATCACAATATGCAGAATTGCAGAAATTAGAAAAGTAAGTATTTTAGATATACTTTTATTCAGTCTGGGTTTAGTGAGTGGATTTGTTAACTTTAAGTTAGTTAAGAGTTGACTTAACCACAGAGTCATGTGGTTTTTGTTACAGCTAACTGAATTATTTAATTTTTCACTAGAAAGAACCTTAATGAAGACCAAATAAACATATCAGAAAAAGTTCAAAAGGTGAGACCTTTCTTCGACATGAAAGTTCATTATTTTGTTGTCTAAAACCATTTAATCTTTGGCTTATTGTAGTTGTCTTCATGTATTATCATCTTTGTAAAGCTGGTTAAGTATTACTTTTTCTGATTTTCTTGGTACCAAGTGGTAAAAGAAAAAATACACACACCCGACTGGGGAATGTTTAGGTACTCGGAGATCTGTGATTTCATTCATGCGGAAGGTCCCTCCCTTGATGCCGACAACAAGCCATCCATGCCGTTCACGTGGTGCCCCTGTTGTCTGTCTGAGTTTGGTACCTTGCGTCCTGCATTGAGCTTGAGGCTCCTGATTTTTCTTGACATGCCCATTTCATGTATCGTGCGTGTCAGTAGCACGGTGTTCTTCCGTGTAATGACAAGCCAGGTTCTCCCAGTGCCTGAGATGTGCTTCCGGAAGTGGTAGCAATACTTTGAAGACCTACAGTGCCCTTTTCTGAATTGTCTTTAAAAACTTTTAAGAAGTTTGTCTTATTCCTCAAAGTAAGTGGATTAATGTGATTTCGTTGTCTCTTCTCCTTCATTTTTTAGTCTGTTTAAATGTTGTCTATTTAGTCTCTTTGTAAAAAAATAATCTCTACTTTCAAAGGTTCGATTGATGTGGGATTCTGTGATGGAAACGCTTACGTTTTTGGAAAAAGAAAGAGAAGTTGTTACTTCGGTCATCACTGGTGTTGCTGGTCAGTATACTCTGGATGGAGCTGGTCTTACTATGAAGGTTCCAAGGCTCTTACTGCGTAGAATAGAAAAACAAATGAACCACGTAAGTTTTTGGCTCTATGCGATTTCTAAAAAGTGACTTTCAACTTAATTCGTCTTGTTTGACTGTTCTAATGAAATACTTGGGCAAACAGTTTTCAAAAAACTGGGCTCTGTGACTTATGTAAAGATTTCATTGTTTGAATATAAGGTGAAATTTCCTTAATTCAAGTGAATTCTTTTGAGTTACTGCATGATGAATGTAGAAATTAGCCACGTTTGCATTATGTGATCCTGCATGAAATTTAAAGCTATTGAATCACCTCAGTACTAATGCATCTTCTTGCATTCTTTTTATGCAGAGGAGTTCCTTTATTCATGAGAACTTTTCACATAGCTTAGAGGTTTGTTTTTTTTTACATAAAGTTGAATTAAATAGTAGAACCAGGAATAACTCAACAGTGTTTTTTGTGTGCTGTAATCAGTCTGCCAGTTAATAGAAGATCTCTTCGTGCAAGTTATATTTGATTATTATTTAAGCTGTGAGACTCAGGTGTTGAAAGGGCTTGCACATGTAATTTTTATTTTGTAATTTATGTTCAGCTAATGAAACACAAGTGGCATTGATCTATTTTTTTGTATATCAACATGAAAATTTTCATTAAAATGTAGAATAGTATGTAATTTATTGGGTACTAGTTCATTGGAGTATTGAATGCTCTTCAAGGTGACATAATTGCTTTTCATATAGCTCTTGATGGTACAGGTATCATTTCCCTATGGTAAAAAATATAAACAAGTATAGCATATAGCACATCCTTTTCACAAAATCCACTTATGTTTACTAACACTTTCTCCCTTTTTAAAGTTATTTATAGGAAACCTTTATGAAGCTGGGAAATTGAATCTTTTAACTGTTATTCGGTTGCTAAATGAAGCCCTGAAGATTTTAAAAGATGAACATAGTTTTATTGACAAAACAGGACTGAAAACAGACTTTAATTACGTTGAGAGAGAGGCCAGAATTCAGAAAAAAACTTTATCACAAGTGAAGCAGATGAGGTATGCAATGGAAAAACATTGATCTGGGAGGCAATAGACTTGGATTACTACGAATCTTGACTCCAACTTTGACTAGATCTGTGACCTTGAGCAAATTGCTTTACCTCTTTGGGATTCAATTTCCTTATCTCTAATGAGTTTGGACTAACCTGGGGCCTTTGAACTTATTTTTTAAGTATATTAATGACTTTCACTATATTTTGTTTCCTTTGCATTTAAAAACATTCTGACAAAGGGGATTATTAGGTTTTACTAGACGGCCAATGGAATCTGTGACATCAAAATGATTAAGAACCCCCACTGGGCTAGATGATGTCTCTCAGTTCCAGTTCTCACCTATTTGAAGCTTAGAAAGCTTCCTAGTTATTTGATTATTGGGGAGGAAGATTGGTTGTAGATAATACCTGTCAGGAGAACATTTGATCATGTAGTTACAACTTATTTCAGGATTGCCTGATAAGTAAACAGATTTAAAAGCCCACAGTCTTTTCCTTTGACCCCTGAGAAATGTTTGAAGTATCCAATAAAATTGATACACTCTTTTTGCCTTGTTTGGCTTAAATTGCCCACTTCTCCTCCATATCCCCACCTTCCCCACCTTCCCATCTGCAAAAAAAAAAAAAATGAGTCTTGTGTTTGATATTTTTTAATTGCTATTTAGAGCTGTTTTTAGAGTCAGGCATTCTGTTGGTCTATAACTTACTTTCTTAAAATCAGCTAAGGAAGTGTAGGGTACCAGTGACCATATTGTAGATCATGAGCTGGTGAGAGTAATATACTCTGAATTCATAGTTAAAAAAAATTGTGCTGTGGAGATAAGACTGGAATCCCTTCTTGTCCCTTGGAGGGGAGGTTACTGTTTGCGGTGTTATTTATGGATTATTCCTTTAGTTCTGACAATTGATGTATGTTTACAGTATTGTTTACTTTGGGTTTATGTTACTTTTACCAGCCTTATTTTCTACAGTTAGATTTTCTTAGTAAATTTTCAGCAGAATGCTTCTCTATTTCCATGGTTTTGAACAATCTTTTGTTTGATAATAGGACTAAAGTAAAACAAGAAGCTGTTTATCTGAAGCAATCAAATACTGAAAAACAGAGAAAATGGAACAAGAAATGGGAAGAGTTCCTTAATCAGGCTCCTTTTAGTCTAATAAAAGATGAGACACCAGTAAGTGATGCTGTTGATGTTTTTACTTTGTTTTTGCAGTTGTTTAGTTGTATCTGACTCCTTGCGATCCAGGGGATTGTCTTGTCCGTGGGGTTTTCTTGGCAGAGATACTGGAGTCATTTGACATTTCCTTCTCCAGTACTTTGTTTTTAGAGTATAGTTGTGAGAAGAATTTGATTTATTGCCTACCTATAATTGGTGTGTATGTAGACATTTGTTGCATTTGAATCAAACTTTGAAGATCCAGAGTTCAGTTGTGGTTTTGCCTTATATTGTTCTAAGTAGATAAATGCATCGTGAAACAGTATAGTCATTAGGTATGGCGATCTTAATCTTACGTACAGGTTTTATTAAGTAAAGGCATTAGAATGACCTTTAACTTCTGAGGGACTTTAGCATTTTAAGATAGAGGAACACGGGGGATGAATGGGCAGGAGGGAGTTAATAAAAGTCCTGTCGCTTTCTAGTACTGTACTTCCCCTAAGTGTAAAAAGGAAAATTGATGTTTAAAAAATGGCAAATCTGGGTGTTATAAAGAATCACTCATAGATCAGTTCAGTGGAAGCATTACAGTAGCAATAACCAAAATGTATTTATTCCAAGATGCTAATCTCATTTGTTTTAAGGCTCTGGATCTTTTACCGGCCATGTCTCCTCTTTCATTTGATCCTGCTCCAGAAGAAGTTTACGAAAGCAGTGTCTTCTTTCGATATCCCATTTCACTTCCAGGTTTGTTTATGTGACTTCTCTCAAGGACTTCGTTGTTTTTGAATTTTTATTGTAAACATTTTAAACTTTTTATACTTTTCCTTGGTAATGTTCTTGAATTATCAGGATCTGGATCAGTGGTTTAAGATTTAGCTGGGACATTGATGGAAGGTGCTGATTGAAATTGGGGGGGGGTACTGGGGCAGGCAACTGGCAATGTGGTTAGTCAGAAATATCATTAGGTCACCAGATTTTAGTGTTAGAAAGGATTGAAGATAATCCTATTGAAACCCTTAATTTTATAGATGTAGAAACTTAACCCAAGAAATGTTAAGTGACTCATGGGTTTTAAAGAGTAATCAGGATTGAGGTTGATGCTGCTTCACTCTTTCTGCTGTGTTGCTGCTACTAAATACTGCTTCAGAATTGGGGCAGGGGAGGTAGTTTAGGAGTTTATTATGGTCAGACAGGACATGGGCTAGAAGAACTAGATGGTCTTGGTTAGTTAGATTCTGATCACCATACTTGGAGGTGTGCACAGGCAGCAGGTCTGGTACAGAGATGGAACTTTGGTTCCTTGGTTCAGATGGAGCTCCAGTCAGAGGTAACGTAGTATTCTGAAACGATCTTTAGGGGACGATGTACTGTGGGAGTCAGGCTGAGATACTTCCTCCTCCAAGGTCTCAAGCTTGTTGGTTTGACTTAGGTTTTAGGGACGCAGTGGTTCATGTAACCATGGATTTAGAGCTGGAAAGTAACAAGGGGTCATCTAGTTCAGGCCCACCCTTTTGTAAATGGGAAAAGCTGCGTCTAGAATGCCTTGCCTAGGCCCATAGATCTCCTAAATGTCCGAGGTGGCACTAAGACTCAGGGCTTTTGATACTTTTAAACCCTAAATACTGTCTACTACATTATAGATCTTACCCATCTTTTTGATGCCCATTAAGTACATTTTGGAAAAGGCGACCTACCTCTTAGGTCTCTCTTAGCTCTGAAATTCTTTGATTATGTCTCTCTAGCATTAGATAATGCCACCAACCTAGAAGCTTTTGGATCCTGTGAGAATGAGGAATCATGTCTTCAGGGGCACCATTAGAAAGACCATATTTTTTGAGGAATGGACAGACTGGCATGTGACCTTGCCTCAGTGATCCTTTCAGCACCTATGGGTTCAATTATTACTTCTATGCGGATGATTTTCAAATCTAGTGATTGAGCTCTAGTTCCCCATCAGTAGTTACCCATAGATATTTTCTGTTCAGTGTCCCATGGAACCTCAGACTTAACATATGCAAGGTAGAGCTCATTTTTCCCCACTCAAGTCTACCCCCTTTCCCAAAACCTTTTGACAACACCATTATTTTTCTAGTTATCCAGGTTTACAAACTTGGACTCATTGTTAGCTCCACCACTCACCCTCACCTTACAAATCAGTCATTTGCCATTTCTTGTCAGTTCTGCTTTTACAACATCTCTCTCACTTATCCCCTTCTCTTTAGTCACCAGTTTAGTTCAGACCATTATCACTTTTCCCCTGGATTATTGCAGTAGACTCTTAATTGGTCTTCCAGCTTTGTCTTCATGTCTTAACCCTCATCAATCCATCCTTGTGGCTACCATGTGACTCCTCTTCTCAACATGCTCAAGATGGCTCTTCCTTTCTTCCTGGATAAAGTGCCACTTGCTTTCCTACTTTGGCTGTAGTTTGACTTAACACATTTTACTCACCTTTATGTGTTTCACATTCTAAACTAGTGGGCTTGTTCTTCCTGGTACTAAGTGTTCTCCCTCCTGGGCTTCAGATTCACGCCTTCTTCGCCTCATCTTATTGGGGTCTCTGATCTCCATGAGCACAGGGAGCTTTTTTCTCTTTGTATCCGTAGCACTTAATTTGGGCCTGGGGCAAAGGAAGTCCTTAATAAAAGCTTCTTGAGGGCAAGGACTGTTATTTTTCTTGTCAGTGCACCCAGAACAGTGCCTGGAACATGGCTGCTTAATAAATGCTCATTGTTTTATTTTAATGTGCTCAAAGCACTTAACTTTCCTATAGGGAAGACTAAACATAGGGGATGGATGTTATCATTTTGTAGTTAGCTTGGGTGTTACTAAAAGATCTTTGCAATTTCTTAAAGACAATCCAGCCCATTTTCCTGCTTTTTTTTTTTTTAACTCTGGTTCAAACTTATTGTCCATTTGTATTGTCTGTCCCAGATGTACACAAGCACTAAATGTGGACAAGCTCTAAAGGTTGTTTATCCATGTGTTTGTCATAATCTGGGCAATAGTCTTTATCTTTTTAGTGTTTCCTGTGTATGTGGTGAAGGCCAAACTCTTTTAAGTGGTTGCAGATTTATGTTACAGGGCATTTATGTACCCAGCACATGGTAATCTGCAAGTAGGAACAGCTGGAGAACCTCATCATTCACGGGGAAGCCTTGTAAGTTGTGAACTTTGTGCTCGCTCTCCATCACAACCACTGAAGTGGCAAATGCCTCTGGCAGTCCTGCAGCTTCCTGTTTTAAGTTTTACCTGATGTTTATTATCAGAGAATTATTGAATAAGATTTTTTTCCTCTATTTCTTTATTGACTTTTGCAAGCTTTTATTATCTCTCTTAGTTTTCCCCTCCTCCATTGACTAATTAAAAAAAAAAAGAAAAAACCCTCTTATCAAAATGTAGTTCAGCAAAAATTCCTACATTTTGATCATATTACAGAAATGTATGTTTTATTCTGCAGTTTTAAGTCCATTAGCTCTGACAAGAGAGTGGCATGTCTGTGCCAGTCTTCCATGTAGCTTTAACTTCTTTCTGTTTGGTTTTTTTTTTTTTTAATTTTTATAGAAAGAATCTTCAATATTGACTTGATTGAACACCTCTACAATATGTCACTCCATGGTCATTGGGAAAAGATATTGCATTTAGAGAGTCCTGACAGTCACATTAGAGTCTTATAGGTGGTCTTAAAATTGATTCTTAGTACTCTTTCCCCTTTTCCTCACATCGCTATCATTGTAAAATTGTAAAGGGACTATATAGGACTGAAGATCATTCTCTTCTTTTTTTTTTTATGATGTGTTCTACTGGTAATGAGCCACACTTAGTTGGGCTTGTCCTTCAAAAGCAGCAGATACAGTCTTTTGTTGGGGCCATATTTCAAGCCTTTCCAGCATAGCAGAACCTGCCAGATCCTGTTCTCTCTTGGTGTTTGAGGTCCCAGGGCTTTCTCCACATTGTGATGGGTGTCAGAGTAGAATGTGATACTAATATGTAACTAAATGGCAGGGCAACATGGAATACATCGGTTTCTGAAGAATTAAAAATATCACACAGAAGGCAGTAGAGAGGTACATGGTGGGTGTGAGCAGGCTAAAGTATGTAACATGTAACTGATGAGGAACTTGGAAAAGAACCAATGGTAAGAGATACTTAGAAATGTTGGTTAGGAAGAGAGGATGGGCTGGTCATGTGAAAAGGGCAAGTGGACGATAGGTGGACAGCCAGTGTGCTTCTCAGGGGAAAGTGAAAGCACAGTTAGGGTAGATCCCCTATGATGAATTTATAGGAGACCTGATTAAGCAGACCCGAAATAGATTGCAGTCACTTTCATTGGATAGAATTCTCCAGTTGATGAGATCACAGGGGTATTTGTGAGTATAGTTACTTAGAAATTAGTTTTCTGCTTTGAAAACCTCACTTAACTATCGTCACAAACCAAATGCAGATGACTGCCCCTTGGATTCTAAACTTTTAGACTTAATTGCATAGGGATTCTTCATTCTCGTTTCTTGGCCTTTTGTAACTTTAGCTAGACGTGACCAATTTTTTTTTTTTTACTTTTTCATTGAAATGATTTACAATATTTAATTTAGAAATTAATCATAAGCCAATCATTGTAACATTTCTTATGAATGTTTTTCTTCATCAGAGTGCTCTGCAGAACATTTTATAAATATATCTTGGAAACATCAGATAGATAAAAATATGTTCTCTTTGTACAAGAATTTGCTGTTGTACGATTTAAGGTCTATATTTTTCTCATATCATTATAGCTTTTAAGATGTCCTTCTGATACTTTTTATTATAAAGTTAAAGTGTACTTCTGAGAAAGCTAGATTTTTGTGGTGTTTTTTCCCCCTGACTTTTTCAAGGCAAAGTGGTGCAGTGTGGTTAGTGTTGGGCCTGGAGTTGGAAGACCAAGTTTGAATCCTTCCTCAGGCACTTATTAGCTGTGAGAACCTGGGCAAATCCCCTGACCTCTTTGAGCCTCTGCAGTCTCACTTACAAAAGGAGAATATTAACAGAACCTACCTCTCAGAGGTGTTGTGAAGGTAAAGGAGGCAGCAGTCATAAAAGTGCTTCACAAACCTCAGAGCACCATGTCAGTATTTCCATGACTGCTACTGTAAATTGCATTCATATAGACCAGTACTGTTTGTATAATTTGGAGGAAGAATGGCCAACAAGTTCTTTACTTGCCAGCTTGATTTGGTGTAGAGGAATTGGGAATGGGACCTGCGATGGGAACTCTCTCTACTAATGCAGGGTATTACCTGTCCTGAAATATATAATCTGAGAGTGACTTAGAATACTGAGGTGAAGTGATTTCCTAGGGTCATCCTGCCACCCTGTCAGATGTAGTATTTGAATCCAGGTCTTTCTGACTTTAAGGCAGTAAAGCCAAAAAGCTACATAAATAAGGCATAATAAAATATAAGGCTGGAGTTTGAACCCTGGGTCCAGGAGTATCACTCCATCAGTTGCATTAGTCAGGGAGCCTTGATTAATATAAACTATTGTAATTTGTCATGTCTTTTATTAGACTTCTTTTGTTACTCTGCTTTTTGTTTTATCAAGTTACACTGCTGTTTCTTTTGTATTATTTTCATTCCTTTTTTTTTAAATAAAAGTTCAAGAGATGCTTGGATATTTTAGAGTGGCTCATTAGATAACTAAAATGTAATTAACCTGTTTTTTTTAGATGCATCTAAGAAGCATACCCAAGAAAATTCCCACTGGAAGGATGATAATGATGCAGTAAGAACTACAGATGAACTAGTGAACAGGTTAGAGTTTAATTTGCTTTTTCATTTTATTCATGATTTTAGGACTTTTTCTAAGGCAGTTTTTTAAATTATGGTGTCATCTTCTAATCCACTTAAATAATTTTTGAATGTCATCACACATTGGGAAAAAAGATTTAATGTTTAATGTTTCTTGTATATGAGGGGATATTTTTTCCTGTTATTTTACCATAACATAGAAGTGGGTTATTTATAATGAAGGATATGATTTTCCTTTTTGAGGTGTTGAATACAAATTCTAATGGGTAGTTTGTTTATATATGCATTTTTTAAACTACTCTGTATCTTGGTAACATTCAGAAATTTCTGATTAATCTGCTAGTTATGTTTGTGATTAGTGCACTTAATTGCCTGATGTTTATGATTAGAAGGTTTTCTTTGAATAGGAAAATCCAATTAATTGGGTTTTGATTATATGCAAATAGCTTATTGGCTGAGAGGTCAACCATAGATGAGAAAGCAGCACATCTTTGTGTAGAATCTGATCTGATAACTTAGAAGCAAAATAATGAAGTGTTCTACTAAGACTTGATTTTAGAGTGATTTTAAAAGATTTAAAATTTAGTTTAGTTTAAAAACTTTTAAAATATCTTAAAAATTGTTGCTTCTTTCCTCTCCATTAATTGGCGAGAGGGCACCACCTGCCCACACTTCTTGTATTTTTGGTATATCTGATTATAGTGAAGAAGAAAATAATTACTTTGTTTTAAAAGATCTTATATTGGTATGAGTGATTCGTGGGGAGAGTAAGCTAGATACACAAGTCCACGCCCATAATGATGAACTCTCTTGGGATCTCAGCATTCTGTATTGTAAGATTTTGCTTTGACCAGTTGTGCTAACAATCCTTTTCCTATTCTAAGTTGGAAGTGAAACAGCTGATATCTGTACACAAATAAAAATGAGCATTTATGTAGTGCTTTAAGGTTTGTAAAACACTGAAACATATCTATTTTTTTCCTCACAACAACCCTGAGAACAATGTTATCCCCATTTTGCAATGAAGAAACTGAGGCAAAAAGAGGTTGAGGGACTTGCTTAGGGTTACACAGCTAGCAGGTGTCTGAAGCCAAATTTGAACTCCAGTCTGAATTCAGGGTCATATCTGCATCCATTGTGTGACCAGCTTCAGATGAGATGTGCTTTGAGATTGTAATGGGGGAAATGAGAGATGTTTGGCACATCTTCAAATGGCCATCACTTTGCTACACCAAATTGCCATGTTTCCTTCTGTGTGGTGAGTAGTTTGAAAAGGGTTTTTTTACCCTTAGGATGTTAGGTCCTTGATAGGAATTGAAAGCTAATTGGTTTTTTATGGCAGAATAGAAAAATTATGGAGTGCTGTTACAGCCACAACCAGCACTTGACTCAATGTCTCTTACGTAACTGGTATTTAATAAATATTAGAGGAAAAGAATTGAGAGGAACTCTCTTAGCCTAGAGTGCAATCTGTACCCATCAGGTGTTCTCTTATATATAATTCCAATAGGTCTGTCTTAAGAACAGACAAGACAAAATTTTGTATTGATTCAAAAAGTATTTGTTAAAGTGCCCAGTAAATTTAAGGTATGAACTCTAGGAGACATCAGAATTTTGTTTAGTTGTGGTAGTATTTTACATTGTCAAATTGAATTTTTAAATATAACAAAATATAATAGGATCTTCTGTTCCATAATGAAAATTGTCTTTGTTGAGATGGTAGGACAGGCACATGGATTTTCTTCACAATATTTTTATGAGCATAAGCTATGATATGAGGTCCATGATTTTTTGCAAGCATTTAGAATCCAGTCCTTTCAGGTGTTTTGAATCACTCTTCTGTAAAAAAATCATTTGATTAAATATTAACACAATGCCACTTTATAAGTTCTCCTAAAATTAGATGTCTTCTGTGCATTTACTGGAGTTGTAGAAGATTCCTTGAAAGACAGTGAGATGTGTGTAGACTGGGGTTTTCCATTGTCATGGACAATCCAAATGTACGAAATCGTAGATGGTGAGGTCCTTTAAATGTTCTTTGTGGATTATAATTGTTCTGATTGCCACAGACTTCCGAACATTGTAGATACTCCAATAAGATCTCTAAGCATTCAAGAGTTGGACTGAACCCCACCACAGGTAGATAAAATTGTATGGCTAACTCAGGGGGTTATTTTGTCAGTACTTTGTTCAAGGAGAGAGTATTCAGACTGAATTAAACCCATAATTAGGTTGAAGATAGCAAATTGAATTGCCTTTGCAGAGATAGTACTTTTAGCAACCCCAAACTTCTCCTTAAATTAGAAGCCCACTTTTTTTCTCCCTAAACAAAAAAAGAGATGATTGTGCAAACACTGTACTCAGCCACAACAAATCAGTAAGTCCAGCATGTCAAGAATGTCCATGGGACATAGCTAAGTGAATTGATGTTGGGCAGATAAAGATACTGCATTAAAAGGTGGAATGTGTTGTGTTAAGGAGGATTCATATAGTGCTAAGAGTCCCTCCCTGTGTCAAATGGTAGTGTTCTGGATCAAGTGGGAGAACTGGGAGAGCGTGTGCAGTCCTGGACGACAGCACGCTGAGAGGTTCAACCAGGTATGAGTAGAGGTCTGGTATTCCACATCTCTGGGAGGTGATGTAGTAGGAAGAGCATTGGACAGGAAGATCTGAATGAAACTACTCCCGGTGATGCTTATTAGTGGCTGTATGTTACTGTAGGAATATTACTCATCTCTCTTTAGCCATAGTTTTCTCATTTTTTAATGAGTACCTGCCTTGTAGGGATCAGATGAGGTAACAGTACTTTGGAACCTTTTAAAGCCTGTACTATGCTAAAGTGTTATTATATTCTCATCTTTCTCTTGTGCTTTTAACCTGTGCTTTTGTTTCTTCCTTCATCTTGCTCTCATGGTAAAGTGGAATTTGACAATCTGGTGCTAAAACCTAGAGCAAGGCTCATCTTTTTTTATGGTTAGTATTCTTCCACTGATACTGTATAGCTGAGTTTTATGGCATGTTCCATTCTCTGACCCAAAGGACAGTGAAGAGGGACACAGTAGGCAGGAGTATATTGCAATGACTTACTAATGAAAAGTTATACAGGAGCAGTAGCATAAAGGATTTTATCAGAGTAGTTGGTTAACAGAAAAGATGTGGACCATTGATAGAATGAAGAATAACCATTGGACTTCATTGGTATCTAAGCAATATCAAAATCTATAAGGTGCATGAGAAGGTTGTGTGGGTGGTGGATGGTAGCATTAAGGGAAGAAAAGATCCAGTGCTAGAATATTGGAAAATATCCATGTTTAAGGCTTTGGGGGGAGATAAGGCACCAGCCTGAGACAGTGTAAAGGATTAGAGAGCTTTGTTGGAGACAAGTATTTGTTCTCACTCTTTGTGTCGAATGGTCTTTGTTCCAAATGAAAATAAATATAAACTGCAGTAAACAAAATTTCATTCTGGGAGGCTGATACACAGTTAGAGCAGAATTAGTGCTCTAGTTGTCACAAGCTCTCCCAAGATAAAACTGCCTTTTGATGACCGGGACGAATTGAGAGAAATCGTAACGGACAGATACGGGGCAGACATATTCTTTGTAGTACGTAACAGTGTAAAGTGTAAGTAAAACTGTTTTTAAATTGACATTTGGTGTTGTTTCCTCCTTTAGGGTTACGGTCCTTCCAGTGCAGTCAGATGCAACGTCTGATAGTAGCAGTGTTATGTTGCTTGAAAAGGTATATTTTAAAACAATTTTGGCTTAACCACAGTATTTTCATAAAATCTTCAGTTTTGCATGGGACTTCAGTGGTCATCTGGCCAACTTCTCCCCAAATATGAATCCCATTTACAAGATCCCTGATGAATTGGTTATCTAGCCTTTGCTTGAATGCTTTTGGTAATGGAAAACTCGCATTACCTCACAAAGCAATCTATTCAGTTTTAAGACTAGATCTTATTGCTAAAAAGTGTATTTCTTTTTTGTTGTCCTGAAGACAGATTTAATTCCTCCTCAGTTATTGTCTCACTGAAGCGCTCTTTTTCTTTCAACTGCACATTCTCAGTTCCTTCAACTGATCCTTGTGTGGAACATCCTCGTTATCCTCTTGGGCGTGTTTTACCAGTGACCTTTTTAAAATGTAGTACCCAAAACTAGACACAATACTCTATTTGTCAGACCAGCTAGTCAGTATGTATTCAGTAAGTGCCTATTATGTATCAGGTACCGTGCCATGTGCCAGTGTACTGTACACCTACATTATAGCCATTAAACCTATGTTATGCAAATCAATCAGCAAACATTTAAAGTGCCCATTATGTGCATTAGCTCTTTTAGCTAGAACATTATGTTACTGAATCCTTTTAAGTATGTAATTTACCAAGCCTGACTGTTCTTTACATATCCCTCTCCCATCCTGGATTTTTATGTGTATTTTTTTTAAATTCACATTTAAGCTAAACCATTATATCCTATTGAGATATTTTTGGGTGCTTTCTATCATTCTGCATCTCGGTCTTTTTAGCTCAATTTTATCTTCATATTTGATCAGTTTTGCCATGTATACTTTCATCCAAGTCATTGATTAAAATGTGTGAAACTAGTCTTTAGACAAAGTTCTGATTCCATTAGATACTTTACACTGATCAAAACTCCTTGTATCCGTCAGTTATGGTTAATGAGTTCCAATACCACCCAGTAGTGCTGCCATCCAACATATTTCCATGTAGTTCAAAAGACTATCATGAATGACTTTTAAAAAAGGTCTTATTAAAATCTAAACTGATAATCTCCTGTACCATGTTTAGTAAATTTAACAAAAAAGCATGATAGTAGTTTTTTCTGCTTTGTTGATGTCTTTTTAAATGACCAGTCATTCCAAGTGTACTCAACTCATCTTGTCCCTCTTCCTTCTTCCCTGACCCTTGAGCCTTTCCTTTTAAGACAGAAAAAGCGTCAAGTACACGGCATTTTTCTAGCCATTAGCTCCCATCAGTCTAAGGAATAGAAGGTGGTGTATTTTAAGGCTCCTACTTTGACTTCAATTTTTTTTCTATGACAAAAGGTGCTGCTGTGAATATTATGACATATATGGCAGCTCAGTTTCTATCTTTAACTCCCTTAGGGTATATACCTAATATTGGGGCCTCCAAGTCAAAGAATGAACAATTTGGTGACCTGACCTATGTAGTTCCACATTTCTCGGTGTAGTGGTAACAGTTCACAGCTCTGAAGTCCTTTTGGTATCATCTTTTCTTCATAGATGTATCTACTAGTTAACAAAGTTCAGGAGGCTCTGCATCAAATTCAGAATTTGTACTGTACGGAAATAATAGGTCATCTGATTTATTTCAGAGCAAAAGGTAGTGTAGCTAATAACCACATAGAATAATTAGAATGTGAACATATTTCTCATTTTCCTCCAGTTTAAAATACACAGAATTGCTACATCAGCTAATTTTTCTCTTAAACTGACATGACTTCGTTCATGATGCATCGCTAATGAAAAAAATATGTGATATGCTAATCTATTTGTCAGTACGATGAAGGGAATGAGTAAAACTATAAACATGTAATGTTTTTGTCTCCTTTAGGATGTGAAGACTCTTAGAGATAAAGAACAGCCAATTTCTAAAAGCAAAAGAAAAATCAAAATGGACACATCTCAATCACTGTCAGCTCAGAAGAACAGAGAGAATTGTGTACTTTCAACACCAGTACTAGATCCTTTCAAAAAAGAAGTAGATCATTTGGCAGAGGAGGTGAGGGAAAATCTTTGTTAATAAGCCTTTATTGAATGTCTGTAGTAATGTGCTAGGTGCTATTGGCTAATGTAAGTATGATACAGTCTCTACTCTTGAGTGGCTTATGTGCTGTTTCAGGAAACTCAATTTATACTTTTAAACTTTTAAAATGATAGCATATCATTTAGTGATTTTCAAAAGTGGTATAAATAAATATGATAGGAATTTAGAGGATGAAAGATAATGTAAGTTAGAATGGTTGGGGTAGGTGTGACAAGTAGCGCTCATCTGGCCTTAAGGGATAGGTAAGATTTGAGGAGATAAGAGTTAGACTTATTAATGTCTGGCAAGGTAGTGGAGAAAATACTTCTTATGGAGTCAAGACCTGGGTTTGACCCCCAGTATGACCCATTTTCTGCCTGTGTGACTTGGGGTAAATCACTTAACTTTTCTGGGTTTGAATTTCCTCATTTAAAAAAATGTCTTAGTGATGCTTTTTTTTTTTAATACTACAGTTTTTCTTAGTTACTACTCAGAGCCCTCCCTTGTAACAAATAAAAAGTTAATCAAAACCAGTTAATACAGAAACTAAAATCGGACAGCATGTGCAAGATTTCACACTTGGAGTCTTTTGAGTGTGAGCCAACTACCGTAGAGCTTAACAAAGTATTCATAAATGCATCAATACTCTGAAACCAAGATTGGTCATTGTATTTAATCTCATTTCTGATATATTTTAGTGTTGGTTTTTTTTTTTACATTATTTTAGTTAGTATGATGTTGGAAGAAGGACCACTTTGTTAAAGATAAAGTAGTTTTATGCGTGTTGACTTAGAGACATTAGAAAGGCATCCATTCTTAGGTAGCTAACAATGAGAGAAGGGCATTGAATAGATTGGTAGACCTAGAATCAAGAAGCCCTGAGTTCAAACCAGGTCACAGACACTTGTTAGCTGTGTGACCCTAGCCAAGTTGTTTAACCTCTTGTTTACCTCAGTTTTCTCATTATATGAAATAAAATTTAATTCTAGGTTTGAAATGTTGATCATTAATATTATCTAAGAAACAGAAACAATTGAGAATATTTGCTCTTGATTCCTCCTTTACTTTCTCTAGGTCCTTTTTTTCTTTTACTTTCAGTCACACCCTGGATCTTTTTTTTTTTCTTAAATCTTATTTTTTGTCACTATTTAATCTCCTAGAGTTATTATAAGGATCAAATGAAATAGTATTTGTTGGAAGTGCTTAGAAACTATGTGCTTGGCACATAGTTGGTGCTATATAGGTAAATGTTAATTCCTTTACCCCCTATGGATGAAGAGAATAGCCAATGAAGGAGATTGACAATCACTTTAACATTTGTTGAACACCTATGTTTACATGTTTTTCCTTTAATAAGTTTTCTAATCACGGCTAGAAGAGAATGAAATAGGGAAGAGACCAAACGTCAGAATAATTTTTTTTTTAAATCCAGAGCATGACTGAAAAGATAGGAAATAAAGGGAGAGGAAGTAATGAAGAAACTGAGAGCAAACGCTCTCAGCTGTTTTTTCTTAGATAGTGTTAATGAGCAGCATTCTAACCCTGTACTTAATTGCCAGATACATTGTTGTTTCCATGCACATCGTTTAGTTATGTTGATGATCCTTTAACCTGAGGCCTTCTTGGTAGCCTTCCTCTATACGCAGAAGCCCAGCATTGTGGGGCATTTATTCAGATTCTTATCTGAGGCTTCACCAGCAATATTTCCCTCTACCAACTTACCAATTTGATGCCAAAGGCATGTGATGAAACAGAACAGCACAGTAATTACATGAAATGAGTCAGATATCAACCACTCTCAGCACTCATTCTTAAATTTTCTGCCACCCTTAGCAGCTTCTCTGATTAATTGCTCAGGTACTTTTATAGTAGAATAGGGACAGATCCATTCACTTGTTGAAAGATACTAGGGAAATTCATCAATGAGAGTCTTGGGAGCATTGATTTCTTTCTTGGCAGAGCAAGTGGAGCACACTGCCCAGGTCACTGCTGTGGCAGCGTAGGTTTTGTTAATCCTTCTCTGGTTCTACAGGATGGATTGTGTTGACCCCTTCTGGCACCACCCAGTGCTTCTGTTGAACACATTATCCTTTGTAAACACCTGCTTTGTTCTAGGAGTTGTGCTTGGAGTTAATTTAAAATAGGAAGTCATATTCATTTAGGTGGGAGATAAACCTGTGCACACGGGCAGTATATATGCTCAGTGTAAAAAGTAATTTCAGGAGGGAGAAAACACCAGTAAAGGATGCTGGTCCCTGAACTGTGCTTGGACAGATTCTGTGATGGAGATGAGGTTTGCGATCTCATCTGAGGATATCACTTCTCAGCTGAAAAGATTGGGGCTATCTGTCCCCAGCTACCTGTTTTTCCCTACTACATGTCAGATCACACCTCTATATAGAGATCTAGCAGGGAAATTGCAGGTTTAAAGAGTGGCAAACTTGAGTGACTTTATGGGTATAGAAACGGCTTTCCAGAAGGATTGGGGGTCAGCTCGTAGGTCTGTCAGCAGTATGTGAATACGGTTGTTCTCTGCAGTCTTTACAACTGTTCTTTTTTGTCATCGTGGGCACTACAAGTCTTCCTTTGATCTAGGGTTGCAGCCTCAGTCAGCCTTGTCTCTTTTTCCCTCATATTCAATCATTTTCGACATTTTGCTGATTTTGCCTACACAACACAATTCTCACCTGGCTTATTCTTTTCATTTCTACAGCCACCACGCAGTCATTGTTACTTCTTGCCCAGACTATTGCAGTGGCCTCCTAATGGGTCTCCCTGTAGCCAGTTTTTACTGGCTCCAATCTCTCTTTCACATGGGAATTCTCAAAGCATAGGTCTAACTGTAGTACTCCCTTGCTTCAGGAAGCTTTAGTTTAAAATACTAACTCTTCCTTCTTGTTTAAAGATTTTCTGGCTTTTGCCCACCTTTCCCAGTTTATATACACTATTCTTTCCTACACATCCTTCAGTGAAATTGGTCTGCTTTCTGTTCCATTTGCCCTTTCTGCCTTTGCTCCCGTGGGCTCATTCTTCTGCCTCTGACTCCATTCTTATTTCCACCTCATAAAATTCTTGACTACTTTCAAGACTCGGCTTGTGTTCTTCCTTCTGTAGGAGCTTGTCCTGCTTTCTTCTGTCTTTACTTCCGTGGTCTTCCAAAATCAGTTTGTTTCTACTTTGTAAATGTGTTACTTCTTGCCCTACTCCTGCAGTGGGATGTAGAACCTTGATGGCAGGGACAAAGGTGTTTGCATCTTCAGCACCTAACAGTGTCTAGTGTGTAGTGGGGAGTTACTAAGTTCTTGTTGTTTTGTGTTATCGTAGACTTAGAACTGGAAAAGGACTTTGGTCACATGTACAAAGATATATGGAGAAAGGGACAGAAGTAGGATGAAAATAATGTAGCTTCATGGAAATCAGTAGAATTAGAGAAAGAAGGAGTTGGGAGGTGTGGGCAGTATCACATGCTATCAAGAGGTCCGGAAAAGTTACAACAGAAAAATTTCTTGCGGTGATAATCATGGAGAGAACAGTTTTAGTAGAGTGGCTAGGATGTAAACTGTAGTTTAGATTGTTAGGAGATTGGATAGTAAATAAATTTAGGTAGCAAGGAGAGATTATTCACTTAAAAATTTTGGCAACAAAAAGAAAACAGGATGAAACAAGATGAAAGATAGAGCATAAATTTTTTTCTTAATTAGGAAGGATTTGTTTATATTTGAAGCAGATGGTACTAATTAGTTTGGAAGGAAGTGAGAACATACAGAAGAGGAAGAGGATACTCCTGGGAACCAAGGTCTTTTGGGATTTGGGGGAGAGGATGAGAGCTAGAACTTTTGTGGAGGCCTTGGAGTAAAGAAAGGGGATACCTCTTCCACTGCAAGTCCAGGAAAGGAGAATGTCAAGTATAGAGAGTAGAGTTATTTTTAGAAAGGAATTATGAAAATAAGGAAAGGAATAAATTGAACAGAACTTTTGCTACATGGAAGGTGGTCAAATGTTCTGTGATCTTCTGTTACCCTCATTTTATTTCCTCTTTCTTTGAAATTTATACTGGGGTAGTCTTTCCATACCTGCGGGACACCTATCGTTAGGGGCTCCTGCGGGGAAGAGGAGGTTGTGCCTTTCTAGTTAGATTTCTGTGACTTAGAACTATTTTTCCTCTTACATAAATCTCTTCGGAGGCTTTACCTCTCCTTTCTTTCCTAACCTTAACCCTTCACCTTGTTTTGAGTCAAAGACTCAGATATTTGTTTCTTATTTTCTAGCACATTTGACATTTTAGTTAACATGAAAATATTAATTACCTTATCTTTATTTTAATAGAAATTTATTTATTTAACTTTTTACATTCATTTTCACAAAATTTTGGGTTCCAAAATTTTCTCCCCATTTGTCCTGTCCCCCCACCCCAGTACACTGAGCATTCTAATTTCCCATATCACCAGTCTGCCCTCTCTTCTTTCATCCCTCCCTTCCCTTACCCCATTTTCTCTTGTGTCCTGTAGGGCCAGATAACTTTCTGTTCCCCATTACTTGTATTTCTTATTTCCTAGTAGCAAGAACAATACTCAACAGTTGGTCCTAAA
>CM053769.1:18804407-18833374 GCA_028658325.1 Potorous gilbertii | reverse complement strand
AAAAGAAATGAGAGAGATGCAAGAAAAGCATGAAAAATGGGTCCATACCTTAATAAAGGAGGCCCAAAAAAATGCTGAAGAAAATAGCACCTTGAAAAATAGGCTAACTCAATTGGCAAAAGAGGTTCAAAAAGCCAATGAGGAGACTTCTGTTTATGATTACCTTGAAATGACTAGTCCTGCAAAACACAAATATTTTCAATGTCAGTGAAGCTTGGCCTTGGAATGCAACTTTGTATTTATACATGCCAGCACCAGAAATGAAATAATTAATGGCAAAATTTCAGTCTCCATTCAAGGAGCTACCAAGCTTTTTCTGGGAATTCTAATTTGAATGGTTGCCTTGAGTCTAATCTTAGCTGTTTAATTTTATTGTTTGTCAGATTCCCTTTATTCCAGGTATATGGATGAAGAGGAGAAGTTATCAAGTATTCTCTTTGAGAGTGGTGACAGATAATGTTGAAAAAGAAAAGAGAGAAATCCTGACTTTTCTTTTCATTTCTGGCAAGTCATATTTAGGTGTCTCAGGACTTCAAAGATCTGTGATTTCCTGTATACACTGACCCAGCTCCAGACCTCTCCAAAATTTAGGGGAAGTGAATTTGGTCAGGGTTATGCAGGAAGTATCTGAAGCAGGACTTGAATGCAGGTCCTCCAGGCTCTAGACCCAGTACTCTATACCACATTTATGGACTGTTAGAAGTCACTTTAGAGATAACCTCAATGAACTCTGCCATTTTATAGATGAGGACATTCGTCCACAGAGATAAAATGGTTTCTCAAAGTCTCCCAACAAAATAGTGGTAAAGCAGAAATTAGAACCTGAGGCTTATGAGTTACACCCAGCTCATGCTTCCATACTCTGCTAATTCCTTGGATTGTGAACCATTGGATGGAGACTGTCTTTCAAATACACTCATAGACATCTAAATTCCATTCAAATGTTTGTTCAGTAATTGTCATTGACTGGTTAACTGTCTCATCAAAAGGTGTTTTTGAGCAATGTATTGTCTGCAACTAATAATACTTTATTTTTAAAAAATACAAATTCCCTCTCTCCCCCAATCCCTTCCTTGATCCATTGAGAAGGCAAGAAGAACAAAACCCATTACAAATATGTATGGACATGAAAAATAAAATTTTGCATTTGTTATGTTCAAAAGAAAGAAAAAAAGAAAGAGCTAAAAAGAAAAGAAAATATGCTTCAGTCTATACTCTTGAGTTCATCAGTTCTGTATCTGAAGGTAGACTGCATTTTTCACCATGAGTCTTTTTGAAGTGTGATGAATCATTTTGTTGGTCAGTTACGAAGTCTTTCACAGTTCATTATATTAATAATATTACTGATACTGTGTAAATTGTTTTCCTGGTCCTACTCACTTCACTTTGCATCAGTTCACATAAGTCTTACTAGGACTAATAATATTTTTAATCATTCCACCCAACTCACTGTTTGAAATGGGGGAACTGGAATATTCCTGGGTCTTAAATGCTATTTCTGAGTTTACCTTTTACCACCATCACTCAATAACCTCCCTTTTGATGTTCATTCAATCCATATTTACAATTGAAATTCTTTTATCTGTTGTTTACCAACCTCCAGGAAGAGGTCCTTCTAGGTCCTTGGGTACAACCTTTTGACTGAGTCCAGGTTTTACAGAACAAATCCTTTTTTTATGAGGATTTGTTATGTGAAGTTTGGATTCAGTCAAAGGGATGCATTTGAGGACCTAGAGGGCCACATGGGACTTGAGGCCACAGGTTCCCCACCCCTGCTACCTTTCCTTTCTTTTCCTCAATGAGTTCAGTGCCTGGCTCACAGTCTGTCTCCTATCCAACTCATGCCTTCATATGAGGGGAGTTCAACATAAATATTTATAATCCCTCAAACAATCTAACCTCACAGTTCCCTATTTATCCATTTCCCATGACCTCTTTCTCCATTCTTCCTCATCTATATACAGAGATGGTCACATATGATATAGACCTTGCTGTCAATTAGATTATATTTTACTGAGGGGAAATAAGGCATATCCCTGGATAAATATATTTTATAAAAAAAGTTTTATAGTTTAATGTAGTCAAAATTATCCATCTTGCATTTCAAAATGCATTCTATCGTTTCTTTAGAAAAAAATTCTTCTCCTCTCCATAAATCTGATAAATACATAACATCACTATAGTGAAAATATGCTCAATAGGAAAGTATATGTCGAACCTATACAAAATTGTATGCTGTCATGGGGAGGGAGGGGGGTAGGGGGGGTAGGTGTGGGGGTATAAAATCTTAATTTTAAGTAAGTGATTGTAGAACATTTATAAATAAATAAAATAAAAAATTAAAAAAAAAAGTTTTATAGAAAATTCCTCTTCAGATCCTACTTGCCAATACAGCAGATTAACATGTATGACTAATTTGACAGTTGCCTGAACTCTTTTTCCTTTTCTTAAGTGTTGGGCTCTGTTCACAAATTGCTCATTTCTGTTGTGGGTCTAAAGCATAAGTGTTAAGGTTTTGTTGTTTGGTTTTTTTCTCCCATAGTTTGAAATCACAAAGACATTCTTGAATAGGGTGCTTGGAGGCATAAAAGAAAATACCTTGAAGTCAGCATATATTTATAACTATATATCCCAAAAGCTATACTTTTATTAAGAAGTAACAGAAAGATGAAAAACCTCCATCTCATCAAGGCTAGAACAAAGTGTCTTCTATATTATCTCAGAGAAAAGAAACACCATTACTATTTTTGGTCACAGGAAACTAACTCATTGAAGTAGATCATGAGGCATTTAAAATACAAAAATCTAATATTTTATTTCTTCCAGAATCACAAAACTGATAAAACAACAACTTTTATAGACAGATATGAGTAGAATAAGAAAGTCTACAAGTCACAGATCTATCTCCTCCAGCAATCTCTTCTCAAAAAAACAACCCTATTACCCTTTTCTGGTGACAATTGCTTTTTAAAGAAAGTCGATAGAGAACACAATTCAATTTATAGGAAAAAAATTAGAATGCTAATATCTCTTTATAGATGGAGAGCTATATTCCAGTTATTTTAGCCAAATTGCAAAATTCTATATGTACAGGGCTTCTTTTCTAGGTCTTGTATAAAAACATTGAAAATGCTTTATTCTTAGTTATCTTGACTCTAAATTTGGAATTAATTTCTTCAGTTGTGCCATTGAGTTGGTGTCCATGCAGTACTATTTGGAGATATCTCCGTTTGTAGATACTCATGTCCTGGCCTATTAAGTTCCCTATAGCTAAATGGGAACACAAAATGTTCCTTGGCCATCTTACATTTTAGATATCACAACTCATTTCAGTTCAGCAAACGTTTTATTTTTTAAGCTCCTATTGTGTGCCAGAAACTCACAATAAGACAATTTAAAAAAATCACCCTGTACCTTCACTCTGTGAGTTTACATTCTCTTCAACATGTTCCTTCTAATGAACATAGACTACCATGAGGATGATCATTTATATAGTGCTTTATAATGTGCAAAGCTCTTTACAGAGTTATCTCATGTGCTACAATAATTAGGGAACTGACCTCAAAGTTAAAGATCTGGCTTCAAATCCGGTCTGATCCACTTTCTACTCAAGTTAGTAGGACAAGTCACTTAATCTCCCACTACCCTCAGGCGACTCTCTAAGACTCTAAGTTGAAGGGCCAGGGCTGGTTGTTGATTTGAATCCACAGAAAGTGTCTCTTCACCAGGGGTTCCCTACATCAAGGAAATCACAGGTGTGATCTAAAAAGACACAAATCCTCACAATCCCTCAGGGACTTGGGTGCTGCAAGTCATATTAGCCACATTCTGCAAATGAGGAAACAAAGGTTCAACTAGGAAATGACTTGCCCATAGTCAGAGAATCAGTCATAAAATTTCAGAGATGGAAGAGAACTCAATGATTAGTCCAACCAATGACTGAAAAACAATTCTTTTTACAGCAAACCCAGCAAAGGGTCAAACTAGACTTTGCTTGAAAACCTCCAGTGAACGAGATTTCTATACCTCCTAAAGCAGCCCAGTCCACTTTTTGGCTGACCCAATTAGAAAATTTTGACTTAAATCAATACTAAATTTGGTTTTTGAGGGTCCCATCCATTGTTGTGTTACCTCTCCTGCAGAGTTGTTGTAAGGGTCAAATAAAATGATATATTTGAAGTACATTGCAAACCTTAAAATGTTTATTATTACTATGTATAATAAACATAAATGTCTACTACTATTAGTATTTTCTTATCTATAAGTTAGATGAAGTTCAGATAGAAATGATTGGATCAGGGATAATCCTATGTTTGCTGTTTTATACTTAATGTCCAATGAACCACTGGACTGATAAATAGAATATTTTTGTAAATGAATGAGAATGTTAGTGTAAAGAGGTAGATCAGTGGAATAGGTTTGGTACTCAAGACACAGTAGTCAACAAACATAGCAAGCTACTGTTTGATAAACCCAAGGACTCCGGCTTTTGGGATAAGAACTCACTGTTTGACAAAAATTGCTGGGAAAGCTGGATAACAGTGTGGCAGAAACTGAGCATAGACCAATGCCTGACACTGTACACAAGAATGAAGTCTAAATGGATACATGATCTAGGTATAAAAATTGATACTGTAAACAAATTAGGGGAGAAAGGAATAGTGTATTTGTCAAATTTATGGAAAATGGAGAAATTTATGACCAAAGAAGAGATAGAGAACATTATGAAGTACAAAATGGATAATTTTGATTTTATTAAATTGAAATTTTTTGCCCAAACAAACCCAATGCAACCAGGAGTAGGAGAGAAGCAGAAAACTTCTCGCAACTAGTATCTGTGATAAAGCCCTCATTTCTAAAATATTTAGACAACTGAGTTAAATTTATAAGAATACATGTCATTCCCCAATTGACAAATGGTCAAAGGATATGAACAGGCAGTTTTCAGAGGAAGAAATTAAAGCTATCTATAGTCATATGAAAAAAATGCTCTAAATCACTATTGATTAGAGAGATGCAAATCAAAACAACTCTGAGGTACCACATCACACCTATCAGATTGACTAAGATGACAAAATAGGAAGATGATAAATGTTGGAGAAGATGTGGGAGAGTTGGAACACTAATTCATTGTTGGTGGAGCTGTGAGCTGATCCAACCATTCTGGAGAACAATTTGAAACTATGACCAAAGGGCTACAAAAATGTGCATACCTTTTGACCCAGCAATACTGCTTCTAGGGCTGTATCCCCAAGAGATCAGAAAAATGGGAAAGGATCCCACATAATATTTATAGCAGCTCTCTTTGTGGTGGTCAAGAACTGGAAATCAGGGCGATGCCCATCAATTTGGGAATGGCTGAATAAGCTGTGGTATATGAATGTAATGGAATACTATTGTGCTATAAGAAATGATGAACAGGAAGATTTCAGAGAGGCCTGGAAGGACTTACATGAACTGAGTGAATATATGAGTGAAAGGAGCAGAACCAGGAGAACTTTGTATACAGAAACAACCACAGTGTGTGTGAGGAATATTTCTGGTAGACTTAGTCCTTCACAGCAATGCAAGGACCTAAAAAATTCCCAGTGAACTTTTGAGGCAAAGTGCCTTCCACATCCAGAGAAAGAACTACAGAATTGGATCGTAGAATGAAGCAGACCATTTTCTCTTGTGTTGTGTTTTGTTTTGTTTTATAGTTTCTCCCATTCATTTTAATTCTTCTATGCAACATGACTAAGGTGAAGATGTATTTAATAAGAATGTATGTGTAGAAGCTATATAAGATTGCATGCTGTTGTGGGGAAGGAAGGGGGAAGGAGGGAGAGGGGAAAAATCTAAGATATATGGAAGTGATTGTAGAAAATTGAAAACGAATAAAATAATTTTAAAAAATAAAGTGATTGTTAACCCTTGAAAAAAAAAGACCAAATGACAGGGATGACATATTTCGTCCTGTCCTCTCATGTTCCTACTCCCAACCTCCTTTATGGTAGGTCTCTACATTTTGAGAGTTACTTATTCCACATAATTTGGAGACTATGAGTGTTCAGCATGATTCCATATAGTAAAAATGTTCTTAAATTTGTATCAAAGTTGTCCAGAAGATGGAGGACAAGACTTTTATCTGTAATGATGCTTCAGTTTCATTACATTTTATTTGTTGAATTCTCAAGGATAGTTTAGGTTTTGTTTGTGAAGAACAACAAGCCTATAGTGTATAATTTTGGTTACTTGTCCATGTCCTCCTGAGTATTTGGTAGGTGCCCTTAGTAGGTGTTACTCATACCAGTGACTTTCTACTGCAAAATCAACCACCAGCCTCCTAAAATTATGAATTTAGCTACAAGACTTAAATATTCAATTCTCAGAATCAATATTTGGTAACCAGAGGACAATAAAAGAGAAACAAATGATAAAAGGAAACCAGGGACTTGAGGTCTGTCTTCAGGCTCATCTAGGCAAGCACATGTTCTTGCTGTTATGTTTGTGCAGTCATCATTGCTTTGCGATTAGGGAGAGGAAAGAAATCTGTTTACCCATACTGAAAGTCTAAAGGAGAGCTTGTATTGACGGTTTCCTACTGAAGAAAGTGCTTCAAGAAAAACCAGGAGCCTCTTCTTCCTTCTTAGAGCCCAGAGAATGGGTGATACTTCTTGGCTCAGCTGACATCCTTAAGTCACAGGGCATGTGAAAACCAGAGGAGTTCCTGGTCATGCATATTATTTAGCAAAAGGCCAAAATATATGTCCTTCCCCAAAGACTTGGGCAGGGGAGGGGTTCTCCTCACCATGGTATATTTGTTAGAAAGTGTGATTCACTGAGTAGAGGAGAAGGGAGAAATATATTTGATAATGAGGAAGATACACACACATACACGTATAAAGCAAAAGATATTGATTAAAATAAAATTTATTTAAAAAAGAAAAATCCCAAAGAATAAGAAGGCTGCAGCAAAACTACAAAGAATAAGTATTCTTTTATTTTTTTTTCTAAATTAAAAATTTCATTGATATTTTTTGTTTGACATCTATCACCTACATTTTCTAATAGAATTTTTCTTGGACCTCATCAGGGTTTGTCATGGTGGGAGCCTAGGCACTGATGATGGTGCCATGGTGTTTCCCTGCAAGTGGCAATCACATTGTCATGAGTCACTGATTCACTCCTTTTGGCAGGCATATAAGCTTGCTGATTAGAATAGTTTTGATTACAAAATGTACGCCATCTTCACTGTGCTCCCCTTCACTGTGACCACTCTAGAATAATGTGTATCCAACTTCAGTAAGCTGGTCTTCATTTGCCAGTCTTGTTTCACTCGGGGCTGCTATTTGAATGCAATACCTGTTGAGTTCTCTTGCAACAAGAGCAGTTTGTCTTTCAGTTCTACTGGATTTCGTGTTGTCTATAAGTGTGTACACATTCCATGTGCTGATGGTGTGTGGAATAATCTTTGCAAATGTTTTTGTATATTTTGTACATTTTTTTGTGTTTGGACCACAGAGTGAGATTCCTTGCCTGCCGCAGTAATCAGGTCAGGGTTGGGTAAGCAGGATATTTTTAGGGCATCTTTTCTAGCCCCTTCCTCACACTGGGAGGTGAGCAGTGTGATCCTTAAAAGACTGCTCAGACACCCAGGGGGCTGCCGAGTCCTACTGTTGCTACCAGTGAGAAATGACCCTATGGCCTGGGTTGATTATATGCAGGGTTGTGACTACAGCTCCCAGTGTATCTGCTTCATCACTTACCCGTTGCCACAGGACTTTGAGGTATAATAGTAAAATGGTAGGGGTGATGTCTTTTGATTTGTGCATAAATTGGATTTAAGTGAGGCAGAGTTGCACAAATTCATTAGCCTCACTCTCTCCTCCAGAGTCATCATAGTCCAGTGGCAGATGGCTTTGATGACTGTTGATGACTCAGGATGTAGTGGATGACCTTGGTGTCTTTGGTGTCTAACCAAGCTCTAAGCATTCCACATCACCTGCTTCAGCTGCCTTCACGTTGGAACAAATTGTTCTCATCTGCCCATTCCACCAGGGGAAGTCTTCACTTGCTGGGGGTAGACACTCCCCTAACTTACCAATGGGTTTGCGATCCCCTGGTTGCCATCGACCTGGTTTGGCCCATTTGCCAAAATGGTTTACCAGGGTGTGGCTGCTGCGCATGATACAGCTTCTTGGAGCCACAGGTGAGAGTTTATGAAAACGTAGCAACTGTTACCATCAATGTGCCAAAAGAGGACAAGCTTATCATTCAGAGTGACGTTAATGCTACAGGAAGCTCAGAATGCCAGATTTGGCAAGGAATCCTAGGGAGGAATGGAGTTGGAAACAGCAACAGCAATGATCATTTACTGCTGAAGACTTGTGCATCACATGACCTCATCACCAACACTGTTTTTTATTTACCTAAATGCAATAGAACTTCATGGATGCACCCTTGCAGCAAACACTGACAACTAATAGACTGTCAATTGTAAGGAGAAGAGACAGACAAAATATGAAAGTGACAAAGGCAATGTGTGGTGCAGAGTGCTGGACTGATCATAGATTTATCCTTTCCAAGCTAAATATTTACATTCATCAAAAGTGCCATCCCCAACACAAAATGACTACCAGAAGAATTAATGTCAGCAAATTAGAGATCTTCTCTGAGTGTGAAGTTTGTTGCTAACCTGGAGGGAAAGTTGAGCCAGCATACAGTTGGCAACAGTGGAGCAAAAAAGGCACAGGCAGTTTGCAGAGATTTGGTGTACAGCATTGCATTTGTTCATCTGGATCAGAACACTCACAACCAAAATTGGTTTGATGAAAATGATGAGGAAATTCAGAAGCTGCTAAATGAAAAACTAGAACTGCACAAGATTTACCATCAGGATAGTTCATCCACCTCTAAGAGGGCAGCATTTAATTTTGTTAAAAACAAAATACAAGCAAAACTGAGAGAGATGCAGGATTCCTGGCTCAGTAAAAAGGCAGATGAAATTCAGTTCTATGCTGATAGTAACAATCCAAAGCACTTTTATGATTCCTTGAAAGGTGTTTATGGACCAAAAATCTATGGTGCATCACAACTACTCAATGCTGATGGAGAGATGAGCTGAACACTTCCATAGTGTTCTCAACAGACCATCATCAATCAATTCTGAGACCATTGACCATTTACTTCAGGTTGAAGTCAATCCCTCCTTAGCTGAACTTGCAACTGAAGAAGAGGTCTTGAGTGCCATTAGGCTCCTTTTATGTGGCACAGCACCTGGTGCTGATTTTCTTCCAGCAGAGATTTACAAGGTAGGGGGACCATTGCTCATACAAAAGCTGACAGAAATTATCCAGGTTATATGGCAAGAGGAGGTTATCCCCCAAGAGTTCAAGGATGCTTCCATTGTTCATCTCTCTAAAGGTAAAGGCAATGATTGTCCTGCAACAATCATGGGGAGGGGGATCTCTTTCTTAGTCATTGCTGATAAGATTCTTGCTAGAGTCCTCCTTAATAGGCTGATCCTTCACCTGGAAAATGGTAACATACCTGAGAGTCAATGTGGCTTCAGAAAGGGCCGAGGAACAGTTTATATGGTGTTTGCTACCCGACCACTCCAGGAGAAACGCCAGGAGTAGAACAGAGGTCTGTACACAACTTTTGTAGATCTGACCAAGGCTTTTGACACTGTTAGACATGAGGGCTTATGGAAAATGATGTCAAAATTTGGTTGCCCAGAGAAGTTCATCAATATTGTACATCAATTTCACAATGGCATGTTTGCCCAGGTTCTGGATAGTGGACAATGCTCTCATGCCTTCCCAGTCACCAGTGGAGTGAAACAGGGCTGTGTGTTGCTCCCATGCTTTTTAGCATGATGTTTTCAGTCATGCTGTCAAATGCTTTCAATGAGGATGAACATGGCATCAAGGTCAACTACTGTAATGATGGTAAGTTCTTCAATTTGCAAGACCAAATAGAGGGAGTGTTGGTGCATGATTTTCTGTTTGCACATGATTGTGCACTCAATGCAGCCTCTGAAGCTGAGATGTAACAAAGTCTGAATCGATTCTCTGTCACTTGTGCTAATTTTGACCTAATAATAAACATCAAGAAAACACAGGTGCTCTGTCAGCCACTACCACACCATCCATACGTGGAACCATTGGTTACAACAAATGGAGAAGTTTTGAATCCTCTGGATAAGTTCACTTACCTTGGTAGTGTACTTTGCAGGGATGTACACATTGACAATGAGGTTGATGCATACATTGCCAAAGCTAGCTCAGCGTTTGGGAGGCTCTGAAGAAAAGTTTGGGAGAGAAGATATATTAGACTGACAACCAAACCGAAGGTCTACAGAGCCATTGTGCTGACCTCATTGTTGCATGCCTGTGAAACATGAACAATCTACCAACACCATTCCAGGAAAAAGAATTGCTTCCATTTGAACTATCTTAGGAAGATTCTGAGGATCACCTGGCAGGATAAGGTACCAGACACAGAAGTCCTTGCTCGAGCTAAATTGCCAAACATTCAAACTATGCTTCAGAAAGTGTAACTCCAATAGTCTGGCCAGGTTGTTTGAAAGCAAAATGTACACTTGTCAAAAAGACTATTTTATGGAGAACTCACATGGGGCAGGTGACCACATGATGGTCAGAAGAAGCAATACAAGGATACTTTCAAGGTCTCTCTGAAGAACTTTGGATTTGATTATGTGTTATTGGAGACACTGACACAGGACTGCTCAGCATGGCGTGCCCACATCAGAAAAGGTGCTGTGCTGTATGAGCAAAGTAAAATTGAGACACATAAAGTAAATGTAGGATGCGCAAATTTGGAGTATCCACCCCAAATATTCACAAGGACTATCTGTGCCCAACCTGTGGTAGAACTCATATTGGTCTGATCAACCACAGTCAGATACAGTGAAACTTTAGTTTATCATGGTGATGTCATTTTGGTCTTCTTTGAGAATGAAGGACAACAACCAACCAACCAACATTTTCTACTTCATGCCCCACCAAAGACCTTTCTCTTATAATAAAGAATGAAAAAGAGGGGAAAAAATTTCAGCAAAACTATCTAACCCACTGACCAACTCCTACATTATATGTAGAATTCTACAACCTCCTTCTCCACCTCTGCAAATAAGGGAGGGAAGGTGTCCTTATGTTTTTTACTTTGAGGCCAAGCTTGGTTGATATGACTTCATGGCATTCAATTGTTTTGTTGTCGATCTTTCCATTTACATTGTTACAGTCATTGTATATTTTACTTTTTTGGTTTTAGTTATTTCACTTTGTATTAGTTCCTATGTTTTCCACACTTCTCTCTATTCATTGTAATCATTGTTTCATACAGCATGGTAATATTCTGTTACATCTGTGGACCATAATACATTTGGCCATTTGCACACCAATGAGCATGTGTTCCCTCCCCCCATTTCTGAGTTACTACAGAAAGTGTTGCTATAAATATTTTGGTGAATATGGAACCTACAGTTTTATCATTTTAAAAAATCAAACCCCTTAGCTCCTTGGGGGTATGTGCCTCACAGTGGAATTTCCAGATCAAAGAGTGTGGACATTTTAAGTCATTTTCTTCACATCATTCTAAATTGCCTTCCAGAACAGTTAGATTAATTCACAGTTCCAGTAACAGTGTATTAGTGTGCCTGTCTTTTCAAAACTGCCAACATTGACTGTGCCCATCTTTTGCTACCTTTGACAAATTTCTGTTTGTGAAGTAATATACTTAGCAACTTAGCAAAGATATTTTCCTGACTTTCAAAGCTAGAATCTGCAAGTTTTAGGCCAGTGAGCTTTCTGTTGGAAAATTGTAAAGGGTTCTTTTTAATTAAAAAATTCACTTGCTAGAAGAAACCCCCCTGCTGGAAAACTATGAGTTTTCGAAAGTGTGAGTTCTTAGTTGTTTGATTCCTCTACAGTAACCATAATACTAAGTCTATAATAAAAGACCTTGTTATTATTTGTTTCTATCAGTGATTTTTGGTAACTTCAGCTAATTCTAACTAGGACAAGTCATTACTGGGGGAAATATTTAGGAAAGGATTGAATGAACAGTGAAATGCTCAGTTAGAAGGTATTTGGTTCTGGCAGAAATCAGGAAAGTTTTAGTTTAAAATAATCAAAACTATCCATTTTATACTTCAATGTTGCTCTCACTTTATAATATGACTTAAGGTCTGATACTCCGGAATCTAGCTCCTTCACATCTTTCCCCCCACCTCGATCCTTTGAAATTCTTGAGCCTCTACTCTTCCAAATGAACGCTGTTATTATTTTTCTGACTCAGTAAGATAATTTCTAGTGATTTAATTAGAAGGTATTATATAAGTTATGTAGATTAGTTAGGTAAAATTGTCATTTAAAAATGATATTAGCTTTACCTACCTATGCACAATAAGTATTACTTCAATTATTTAGATCTAATTTTGTATAAAAGATGTTTTGTATTTATATTTATATAGCTTCTGTGTTTCAGAAGATATACTCTTTAGGGAGTATTTTAGTTGAACTTTCTGAAAGATTTCGGGGAGGGGGAATTGTTTTGCTGTGGGCTGTAATATTTTGAAATAGATGAGCCAGTAGAAGATGACTCAGCCATAGCTGCCTACATGGGAAATATGTTGGCAAAGTCCGGTTTTCCACTTGTAGAATTTTGAGCTCCATCTAATGGCCAAACAAGAAAAATGGTTGTGGTCCAACAATACTTAGGTTTTCTAGCCAGCCCCTATCAGGGTCACTTCAATGAAGAACTGGAAAGGTCATCTAGTTCAATTCATTTCTCTTACAGATGAGAAAAATGACACAAAGAGAAATAAATTAACTTGGAATATCACAAAGAATCATCTGCAGAATTCAAACTTGAGTCTTCTGACTCCAAACCCAATACTCTTGCCACTGCAACTAGATGCACTTAGAATCAAACCCTATTAGTACTGAAAAGGACCTTAGAGAGGATTGAGTTAGAGGAAAACAGAGGCGGAGAGGGGAGAAGTGGCTTGCAGTGGGTATACATTATAAAATAGTTTATTAGCTTTTTTGTAATCAAGCAGTTAGTCTTAGAGTTGTGATTATTGTTGATCCTTTGCTCTCAGAGGACCACTACTATCACAAGAATGATGTTTTGACTTTCCTGGGAACTGAATTTAAATGAGGCCGAAGTCCTCAGTCTCACTCTTTCCCCAGAGTCACTGAGGTTATGTCAAGATAAAAGTTAAGATGTCTGATGATGGCCCAGAATGCAGTGGGTGGCCTTGGCCTTTCTAAATTAAGGCTTTTCCCAGGCCTCAGTTTATCTGAGGCAATGCCCATTCACACACACAAGTAGTAAGTGTCTGGGGCCAGATTTGAACCCAGAGAGATGTGTCTTCCTGATTCTAGGCTCAGCACTCTGTCCACTGTTATTATACCTAGCTGCCCCTTCACCTTTGTGGCCCTATTTTCTTCATTTGTAGAATAAGGCAGTTGGATTAGACTGCCTCTAAGTTCCCTCCCAGAGGAGTCTATTGTTTAAAAAATTATGAAAGAGAGAGGAGAGAAAGAGAAAGAGTTAATACAAAAGAAAGAATGTCATAGTATCATAGATCTAGGACTGAAAGAGATCTCAGAGGTCATTTAGTCCAAACTCCCTACTTTACAGATGAGGACGATGAGAATTTCAAGCATCCAGAGGTTATCATAGAAACATAGATTTAGTGCTGGGATAGTCTTGGAATTCTCCCTGGAGACAAAAGGTAAAATTGAGGAGAATAAAAGCTGTTCAGCTACTTGTTCTATTTTCATCCCATAAGATCTTTCAGCAACTCTATGACCTTACCACAAAATCAATGCTTACAAAGGATGGATGAATTCTGCGTCTTTCCTAACCTGTTTGTATTATGTGAAACCAAAGTATGTACTGTAGACATGAAAAATATCTCAGCAAGTAAATAACTACCAATAGATATGGCCTATGTTGTTCTTCTGTTTATTCTTATATAGCATATATAAGCCTATATAAGATATATTCTTGCCTAGAACTGTCATATAGAGAATGGTAAAAAGTACCTTAGAGATCAATCCCAAACCGAAGTTCACTTCCACTGTTATATATAATTATGTGGCAAATTGGTAATTGCATCTAGTTCTTGGACTCCAAGCTCTCATTTTCTCAGTGCCTTAATCAATGCTTGATGACGTGAAGTTGCTAGAGAGTGCCATCCATTCACCTTCAGAGCATCAGGGGATCATTTAGTTCAAAAGTCAGCAAGTTCCAATATGTGTGCCAGAGAGTAGATGTCAGAACATTTTTCCTGAGACACTACTTCAACTAGCGCCTGACTTGTAATACTTTGGACTAACATCATTTTCTCCAGTTTTACTTGAATTCCCCTAGACTCTCTGCCTTTGATCAGGTGACTTTGGCAAGACAGAGTAGGAGGTAAGGATTTATCTAATCAGTTGATAAATATTTAGATTTCTCTTTTAACCACCAGGTGTCACTGGCAAGGAAGCCAAGCTGAGTTATCCATCATCCCTGAATTTAGATTCCTGCCTGCACATGCCCAAAGAGCTCTCTCCTGCTTGTCTTCCTACGGATAGACCCTAGCAACCCACTCCCCATCTGGGGCCTTTCAAACTCAGGGTACAGCCTTCTATCAGGAAGAAAAAATGATCAGCTACCTCAACTTGCTTATGTGGCGCCATGACTACTGACTTACACTCTCAGATTATGCTTTCTTTCCCTCTCATCTCTTTTAAACGTGTTAGCTTTGATTTCTAGCTAGTTTATACTAATAAAATATAAATTGAGTTTACAAAACCTCAATGATTTAGATCTCCTAATCTGGATTTGTTCCACTTCCAGTCTCCTGGTGTGAAATCAAGTCAGTAGTGCACATTTGATAGGTACCTATTTTTTAACAGTTTTATAACAAAGGAAGACTAGGTCAGATGCTCTTCCCCCACCTATCTTAGGACATAGCCTGAAAGAGTCCCATATGATTTGTTTCATTGCTCCCTCAAAGCCAGTGAAACTTGGAAAGGTGCTCTAGATGACATTAGCTATACTCTACCTGTCAATTCTTTAGTCTTCATTGGATGCAAAATATTTATTGCAAGAATGTTAGTGTTGATATGGTTTAAGATCTCCAGAAATGTATCAAATTTTTGGTCTTTGGAGAAAGATCTCACATGAAGAATAATAGTGATTAAATTAAAATTCATAAATGAGCTAAAAAACTGCTTAGCCCCCTTTGTCATCTTTTCCACATACTACCACCATCACTGAAGAAACAGAAGGCAACATAAGACTGAAGGCCATTACCCATTACATGGGTTGCCCTCTTCCCATTTCAGTGACTGGAGAATATAAAATTTCTGCCCTAAGATATGGTAAGAGAGACTAGAGAAGAGAAAAAGAAGGGCCTGCAAGGAGAACGGTGACAATTTCAAAGAACAGAAGGACTCTGGGGGGTTTTGTTTTCATCTCATATAGGTATATGGCACAAAAAGATATGACATCCTTCCTTTATCTGAGAAACTTTTGGGTTGGGCTGGTTTAATGGAGGATACCATACATACATTTTTCAGGGTTCTTGGGTTGGGAGTACCAGTAAAAAGATTCTTGACACTGTTCTGGCGTCTCTGGGCAGAAGTAGAATACTGGGTAAGATGTTCAGAAACGAGAACAGTGAAATAGGAAAGGGAATACATGTAAAAAAATATTTACAGCAACTCTTTTTGTGGTGTCAAATAAAAAAACACAAGAAACAAATGGGACACCCATCAGTTGAGGGATGGATGAATAAGTTGTGGTATGTAAATGTGATAGAATACTGTTGTACTGGAGGAAATGAGGAGGTAGACTATTTCAAAGAGACTTGGAAAGACATATAAACTGAGATGGTTTGTGGGGAATAAAAGGGTCTATTGTCAAGGTACATGAAAGAGGGGAGAATACTAAGGGATGGAAAAACCTTATTATTAGCCCCCAAAAGGCTACATACAGAATATCAATAACTACCATCTGCTATACCTACTTTTCCATCTACATGAACTTTCTATGCAAATAATCTATACATATCAAAGGCATCCTTGATGAGGATATTTGAAGGGAACAGCAAGACTTTTGTGAACAATATTCTAGAGAAGACGACATCTTTACAATGGCACAATTAACTGAAAGGTGTAAAGCATACAAGAAAGTACTGTGCTTATTGTCTAAATATTAAAATAGCATCTAATTTAATAGAGTAAAATTCTATCTTAAAGGCTCTGCTCCACAGAGTATCTCTCATGCATATGTCAAAATCATATGTAGGGGTAGAGGAAGTGTTGATCATGGATATCTGATCAGCCGAGTTTCCAATTCCCTTGATAACCTACTTGATAGTGATAAATCACTTGATGATGCACTGCCGATTATGGACCTTTGTCATAAAGAAATCCCTCCCATGGAACTTGGTATTGGGTATTCACTTTAGCCCCTTCCTGAGGCACATGCTTTTTGAGCTGAATCACCAACATGTGATTGACCTCTTTGAGTTCCTTTAAGTAAAGAATTTGTCTAAGATGACTGGACAAGGTCAAGAGGATGGACTTTGAACTATAAAACTGCTGAAATAATGCTTCCCTTTGTCTTTTTAGGAGCTTTTCTGCTGGGACTCTGACAATGCTTTCTCCTTTATTCTGCAAATGGACAAAGTGCTGAGCCTGAAATTGAACAGGAGAGGAAGAGTGGGCTGGAATGCCTTTAAATTACAGAGTTGGTTATCTCCTAAGCTTCTATTGGCTCAACTATTATCTCTGTGAAGTGACTCCCAGATCTACACATCCAGCAATATTTTCTCTCCTAAGCTTCAATCCTTTATCACCAACTACTTATTAGACAGTTCCATATAGGTGTCCTATAGGCTCAATTTGTCCAAAATAAAACTCATTGTCTTTCCTCCCAAATGCCTCCTTTTTTCCTTTTTTTTTTCACCATGGGTTATTTATTTTTATTTAGTATTTTATTTTTACCTAATTACATATAAAAATAATTTTAAATATTTGTTTTTAAAACTGAGTTCCAAATTCTCTTCCTCCCTCCCCCCCATTCAGAAGGCAAGCAATTTGATATAGGTTATATATGTATAGTCATACAAAACCTATTTCCATATTAGCTATGATAAAGAATAATCCAAAATTTAAAAACCTAAGAAACCTAAAGTAAAAAAAAATGTATGCTTTCATCTGTATTCAGACTCCATCAGCTTTTTCTCTGGGGATGGATAACATTTTTCATCGCAAGTCCTTTAGAGTTGTCTTGGGCAATCGTATTGCTGAGAAGGCTAAGTCATTCATACTTGACCATCTTACATCTTACTATATACAATTTTCTCCTAGTTCTGCTCATTTCAGTATCAGTGCATGCAAGTGTTTCCAGATTTTTCTGAGAGCATCTAGCTCATAATTTCTTATAGCCAACAGTATCCATCACAATCATATACAATAACTTGTTCATCCATTCCACAATTGATGGGCATCCCCTAAACTTTCAGTTCACTGCCACCAGAAAAGAGCTGCTATAAATATTTCTGTTTATATAGGTCCTTTTCTTCTTTGCTTTTTAAAAATCTCTTTTTAAACAGCCCTAGTAGTGGTATTCCTCTGTCAAAGGATAGGCATGTTTTTATAGACCTTTGGGCATAGTTCCCAAGTGCTCTATGTAATGGTTGAACCTGTTCACAACTCCACCACCTGTGTATCAGTGTCTCAATTTTCCCCCATGCCCTCCAACATTTGTCATTTTCCATTTCAGTCCTATTAGCCAATCTAATAGCTGTGAGATAGTACCTCAGATTATTTTAATTTGCATTTTTTCAATTAATAGTGATTTAGAGCATTTTCTCATATGGCTAGAGATAGCTTTGATAACATCATTTGAAAATTGACTTACTATTTCATCAATTGGTGAATGAATGCCTCCCTTTTTTAAGTTAGGGTACTACCATTCTTCAATTTAGCCAGGTTCATAACCTGAGATACTCTTGGCTTTCCTCTCCCTCAACCACTACATTCAACCAATGATCCTCTCTTGTCATTTTATACTTCCACAATAACTGCAGTGTACATCCTCTCCTCTCCAGTCACACTATAAAGACAACCACCACATTTCAGGTCTTTATCCCTTCTCACTTGATATATTGCAAGAGCCCCTTTATCGGTCTCACTGCCCCAAGCCTCAGCCCCCTCCAGTCCCTTTGTCCACATAGTTGTCAAATCAAGGACTTCCAGTTGCCTCAAAAATTAAATTCAGATTTCTCCCTCTGCCATTTAAAATCCTTCATAATTCAGCTCTCCAAGCTAACTGCACATTCCTTTTCTACATGTGCTCTACAGATCAGTCAAACTGACCTACTCATTTTTCCTCACACATGATCTATCTTATATCTCTGTGCCTTCCTATAGATTATTCCCCATGCTTGGAACAAACTTCCTCCTCATCCTCCCCTCTTAGATTCCTTCACTATCGTCAAGGTTCAATTCAAACATCACTTCCTCTATGAAGGCTTTTCTGATTACCTAAGTGCTAGTGCCTCTCCATACCTACCCCTAAATTTCTTAAAGTCTCAGTACCACCAACGTTCCAAAGTCTATGCCTTCCATTTGCTATGCCCTGCTCCTCATCAATTACTTTATTTGTATATGTGTGGTTTTTAGACATACCTATGTTATTATTGGTACAGGAAGTTTCAAACAAGAACACCGATCATATAACTGATGAGAACACTGATTCAGATAAATATCCATTCTGAAACATAGAGACTTAGAGTTGCCTGGAGTTGTGGGAAGTCAATTAACAAATATTGCCTCATGCCATACATCTAGCATCCATTTATCTATCTATCCATCTCTATCTGTATTACTTACTGTGTTCATATTATTCCCTCCCCCAATAGAATATAAGCTCCTTGAAGGCAAAAATGATTTCATTTTTGCTTTTCTATTTCTAGTACCTAGAACAGGACCTGGCACAAATAGGGACATAGAAGTGCTTGTTAAATGAATACATGAAGTTTTTTTTTTAATGATCCCCAAGTTTCTCCCTGAAACAAAGTCTCATCTTTTTAACATCAATATTCTTTGGTGGATATTGCCTAACTGTAAGCCAGGGAATACTATAGTTTCCTAAGGACTAAATCAACATTAAAATAAAGAGTTATGCAGGAGAAGTAGTGTGAAGGATGCTGTCAGAGAAATATACCCAGAAAAAAGACAGATAAGTAGTGAGAACAAAGGTCAACTGATAGATGAACTCTGTGCTCCACTGGCATACCTACAATTTCAGAAAAATGTGAGGAAGACTACTAGCCTGTTAGAAGGAACTCTTATTGGCACTTCACAGGAAGACATGGAGAAGAGTTGCATTAAAATAGGTAAGAATGGATGAGTGATGATCTACATTGTTGTAGGGAGTCCTCACACTGATGAGATCATTGATCTATCGAAACATTAGAATATCAGAGATGTGACAAATTATGCCACTATGTCAAAGCCTTACAACCATCTCATCTTTAAATATCTTGATGGAAAAAATTACGAGAAGGAAGTTCAGAAATGGTTCCCAAGACAAAGAAAAATTGATGGATTTAATCTGGTAATCTTTAGAAATGATTGAAATGAGAAATATGACTAATTCTTCAAAGAGTTCATTGACTATCCTCCATATATATCATTGTTGGTTTTTGCTAGTCCAAGACTGTCTGGTACACACATGTCATTAGAAATGACTTGGAAGAAATTTTATATTAGGAAAGTATTGGCTATTAGAAATCTCTTGCATTTGCCAGCCAGAGACTCACTGACAGTGAAACACATTAACCTATTCACAAAGTAGAGTTATAGCATTAAAATAGGCTATTACCAAAAAGTTTTGAGAGTGAATGTTGATAGTATAGTTCTATGTACAAGTTGAAAGCCAAAAATTAATAATTGTTATAGCCACTAGGAGTTCAGTGAACAGTATAGTCCATAAATAAGTAATATAGATACAGAAACCCTGTTCCATAGACTTCATGAATGAGAGATCACAGTTAAGATTCCTACAGAGTTGATGAAAACAGTCTACGATTCAAAAACAGTGAAGATTCTGACAGAGGAAAGCATAGAAGAGATTTTGTTCCTTTCTTCAGAAACTGTCCCATTAGTGGAACAAATGCCAGACCTCCATACCCAGGATGAGCAAGTATAATAACCAGTAAGCTTGCCTTTAGGGTAATAGCATAAATGTTCTATTTCCTGGCAAAAGGAAGTAATATTTATCACAAGAGAATTGGATCTAGTTCTTTCACATCTGAATTAATGTTAGAGGAATGGCAGAAATCAAAACTTATTAACATGACATTAAAATGTAATAGAATAAGAACCCTGAAAGATTGATGAAGGCAATTAGTGCCACCCAGTTTACTAGTCAATAGCTATAGAAGCCTTCCATGATGATTTTTCATCCCTTAGTCCAGAAAAAAATTGTAGATTTTGTATGAAACAGATTCTCCTGGTTCTAAAGGATAGTTTGGAACATATATTAAAACTGAGACTTGCATCAATTATGTATAAATGCTAACAGTAACTCAAATTCGTATAGGACTTTAAAGTTTGCAAAGTTTTAATTCAGAACATCCCTAAGAGGTTAGGTAGTGCAAATGTAATTACTGTCATTAAATCCAGATGAAAAAATTGAGGCTCAGAGAAGGAAAATGATTTGCCCATGACCATACAGCTTATTTGGAGAACATAGAATAGGAAACCTTTAGAGATGGTGAGCTTAGACTTCATGTCTTTGAGAGTAGGAAGGAGAAGGAGGAAAGGAAATAAACATTTATGTAACATCTACTATATACTAATTCATTTGACCCTTACAACAACCCTTCAAAGTAGATACCCATTTCACAGTTGAAGAAACTGAAGAAAACAGAGGTTAAGTGACATGCCCAAGTTCTCACACAGTAAAGATTTGAATTCAGGTCTTCCAAGCCCAGTGCTCTATCCAGATGTACTACCTACCTGCTGAGAAGGAACAAAATACCCAGGTTTTAGGTATAAGCTACATCCTGGAAGTGACTGGTTACTTTAATATCTATGTAGCTACCCAATTCAGAATCAGAGAGCCTGCAGGCTGACCACAGTATTTTGGAAGAAAAAATATATAGTTTCCCTGCTAGGATCCACATCTGGTCAAGCACAACTAAGATTTTGAGAGTAGGTATTGAAGTTATTTCTTCTTTGGAGTATCTTTCCCATTTGAGTAACTGGGAAAAATAAAATGTGTTTGTTCCAAGATATGCTTGGGGATGGTAGAGTTGGTAACAAAGAAACTGAAGAAGAAAGAGAAGATGAAGGGCCGTTAGAATAGAGGTGTCAAACACATGCCTATGAGCTTCATGTAGCTAACAGCACTTCCAAGTGCTACAAATCAGATTAAAATGTAATTGGGAAATATTTAACAAAATTAGTAATAATATAACAAAACATAGACAACATTACATTTTAAAACTTAGTATACAACAAGTAGGGACCCTAAGGTACATCATTATTTATGAGTTAGTGTTCTCTGTTTCTATTTCTGTTGGACACCCTTGCTTTACAGTAATGGCAACCTGGGAAGAGGGCTTCTGAAGAGTTTGTCTTTCAATTTTGTATAGATAGATGGCAAAGAAAGATAAGGCATCTTAAGCTTGCCTATCAATCTTTGAAACAGCTAGGTGGTGAAATGGATAGAGTCTGGAATCAAGAGGACCTTGAGTCCAAATCTGGCTTCAAATACTTACTAGCTGTGTGACCCAAGGGAAGTCACTTAATCTCTGCTTTCCTAAGTTTATTTAACTATAATGTAGAGATAATAAATAGTACCTACCTCCCAGAGTTGTTTTGAGAATCCAATGAGAATGAAATTTGTAAAGTGTTTAGCATAGTATATGGCTGCTGGCTAGCAGTGCTAAGAGTATCATGAAGAGCAGATATTCATGACAGACACAGTAAGGTACACTGAGGGAATGACAGAATGTAGAATGTTCTAGGAATGTCAAACCACTGTTACCACCTCAACAAGTACTCATCTCAGTCTGTGATGGAGATTACCCAGGAGGCTGAATCCAGAAGCCCTGGAAATAAGTGTTCTCCAGACAACCAGCCCTGCTTCTAGTCACTGACAACTTTGAGGAGATAAGGCTTATAAGAAGTCCACCTTCCTCTCTAACACTAGCTACCATCTAATAATCACTGACAGCAAGATAAGTTCAAGAGCCTAAACCACTGCTCCTGTTTCCAGTCTAACTCTCACAGCCATTATCTTGGGAAATAACTTCCATAGATATGCAATCCAGCAACTGCTGGTGCTGCAGCCACAGCTAGCAGCCGTATTGACTTTCATCTTGCTACCAGACTCTGATGGCGCTGGAAGAGATAGGGAGGCTGACAACTTTGAGGAACTCTGCCTCACTTAAATCCAACACGTGCTACTCAGAAGACATTGCCCGTACCGTTTTACATTTTACTGTTTTACTATTTTGTTACTCCATTTTATTATTTTACTATTCAACTATTTTACTGCTTTATTATGTTACCATTTTACTATTTTACCTACCTTGAAGTCCTGTGGTGAAATACTAGGGATGAAGCAGCAGATGCAAATACACTGGGAGCTGTCTGTAGTCACAACCTTGAACATAAGTGGTTCAGAACAAAGGGTCATCTTCTAATTGGATTGAAGCAGCAGTGGGATTTGGCAGTGCCCTGGGTGTCAGAGCATCCTTTTAAAGGATGACACAGTTGACCTCCTAGCACAAGGAAGGGGATAGAAAAGATAACTTTAAAATTGACTGTTTCACCTAACCCTGGCAGGCAGTACTCCTACCTTGTGGTCAAAACACAAAAAGAATACAAAAATTTTTTCAAAGATGATTTTACTCATCTTGGTATATGGAATATGAGCATGCTTATGAACAACATAATTCCAGTAGACCTGAAAGATGAACAGCTCTTGTGGGAAAACTCAAAACTATCACATCCAAATTGCAGCCCTGAGTGAAACAAGACTGGCAAATGAACGCTGGCTTCCCAAAGCAGAGTTAGATGCCTACTTTTCTGAAGTAGCATGAAGCTGGCCTAGGTTTCACAATCAAATCTAAGCTAATCAACAAGCTTGTGTGCCTCACCAAAGAATGAACAACAGGTTAATGATGACATGGTTTCCACTTGTAGGAAAGTGCTATGCCACCATTATCAGTGCACCTGCTCACATCATGATGAACGTTGGTAAAGTCAAAGTCAAAAAACCTGGAGACCCTCAAAATCAATGTTCTGAAAGAGGACAAGTTTGTAATTCTGGATGATAGAGGATGCACAAACTATCAGATGTGGCAGGGAGCCCTTGGGAGGAATGGAGGTGGAAACAGCACAAGCAATGGTTACTTATTACTGAAGGCTTGTGTAGCTCGTGACCTTCCCATCACCGACACTGTCTTCCACTTACCTAAATCCAAAAAGCTTCATGGATGTAGCTTTACAGCAAACATTGGCATTTAATAGTCTATATTATTGCAAGAAGAGATACACAGGATGTGGGTGACAAAGATGATATGTGATACACAGTGCTAGAATGATCAGACTTATTTTCTCCAAGCTAAATATTCACATTTAACAAAAAGCAGTGGCCCAAGGCAAGATGACCAGAAGACTTAATGTCAACAGATTAGAGCACACTCTGAGTTTAGACAGTTGTAGCTAGCTTGGAGGGAAAGTTGAGTCAACACATAGTAGGCAACAGTGGGGCAGAAAAAGGAGTGGGCAACTTTCAGAGATGTGGCATACAATTCTGTCCTGCATACATTCATTTGGGCCACAGCAGTCAGAAATATCAGGATTGATTTCATGAAAATGATAGAGAAATTTGAGAAGCTACTAAAGGAACAAAACACGAATTCCACAGGGCTCACCAGTAGGATAGTTGGTATCTTAAGACGGCAGTGCTTAACTCCATCAGAAGCAAAGTTCAAGGAAAGCTTAGAGAGATTTGAGATTCTTGGCTCAGTAAGAAGGCAGATGAAACTCAGTTTTATGCTGAGAATAACAATCAAAAGCTTTTCTATGATACCCTGAAAGCCATACATATGCCAAAGATCCATGATGCACCTCAGGTGTTCAGAGCTGATAGACCCACACGCTGATAAGGACAACCCTGGAGACATGAATAGGTTGAACATTTTCCAGAGTGTTCTCAACAGACCATCATCAGCCAATGCCAAAGTTATTGATTGTATACCTCAGGCTGAAGTCAAACCCTTCCTAGTTGAACTTCTAGCTGAAGAAGGTTTTGAATTCCATTAGGCTTCTCTCATGTGGCAAAGTGGTGCTAATGCCATCGCAGCAGAGATTTACAAGACAGGGGTCCACTGCTCATACAAAAGCTGACTGAAATCTTCCAGATAAAATGGCAAGAGAAGGTTATCCCCAAGATGATCAAGGATGCCTCTACTGTCCATTTTTATAAAGGAAAATAAAATAGATTTTTCTGTGATAAACATGGGGTGGGGGTTGGGAGTCCTCTCTCTTAGTCATTGCTGGTAAGATTCTTGACAGAGTCATTCTTAATCAGCTGATCCTTCACCTGGAAGATGATCATCCAACATGGCTTCAGAAAGGGCCAAGGAGTGGTCAAGATGGTATTTGCTACCTAACAACTACAGGAGAAATGCCAGGAACAGAACAGAGGTCTGTACACAACATTTGACAATTTGACCAAGCTCTTTGATACTGTCAGTCATGAGAACTTGTGGAAGACCATGGTGAAATGTGGTTGCCCAAAGAAGTGTATTAGTATTGTTCACCAGTTTCATGACTGTTTTCATAGGTTCTGACTAATGGACAATGCTCTCATATTTTCCCATTAGCAATGGAATGAAAAGAGATGAGTGCTTGTTCTCATTCTCTTCAGCATGTTTTCAGCAACGTTGTCAGATGCCTTCAATGTGGAGGAAAACAGAATCATGGTCAACTACAGTACTGACAGTAAATTATTTAACTTGAAAAGCCTACAAGCCAAGGCTGAAGTAGGAGAGTTGGACCACGACTTTTTATTCGTAGATTATTGTGCACTCAATGCAGCCTCTGAGGCTGAGATGCAACAGAGTATGAATCAATCCTCTGCTACTTGTGCTAATTTTTGGCCAGATATTTAACAATAAGAAAACAGAGGTTCTTTGCTGGTCAACACTGTAGCATCTATGCATGGAACCATTGGTTACAGCAAATAGAGAAATTTGGAATGCTGTAGATATGTTCACTTACTTTGGCATTATACTTTCCAGGGATATCCACATAGATGATGCACACATTGCCAGAGGTAGCAGTCTACAGACCTGTTGCACTGACCTCATTGTTGTATGCCTGTAAGACCTGGACAGTCTACCAGCTCTGTGCCAGAAAACTGAACTACTTCCATCTGAATTCTCTCAGGAAGATTCTGAAGATCAACTGACAAGAAAAGGTACCAGATACTAGGTCCTTTCTTGAGTTGAACTGTCAAGTGTTCAAGCTCTACTGTGGAGAGTGCAACTATATGGGCTGGACACCTTGTTTGAATTTCAAACATACGTTTGCCTAAAGGACTATTTTATGGAAAATTCACACAAGCGGGTGTTAACACAGAGGTCAGAAGAAGCACTACAAGGACACTCTCAAGATCTCTCTGAAGAACTTTTCTTTGAGTTGTGAGACATGGAAGACATTGGCACAGAACCATCCAACATAACACGCCTGCATCACAGAGGGTGTGGTGCTCTATGAGCAAATGAGTAGTAGCTCAAAAGAAATGAGATGTGCAAATTTAAAGTCATCTCCTTCTCAAATGTTCATACTGATTATTTGTGTCCGAACTGTGGTAGAGTCTTCTGAACTCTTATTGATTTGATCAGCCAGTCAGATACATTGTACACTCAACATTAAGATATCATTTTGGTTCTTTTTATGAAGGAACATTGATTATGAGAGGGAGAGAGAGAGGGAGGGAGAAAGAGAGAGAGTTCTTTATTTGCTTTGAATGCCAGGTACAGTTGATCAAGATCTCTCATATTTGAAAGCATAAATGATGATTCTGGGCATTTGTCTACATATCTGGGGTCAGTAAATCCCAGATTTGTTGAGATTAATGGTTGCTCATTCAAGTATTTCTATTTTGTCTTCCTCCTTTAAAATAAAATTTTCTTTTGTAATATGTGAAATGTTTGTTGGCAAATAGTCTCATTATACTGGTGGAAGGATGCCATGCATGTTAACTTTCCTAAGAGGTGCAAGGAGATAAGAGAATCACCAAAAACCCTGGAGCATAATTAGATTTTAATGTCACAAGACATCGATTCAGCACCACAGTGCAAGGGAATGAGCTCTGGTTTTGGAGTTAGAGGAGCTGAATTCAAATCTTGCCTCTGATATGATCTTGATTGTCACTATTACTTGCTCTTCACTTTCATCATTTATGAAAAAGATGAGGTTAGACTAGATGTCCTTAGAAGTCACTGGTAGCTTTAGCTCTATGATACTATAGAAGAAAATAATCTATGATGTTTTAGCTAAAATGTCTTGTCAGAGTCACATGCTTTTATAAACAATTTGTTTGGAGAATTTGGTCAATAGGATTTCTTTTGCTAATCAGAAAAATTGTTGACAAGCAATTTCCAATTCATATTTATCATAACTGCAACAAATCAAATCAAATCTGAGCCTGAGAGGCTGGGACACTGTATCTTCTCCATTTCTACTAAGTGATTCCTATTCTCTGGACCCACACATTTGGTCTGGGATGAGTTCAGTCCTTGGGAAGCCTGGCCTCTAATGATAGAGATTAGTATCCTTTCATACTGTGGTTCATTACAATCCTTACCTCTCTGGGAAATACTGCTTAAAGCTGAGGTTTGTTTCATGTCTAGGGTACTCTCCAAATTGGTGGTTATGGTGGTAGGGGGCTTAATGGACCATATGAATCAGATATGGGACCACTATTTATTTCCTATACACAAAAGAAATAATTAACACACTGAAGGTCTACAAATATACATATATATATATATATATATATATATATATATATATATATATATATATATATATATATACAAACAGAATTAAAACAGGATTCAGTAATTTATAATAGCTATTATGCTCTTCTGGGAGGTTGAGACTTAAAACTCAGAACATGAAGCTACTTATCAGACTGCTGAATAGGCATTGTTACACTTCACCTTGGCTCAGCACTGCTTAAACAATTCCCTCCAAGATCATGACTTTGGAAAAGCCAGGCCAGAACTTGAGATTGTTCCAGCCAATGGCTATCTCTTATAAGCACGAAAATAGTTGCTGAGACCTCTCTGAAAGTACAGATGGCACTGACTGAAGACCTCAGGATCTTTGGACTCACAAGTTCATTTCCAAGTCCAGATATATGCATCTCAAATTCAAATTTGTTCACCTATGATTAGGCAAAGAAACATAAAGCAGAATACACAGAGACCCAAACTCAAGTTCATCTAACCAAGCTCTCCTGTTTCAGCTGCTATATGGAGTAGTCAATATGCTGCCAGTGTTGGAGAAGGGTGCTAGTACCTCTTCTACACCTCCAGTGAAAGGTTCAAAGGGTATTCACAAATTTAACTGATGGAAAGAGAAGTCAAGGGCAAGTTACTTTACTGGAAGATAGATCTAATAAAGGAATTGTTTCATCATTTCCCAAGTCAGTCCACATTGTTAGCAAGAAAGTAGGCAGAACAGCTCTGTGTGTGCCTTTTATATAATCATGAGGCAAAAGATGAAGAAATTCCATAGCAAAAGAACAAATTTATACAATTACTGTTATCAGTTTTCTCATTTATAAAATGAAGGGGCTTAACTGTCTGGCCTATGAGATTCTTTCTAGCTCTACATCTACGATCCCATGTGTCAATGCATGTATTGGCTCTGGACTTACTATTACTGGTGAGTTGGGTCCTCAGAACTCAGCTTGTTATTGTTGAGCTGTTTCAGTTGTGTCAGATTCTTCATGACCCCATTTGGGGTTTTCTTGATGAAGATACTGCAGTAGTTTGCCATTTCCTTTTCCAGCTCACTTTACAGATAAGGAAACTGATGCAAACAGGATTAAGGGAGACTGTTTAAACTTGAAGTGATTGCTACTAAACATTTGTTTTATCCAGTTCACTTCTGCTCAAATGAAATAATATTGGTAAAGCAGTTAGCAAAGAGGTTGAAACTTAATAAACGCTTATTCTTCCACCATCACTACTGCCCCTTACTTCTGACTGTGGTATAGTCAATGCACAAGTTGCTCCTTTATTTGCAGGATGAAGTACCTTCACTATTGCTTCAATGCACTTCTGGGTGGGTTAAGCAGGTTACTTCTCAATGCTGTCCCCTCACTGGGCTTAGCTGCTGTGGCTGTGGCAGTTTCCACTTCTGAATTCCAGGAAAGAATAAGCACAGCACGACAGAAGAATGAAAGGACCTTGTGTTCACAGTTACACAGTAGCAAGGTAGGAGACAAGGCTGTTACCTCTCCCTACCTGGAGGTTTACAGAAAACTTCCAAGGAAGAGAGTAATCCTTTTGTTCAATTATTTAGTATACACATTTAGCTCAAGCTCAGTACCTAATTAAAAGTTTTTCATCATCACAGAGTAAGCAGAAAGCAAACAATGACAATACCTCTACATGTTCTGAATTAGGGGTAAATTCTCCCCACTAATCACCATCACATATTTCTGGAAATAGGCTTGCCAAGACTCAACTCAGATTGCCATCATCCAAGACTGGACCGTGTTGGACAGCTCCCTCATTACATATTTTTATTTTTTTTTCTTTTCTTTTTTTTTTATTTTTAAATTTATTTAACTTTTTACATTCATTTTCACAAGATTTTGGGTTCCAAAATTTTCTCCCCATTTGT
>CM053769.1:18769744-18803907 GCA_028658325.1 Potorous gilbertii | reverse complement strand
GGAAATCTCCTTCACTGTGTTGCTGCGTGGCTTCCACTGTTCCAGAATTTGTCAGGAGTGCTTTTTACAGGAAATCTATGGGCTGTGGGTTCGGACCTAGCATAGGTGAGTCTTTCTACTCCGTCATCTTGGCTCCGCCCCTCATTACATATTTTTAAAAATTTATTATTGAAGGAAATAATAGTGGACACATGTTTAGGAAGATCTAATCATGGGTCCTGAATTCTAAGAGGATAAAAGACACTCCCAAATTTTAATTTGGTCAGTGATTCAAGAGAGACAAAGGAGGACAAAATCATTAAACAAGGACATTGTTATAACACCAAATCTTACTTTTTTCCAATACAATGGAGACCTTGGTACTGTAGACTTCCACAGTACCTGGTGTAAATTTGGGCACATGGAAGAATAGCAATGAATGTATTAGAAAAGAGTGTTTAAGATTAAGCACTGAAAGAGTTCCAAGGCTTATAGACTATTTAATAGTCATACACGTGCATATCCTATTGCTTTGGAGAATTAGAAGGTGCTGGTGTAGCAAGCATTAGACAGCATACAGCATTAGACAGCATGCAAAGAGCCTTGGAAGTTTTCTCAAACAAATATATCTCCTAGGCATATGTGAAAATCATACAAGATGCAGCTACAAAGATAAGTTTTTCAACAATCCTCCGAATATCCTCATATTTGAAGAAAACATGTTGACATCAAGAGATCCACAGACACTTAAAAGAGATCAATTTAACAATCCATATAAGTAAAACAAAGTATATAAAGAATGAATATTCCCCAAATTGCTATATGATAAGCAGGGTATATATCTTGAAAAGACAATGTAGATGAACGGTGAACTGGACTTTGGTTTGAATAGCAGGAGAGTGGGCTACTTTGTATCTAAGAAGTTTTACCATCTTTTTAATCATCTCAAATTCCTTCCTTACATGAAAATTCATCTTTTAATACCAATCTCTTCGGTCCCATGTGGAACCCACAAAATGATTCCTTATAATCAGACAGGGATCGGAGCAAGTTCAAGGTTTGAACAAGTCCATTTGTTTATTCTTTTTTTTTTACAATTAAATTTTTTTCTTCAAAAAACAGTTTTTCTTCCCCTCCCTCTTCCCCCCCACCCATGGAAAAGAAAAAAGAAAAACAAAACCTTCTTTAACAAATATGTAGAATCAAGCAAAACAAATTCCCACACTGGCCATGTGAACTGAGAAGGGCAGCTAGGAAGCTGAAATATCACCCACCTTCCCCTCTCTTGCCAACTGCTTATGCTGCATTTGAAGGAAACAAAAGGTATCTGGTAGCTCCTGCATTCATTTGTGCAGTTTCTAAGACTGTACCTGTTTGTGAATAAATTGCCCTTTACTCAGCTCAAGGATGAGAGCAAATAAATACTTAATTTCCTGGTTCTTGGCTTCCTTATTGCTTGGAGGGTTGGGAGGGATGGGGGATGAGGGTTATAACTGGTAATAAATTGTCCTTCAGATTCTAGACAAAGAGGCAGCTTTGCTAAGGCAGTGCCTCCTACTGTATGAATGGACTGAAAATTAGACTACTAGGGAGAGGTCAAGTTAGCAAGCTTTTTCTTAAGTGCCTACTGTACGCTAGGCTCTGTGTTAAACTCTGGTAAAACAAAGGCAAAAACATAGTTACTACTCTTGAGGAGGCAACAAGCAAAAAGCTATGTATATAGAAGTCATGTACAGAGTAAACTGCAGGTAGTCTGAGAAGGAATACTCCCATCATTGAGATCTTGGAATTAGTGAATTGTTGAGGTTGACCATTGAGGCTGCATTCACCTAGAGATGGAGCCTGAATTCATCAATATCTGTGACAAAGAACAGCAACTTTTTTCATATTTTAAATATATCATGCATTTATTATATTGTTGTGATGTTAATTATGAGAGTTAAAAATCTTCCCCACTCATTAATGGGCAGTGCCCATTAAAGTAAGCTTGATTAGAGGAGATTTATTTTGTAGGAAGACCCACACCTTTTGTTAATTTCTAATGAGGCACTGGTTCTGAAGGGATGTGATGCCCTCTGGCTCTGAAAAGTGTATACATATTCTGAGGTGAGGTTTTGTTTTGGGCTTTACTCATTGGAAGTGTTTGTTTGGCCAGATGAGACTCTGGGCAGCCACTAAGGAGCCCCCAGATGTTGGTGTTTCTCTCTTTGGTAACTATGTGTGTATGGTTAGACAGTTGGAAGCCCTGTCTGTTGGTCCTTCTTGTTTGTAATTTCTGCTTCTGTTTGTATTTTTCTCTGAAGTTCAGGGTGTTGACTTTTCCCCCTGAACTATGTGAATGATATATGTACTTGATTAAAGAAGATTGTTGATCCCTCAACAATGTTTTCCTTTTAGAAAAGCATATCTAAGAGCCCATACAGCAGGCCCTCCTGTAAATCCCTGGGGTCCATGCTAATACAATTGTATGTACTGCTGGCTATTTATGTTATCCCCTTGAATTTGTTACATTATCATTTTAAGTCTTCCAATGGATATATTACTTACAACCATAACATTACTATAACTCTCAATGGTAATTTTGTTTTCTTCCACATTTACATCAAGGGTTACACAAAAAGCTCTGAAAGTCCAAAGGCAACCTAAGGACATGAAATTAATCAATCAGCAAGCATCCATTAAGTGATTAATATGGGCCAAAGCACTGTATCCCCTAGAGTGCATCAAGGTCCCTTTTGTTTAGAGGGAACCTCTGAGCCAAAGATTCTTCATAAACATGTTTCTTTGTACCAATGAGGTTTCAACATCATTTTCAAATACAAATGCAGAATGCCTAGGTAGACAAGTATTGTAGATAAAAAACCCATCTGATATTCCTAACTCTTCTGAGCTATTATAGAATATAGGGTTCAAGATAGGAAAAATTACAGCTCTATATGATGCTTTGTGTTTGATTTTTTTAAGTGTAAAAAACCTTCCAAGACTTTTATTTTTCAAATGGGGCACTTAGTTGGTAGGGATGGGGTTGGTCTGGCATCTAGACTGGTGATGTCATCGGTGTGAATTAGATGCCTCTGTGAAAGCTCTCTGGAACAATACAGATTCAGCAAACCAGCTGTAATTTAAAGTCGTAGATGACTCTGTACCAGAAAGGAAAATGAGAATTTCAAGGTGCTACTACTATATGTCTAAGTCAGGAACTGAATACAAGTCTTTCTGACCCTAGTTAAAACCTTCTGCTTATTATACCATGGTAACCCTCATTTACATGCCAATCCAAATTACAGGAACATTTAAAAAACTGATGTTTAAATCTCTGAAGCTATACTTTTCCATATGATTCAAGAAAATTCTGGTTCCCACTTTTCATTTAAAATCAGGTATTTACTCAAAAGCCTATGAGATTCACAATTCAATGGCATGTGAATTAACATGAACATTAGAAATTGGAATTCAGACCCTCATAAAAAGATAAAAAGAAAACAGTTTTGGAATTAATAGAATCCTAATGGGAAGGTAATCTTCTTGAGGGCAGTGAAAGTTTTGTTTTTGTACTTGTAAACCCTAGAACCTAACACAATACCAGCCATATAATAGGTGCTTAATAAATGCTACTGATTGATTATGATTGTTGACTTGAAACAGACTTCAGAGGTCAAGTCCAATCCACACTTGAAACATGATTGCCTCTACTGCATCTCCAAAAAGAGGTCATCTAAGCTCCATTAAAAGCCCTTCACTGAGGGGAACTCACTACTTCACAAAGCAGCTCCTTCTACTTTTGGATAACACTTTAATTGTTAGGGAAATTTTCCTTAAATTGACCCAAACAAAATCTTCATCTTTGCAACTTTCACCCATTCACTTCTAATTCTTCCCCTTGGGACCAAGTAGAACAACATCTAATCCTTCTTCAACAAGACAGCTCTTTAAATACTTTAGGACAGACATATTCTCTCAGATTCTTCTCTCCCACCAGTTCCTTCAAATGATCTTCATATATTATGCCCTCTACCTAAGTCTTTCACCCTCCTGGTTGCCATTTACTGGACATTACCAAGTTTATCTATATCCTCCCTAAAATGTGGTGCCTACAATTGAATACAGTTTAGCCACAGACAATGGGCTGACCAGGATAGAGTATAGAGGAACTATGATTTTTGGAGTCCTGGACTCTATGCTTCTCTTATATGCCGCCTAAAATTCCATTAGCTCTTTTGGCTTTGATATTACATTGTTGACTCATGCTAAGTTTGCAGTTCATTAAAACCAACAATTTTTTTTTCAGATGAACTGCTGTTATCTAGCTTTGCTTTATCCATCTTGTACTTGCGAAGGTTTTTTTTTTTTTTTAACAAATGTGTAATACGTTATATTTATCACTTTTGCTTTTCATCTCATTAGACTGAATCCAAAATTGCCTGTCAAGACTTTTTTGGAGTTTGTCAGTCATCTAACATGCTAACCATCCCTCCCAGTTTTCTGCAAATTTGATAAGCAGATCATCTAGGGCCAACCACAAATCCCTGGTTCACTTTCTTCTACATTGGTCATTCATGATTACTCTTAAGAGTCTGGTCATCAGCCAGTTCAAAAACCATATAAGTTTAATATCATCTATCCCATATCTCATAAGATCATAGATTTAGAGTTAGAAGGAACTTTAGGTTTTTCCTTAGGGATAATGGGAGCAATTTTGTGAAACATTTTGCTGAAATCTAGGTAAACTATATTCACAGTATGCTGCTGACTGACCTAGTCTAATAACCTTGTCAAAAAAGAAAGAAAAAAAGGGTCAGCCTGTCATTTGCTGTTCTTGATAAAAATTATGCTACCTCTTTGTTTTCATAGCTTTACTTTGGGGATTTTGATAACCATCTCTTTAATAAAATATCCTACAATTTGCCAAGAACTGAAGGCAAACTCTGCTAAGTTTGCCAACTCCATTCTCTTTAATTAAGTTCTAATAAAAATTTTATTAAGTACCTCTACCTGCAAAGCATGAAGTATAAAAAAATGACAGCCCTGATAGAAATGAGCTTACATCCTAGTGGGTCAAAGGGATAGAACATGCATCTTGGCCCCTTTGGAGGACCACATTCTAGATTGAAGCTATTGTATCGATTCCTGTTTGTTCAGGAGACTAGGGTCCATGTTGAAGATGACTGACAACTGAGTTTCCTAGGAAGAACTGCTCCCTCAGGCTCTATATAAAGGAGCAAACTCTTCCCAAGGAGAAAAAGTCCTCACTTTTGAGCATATAGCTCTGGGTTCTGTCAGCATCTACTCTGGACTTCTAGTGGTGTGAGGGACTTCTCCCTTCCTCACCAGCAGCCATATTATCTATAAAAACATTGCAACAACCGTAGGCTGGTCTGAGACTGCCTATCTCTTTCGTTTGTGTTTCTTTACCTAAGTTCAAATGACCAAACAGCAATCCAGAGAGATGGACATTTCCACCCTTGGTGAGTAGGAAATAAATAGCTGTCCCGTATCTGACTTCTACTTTGTCTTCTAGAACATGGTTCTTGACATCATCATTCAACTGAAACTGTCTCCAAAGACACCGATTTTTTTGATTGAATCCTGGTCTTTTTAAGCCCAGAGCCAGAGCTCCCTTTCTAGAAGGGGCCCCTTTTGGGATGAAGGTGACACGTCCTTTTCCCCAATTTTTCTAAATTCTCTCAATTCCCTTGAAGTCCTTTGAGTCTAGCTTTCGGTTAGTGCCAATCTTTGCTGGTTGGTGCTTTTCACTATTTCAGTTCAATTCAACAAACGAGGCACACAGGGAAAAACACTGTGCAAACCCATCTGCTTAGACGTAACTGAGCGTTCCTGCCCTCTAAGAACTTCCATCTGGGAGCCGCGATGCCAGCCCCGTCCTTCGCCCTCCTCTGCTTCTTTCTCTGTGCGTTAGGGAGAAGCCGGGGTCACGGTCCCGGCCCAGGACGATGCCTCCCTCGCCTCCTTCATGGGGCTGAGCCGGGGACGAGGTCTCCTGAGGTCGGTGGGAGGGCTCCTCTCCTCTCTTGCACCGTTACCTCTCACGCGCCTCCCCGGCGCCGGCCGTTCCTTTGTCTCCATGTAGCAGCCGGACTCGGGCCTGGCTCCCACCGGTCCCGGGGCTCCCAGCCCGGACTCCAGGGCCGGCCCCGCCGCTCCCCGCCCCGGACGGTCCCTCTCCCGACCTCCCCTCCCCCCCGCCTCCGCCCCTCCAGGTTTCCCTCAGTCCGCGCCCCGCCCCGCCCCCGGCCCGCGCCGGGCGGCAGGCAGTGCGCAGGCGCCGAGGCCGCGCCCTCCCCCGCCCCTCCGTCGTGGGGGAGGGGACCTCCACGCCCGGCCGCGAGGGGCGTGCGCGCAGGCGGGCCGGGGCCGGAGTTTTGGAGGACCGTGGCGGAGGCCGGCGGCGCCTCAGTCTCCAGGGAGACGGCGGCGGTGAGGGCGCTGCCCGCTCCTTCTCTCTGCGGCGGTCGCGGAGCGCGGAGGGCGCGAGGCCTCCCCATGGATTCCCAAAAAGTGAGTGAGGGGGCCGGGAGCGGGCGGGGCGGGGCTCGGGGCCGCGCCCGGAGGCTGTGCGGGGCCAGGCCCGATCCCCCGCACCGCGGCCCGGGCTCCTCATCCCCCTCCCCCTCCCGTAGGATCGCGGCCTTCCCCGCCCGCGCCCCGGGAAGGGGCGGCCCCGGAGCCGGCCGAGGGCCTTGGGGCCCGAGTGGGAGGGGGCGGTCTGGGGGGGAGCGGGCCGGCGGGGACGCTGAGGCCCAGGAGGGGCTGGCCGACCCTCCCCATCCTTGTGATAGACCTGCCGCTCTGCCGCCCGGCCGGACCGGAGCGCATCCTTGGAGCCTCGCCCCCGCCCTTTACCTGCCCGGGTCCTGTCCGCAGACCGCGGAGATGGACCCACATGCACTGTCCCTAGTCCGTGCCGGGCGTTGGGCTGAGCCCCGCCCCCAGCCCGGGGAGGCAGGTGCGGTGACTGAGGTCCAGAGAAATTCCCAAGGTGATGAGTGACCGGGCAGGCATTGGAAATGACCCTCCAGGATGCCCGTTTTCTTACACAAGACACTGCCTCTTTTAGGGAATCTCCCATAGCCGGCATTTTATTAAACATCTCTCTGTTATGTGCCAGGCACAGTAAAAGGAAGTAAGGTAAAAATCCAAAGTTCTGCTCACAGGCTGATGGGGAGAGTATTGTCCCCACAGTGGTTTGGTGCTTTAAGTTTACCCAGTTTAAGTAATCCTTGTTTTTATAGATAAGGAAACGGAGCCCAAAGAAGTAAAGTAGCTTCTTAGGATTAGAACTGGAAGTTCTCTGCCCTCCCCTCTGCGCTATTTAGTCTCTCCTTTAATAGAACTAAAAGGACACTAATTTGTACCGGACCAGGAAATCATAAGCACTCTGTGCTAATTTCTAGTCATGTTAATATCTGTGCAATCTTGGAGAAATCAGTACACTGTTACTAAATGATTTTTAAGATCCCTTCCAATTTTAATATTGAGTTATTCTGTGATTCTCTGCACTGGGTTATTCCAAAGTAAAGGTGTTTAGGGTATAGTCTTCTAAAGTACTTCCAAAAACATATCTGAGGTCATTTTGTTAGAAGCTGTAAAGCGATGGAAAGACATTTAAAGAGTTTTTAAAAAAAAGTTTCAACACTGTTGAACAATAAGGTAGGCATCTGAGAAGGTAAACATTTTTAACTTGAATGTTTATAATATAAAGTACAGTTAATGTATACTTGCATCTTCAGTAAGAAATTAGGGTATATATTTTTCTGATTTTTACTTTTTATGACTAAAGTAGGTTTCTAAATATTCTGGTTTTTTGTGCTTTGGATATTTTTGCCTTGTTCAATTTTTAAACAAGTTTTGGTTTTTAATTGGTGTCAAGTTACTGTAACTTTTTAGGTGAGAGATATTTTGACTTAGATGATTGATTATTTTATGCCCATTTTGGGTCTTCCTGTCAAGTTTGAATTTAAACAAAGAAGTCATGTGGTATAGTGAATAAAGTACTAGACTTATAGTCAAGAAGCCCTGGAATTTGAGTCCTGCCTTAGATAATTAGTAGCTAGGTAACCCTGAACAAGTCATTTAACCTCTGTAGGTCTTCTTTTCATAATCTCTGAAAGGAGTTTAGATTTAACCTCTAAGGTCCCCTCCAAATCTAAATCTATGATTCTATACACAGTAAAATAATAGTAATTTTCACTTTTGGACTCTGATTGTAGTCAGCCATGAGCATCAATTTATCACACTTTAGTATAACAGGATTGAGTTAAACTTTATGCAATAGCAGATAAACCATACTATTTAGAAGAAAATTCCTTTTGTATTATGGTATTAAAAATATTTTATGTTCTTGATTTGGATCTTTCCATAGAAATTATTATAGAATTATATTACATTCTAAAATTGTATATTTCTCTTTATGCTCAAACAGGAATGTTAACATTTTTGCAGACAGAGACATGATAGAGTGGCTATGAAGATCTCTGCCACTCTTTGGAAAAGTGAGGGAATTGTCAGTAATCAAATTATTATTTCTACTTAAATAGGTGTTTTGGAACAAAAAACAAAATGGAAAGGATTATATGTATGATAATAAGAATTTAATGCTAATATTCCTTAGAATTCTGCTTTCTTTTGGCATAGTACAGTGTAGATAGGCTGTTAGAGAGAAACTTTTGAACGTGTTTTGTTCTTCTGTGCAGCCACTCCCTGAATGAAATCTAGCCAAGTTCACCTTTGCCCACATGTGACAGAGTCTTCTTTTTATCTTTAACAAATGGTTTCCACGTAATAGAGCCAAATGAGGACCATTAAATCCAAATTGAAAGAGGATTGGAAGTTATGACTCATGTAACTCCACTCCTCTTAGTTATAGGATCTGAGGCTTAACTAAAGAACGTCTTACAGTAACATGATGGCTGCTGGTCAGCAAATAGATTAGTCTTACCAGCTGCTTTTCTGTCTGAGGAAATAATTTGGACTACAGTGTTATGTTACAACAGACACTGTTTGAACAGAGTGGGGAAAAAAAAACCCTACTGCTTTGGTTTAGCACCATGGATACAGACAACTTCAGCATTAACTTCTATATATAGTGGGATTTGGTTGAGTTTCTGGAACACATTCTTGCAGAAGATATGCTAAATATAGGTATCTTTGCTATAAAAAGCCTTTTGAAAATATATCCTTAAGTAAATTTAAGAAAAATCACAAAAGTTTCTCTCCTTGGGAAGTGGGTATAGAAACAGATTATTGAGATACTTGGAGGAATTACAGGATTTAGAATTTGGGAACTGGGAAGATTACACCTAAATTTTTGTACAGGAGACCCTCCACATGGGGAAGACCAGTGCTATGGTAAAGCATAAGAAAGTTAGTGACCACTTGGAGGAGGATCACTGAGAGAATAGTGCCCCTGGATTCTTTTTTTTTTTTTCCCTTCTTTTCACTTCTCAGGCCAGAAGATGGAGTAGCCTAAACTTTAGCCTGGAAGAGAGAAAAACTAACATGATAGGGTTTTTTTCATGTTTCACTAAGTACATTTTTAATTTGAATCTCACAACAGTCTTGTGAGATAAGGCTACCTACAGGTCATGTTAGCTTTATTTTACAGCTTGAGGAAATTGAGGTCACATAGCTAGGTACTGAAGGCAGGATTCCTGAAGTATCTGACCATTTCACGTCCCCCCTCAATACCCCTTCAGCTCTCTGCTGTCTCTGGGATCAGATACAAAAATCCTCTATTTGGTGTTCGAAACCCCTCATAGCCTCCTCCTAATTACTCCTGCCATGTGCTCTTTGATCCAGCTGTTGACTTCCTTCCTGTTCCATGGATAAGATGCCATCCTTTTGCTCTGGGCATTCTCTTTACTGTCCTGCATGCCTTGAATGCTCTCCCTCCTCCTCTTGGGTTATTGATTTCCTTGTCTTCCTTTAAATCCTGGCTAAGATCCTATCTTCTGCAGTAAGATATTCCTAAACTCCTTTAATTCTAGTGCCTTCCTTGTAAATATTTTCTGTTTATAACTTGTTGTCTCCCCCATTTAGATAGTAGGCTGCTTGAGGGAAGGGTCTGTCTTTGCCTCTTTTTTTGTATCCCCAGCCCTCTGCACAGTGTTTGGTAAATAGTAGATGCCTAATGTTTATTGGCTGTCTTACTGACAGAATCTGAACTCAGATCTCTCCTGACTCTAAATCCAGGAGGATGACATCTTGGCTTTTTACTGAGGAGACTGAGATCATTTGAGGGAGCTTGAGGTTTGCAGCTTTTGAACTTTGTCTTGATATCTTAACCGTGAGTTAGGTCCCTCTTGCAGATGTTTGAGAAGCTGGTGTTATGATGTGCCTGGTATTAATACTGCCTTGAGAGTCTCAAGCAAAGCTGGGTTTGAGTAAGCAAGATTTATCTTTGATCCATTCCTACTTGTTTTTTCTGATTCCTCTCCTTTTTCCTTCAACCTAACACGGCCTTCTTCCTAAATCTTCTCCCTTTTTTCTGCCTCAGTGTTGAGTATCTTTTGGATGTTCAAGCTCTCTACATAAGCCTACCTATTCCAAACTTATTCCTGTCTTAAATCTTAAACAGATTTCCTCTTCCTTAAATGCTGCTGGTCTCTGCTGTGTGTAAAACTGATTGAAGTTAATTCTTGGGAAGGTGTAATACTTGATAGGCCTAACCTACTCAAAGTTATCTGATTTCCCACAAAAGTATGAGCATAGCTGTTGTTGGTGGGCCTCCTGTTATAATTTAGTATTGGCCCTTCACAGCTTGCTTTTCTTACCTTTCAACCTTTGCTAATGTGTGAGGATTGGGAGATGCTTAGCAGAAAGCGGTTATATTTTGGGGAATTGGTGTGAAGCTTGACTCATAGAAATGAACTAAACTAAAATATAATTAGTTAAAAAATGTAAACCTATAAAACATTTTTTAGTTATTGGCCAAGTAAAGCTGCCTATGTGAGTGGATGAGTTAGGATGATAGTAGCTGACAGTTTTATAACCATTTACAGATACAAAACTCTTTACGTAAATTCTCATTTGCACTTCACCACAAAAGAATCAGGCCAAGAAGTTGTATCTTACTTGTGGTTACAAAGTATTTGTCACAGATGGGATTTGAATCTAAGTCTTCTTGGTTTTAAGTGCAGCATTTTACTATACCCAGCTGCCCCTTAGAGGCATGCACTGGTTGAATTGAATATGAGTAAATCTTCCTTTCTCCAGGAAACTTTTTCTATTAATACCTTCCCACCACCAAAAATCAAAACAAAAACAACTCAACCAACTGGTAAAGATCTTACATTAGTCATTTATACTTGCTTAGGGGTTTGGATTATACTTTGAGTCAAATTTGTTTATATTTTACCCAAATTGGTTTTGATATTTGAAGCCTTTTATCTCTCCTTGTGAGGTAGTCCCTGGGTGGAGTGAGTGGTAGAGATTAACTCTAGTTTTGGGAAGATCTGGGTTCAATACCTACCTTTGACACATATTGTCTGCCTAATTAGTGGACAAGGTCATCAATTAGTGCAACAGAAAACTTTGGAAGACCTCTTTTTACAATCTTTTTACTATCCTTCCCAATTCAAAGGATAAATTGTCCAAGTTTTCAAACTTGGAGTCCTCCCCAGCTTATTTTTCCTCTTCCCACATACCCAGTTAGATGCAGAATCTTGTCTATTCTGTGTCTTTAATATCTAATGGATCTGTCTCCTCTTTACTCATCTAGCAGCCACCCTGGTTCATTCTGGGGTGGTAGTTGCCCCTTGTCACCTTTTGCCTGAACTATTGTAATATTCTCATTAGTCTTCCCTCTCCAGTCCATGATGCACCCAGCTGCCAAGAGTGAAAGTCTTAAGGCTTAAGTCTGACCATGTCACTCTTCTGCTCAGTAAGCTTCATTGGTTCCATATTGCCTCAAAGATAAAACATAAGCTTGTTTTATCATTTAGTCTTCCACAATTTGGTTTCAGATTCACTTCCAGATTTAAAATGTACTGTGACTTATGGAACACTCTGTACATTACTCCCCTTCATATACTCTAGCCAGACCAGCCCATATGCTGTTACTCACATGACACTCCTTTTTTCTTCTCTGTGCCTTTTCACAGGTTGTTCCCAGTGCTTGGAATGTACTCTCCCGTTTGCTTCTTAGCTTCCTTCAAAGCTCAATTCAAGTACCACCTCCTATATAAGACTTTTCTTGATCTCTTTATGTGCTAGTGTTCTTCCATTCCTCATTACCTAGTATTTACTTGGGATAGAGAGCTGGTCTTGGAGTTAAGAAGACCTGGGTTTGTCCTACATCCGACACATACCAGCTTTGCCACCTTGGGCAAGTCACTAACTTTTTAGTGCTTTAGGACAGTTAGGACAGTGGTGTCAAACTCAAATTGAAATGGGAATCATTAAACCACATATGAGGTTTTCTGTGGGTCACATATTGTCTTAGAAAACTGTAAGTGTTTATATAACACATAGATGTTGCATATATATTTAGTAATACATCAATACATTAAAATCAGATGGGAACTACATTTTAGTCTGCTTCAGGCTGTACTCAAGGATATGTATATGCTTATGGGGGACATGTGGCTATGTTTTACATGAAGTCAAGGCAACTCTATGAGACTAAATTACAGAGAAAGTGATGAAATGTATTTGTAGAGGGTTTTCTTCATATGAGAACTTCAAATATCAATGAAATCCCAGATTTGGTCTCAATTCCTATATTTTGTATCTGTATGAACATCTTGTGTCCCCTGGTACAGTGTAAGCTTATTGAGGGTAGGGACTATTTAATTTTATCTTTGTATCCTTAGTGTGCTTGGCAGATAGCAGGTGTTTAAATATTTGTTGATTGGACTATAAGACCATTTTCTTTGTTAAAACAGAGAACAGTAAACAGGTAGGAAGGGCAGTGAAGCAGTAATGAGAGGGCATTGGATTAGCAGGAAGAGAACTTTGTTCTAGTCCCATATTGCCACTAATTAACAGTGTGACCTTCAGAAGTTATCAACTGGGTTGTTATAAAGGAGCTTCTTTTTTAGATATGGTATGGATTGGATGATTCTTAAGGTAATTTCCAACTCTTGAGATTGTAATTTAGAGAATTTATGATCTCATTGATATAGGAATTTCTTCCAAAGTAGCAAAACGTCACCCATACATATCTGTCCATCCTGTGCAACTTCTCCATTTGTTATGGGGATTCCATCTAGCATGCAGGGAATACTCCTTAAGTTCACTTGAAATCTCAGGGACAGAAGAATGTCTTGTACCCAGAATTACCTCTTGCCACTTGACTAATCCGTATTTTTTTATCATAGGGTATCATGATATCCCTTATGCTTCTTATTTATAACATTACAGGTGCTTATGCCTGCCATATATATGACACTGACTAATGATAACACAGCACTAGAAAAATATTGGTAATAAAAAAGATGGGAGAAGCTTGGGTTCATTTAAAAAAAGTGCTATAAAAATCGTAGTGCTAGACCTAGAAAGGAATTCAGAACCTATCTAGTCCAGTCCTGTCATTGTTCAGTTGAAGAATCTGAGGGTCCTGGAGATTAAATGAATTACCCAAGGTCACACACAGGTAGTGTCAGAAACAGAATTTGAATCTAAGTCCTCTGACTCCAGAACCTTTCCGCTGTACCATACCTCCCTTCCAGGAGATTTTTGCAGGTCTCTTCAGTCTTTTGTATGAGCTCCTTTCAGCTTTTTGCTTAGTTCATAGGATTCGAAGGATATAGATTTGGAGTTAGAAGGAATCTTAAAAAGCTGTCTAGTATAACACCTTCATTTTAGAGATTAGGAAACTGAGGACCTAAAAGGTTAAGTGACTTGTCCAAGGCCACATGGGTAATGAATGACTAATGTGGAATTCAAATCATGACTTCTGACTCCAAAATTCAAATTCCTTCCGCTGCACCAGCTTTCTTATACCAAATTTTCCCTATCATGCTTCTTACTTTATAAATACTGCTCATAATCTGCCACCACCCATCTCTTTAAGAGTTTGCAAATTGGTATTCTAAACCAGTGTTGCCATTGGTTGTCATATTCTACTTTTCATCAGTGAAGTCAACCATTAATATGCTTTCTATGGTGGCTTAAATTCTTTTGTTCTCATTGTTACAGCAACTGTTCTACATTAGTTAAACTTTTATGTGAAATTCATATTTGCTGTTGTTGGACTTTTGGTAGTGGTATCCAATTAATAGGGATTCGCCTACCTCAGTAGTGCATCTGCTGGATCACTGGACATGGATCTGACATTTAGAATACTAATAACTAAATTAAAGTTAATAAATGACCTAAACTTGATTCTTAGCACCCTCTTTCTTCTTTTCTGCTATTCTGCCACTGTCCCTGCAGAAGGGGAAGGGATACACACAAGACTAAGGGCTATTTTACATTTTTCTTTGTTCGTGGGTTGCCATGGCCAAGGAATTCATTACCAAGGGGCCTGACTACAGATGATGAACTTCTTATTTAACTCAGCTGTTTTTCTGGAAAGCACAGGCACAGTCTGTTGCTCAGACTATACTTGAAGCCTTTCCAGCATGATAGAATCTGCCAGAACTTGAGTTTCGTTGGCAGAATCTTCAGGTACCCAGAATTACCTCAATGCTACAGTAAAGCATCAGTAGGACTATGTATATGACCCTAAGATTATATGCTTCTAAATTGCTTAATTTCCTGACTTTCCTTTTTCCTAATTTGTAAAGTGAAGGGAGAACCACTAGATTATCACTAGAATTCAACTCAAAAAATACTAATATTTGTGGGGCAGTGGCTCGTGATATCATGTTAAGACTACTAACAGGGTGACTTGTAACTTTTTCAGAATAATAATTTGAATTTATATACTACTTTAAAGCTTATGAAACACTTGCCTCATAATACTATGAATTCATGTGATTATTATTAGTTTTTTTTATCTATGAGAGATGAAGTGATTTGTCCCTTGTCAGACAGATAGTAAGAATTTGATCCAGGGTTTCAACCTAGGTCTCTTCATTGCAAGTTCAATGCTCTGCCTGTTATGCTGCACCTCCCTGGAGGAGAGTTAGGGAATGGCCCAGCAAAAACTGTTGGAATCCCAGTTTAAGGATCTGGGATAATGGGAGGGGAAACCTGTGTATCATTTTTACTTGCTTTTCACAGGATGCTTCTCTACCCTATCACAAATCTCTGACAAGTTCCAGACTTGAATCTTATATCTGTCTGAGTCTGGGTCGTTCCTTCTCTATGTGATATTTCCCCACCTCCCTTCTGTCCTAATACTTCCAAGTACATATTTTATGCTTGTCACATTATAGAATTCATGATTTTTGGGGGGAGAGGGTATTGTGCCCTTCTTATTGGTGTTTTGGAAGTAGTCACTCTGCTTCTGAGGTTATTTCTTCCTGTGATAATGAAGTTTTTTAGAATCTTCCTTGCTGATAGAACTATTTCTGTACTTCTTTGAAATAGAGGTTGTATGAATGAGAATAGTCCTGAATAGTCATATAAATGTCTGATTATAACACTTGATCTTAAACACATGCAACACTTTTCTCTGCTGTGGAATATGAAGAAATGAAATTGAATATTAAAGAATTTTATGAACAGTCAATAGAGTGATTACTATTTTTAATAGGTGTTCTTTCTGCAGCAAATTATTCAAATATTAGCTGAAGGGAGGATATTTTGTATGGATGTAATTACACCTGTTGGGATTATTTGTAGTACTTACTTTTCACTGATACTATATTGTAAACTCCCTGAATGTCTTATTTTTGCTGCTGTATTTTAAATTTTTTGTGGATAAATTATAGTTTTTACTTTTTAGCTCCCTTATCTTTTTTCCAGCTTGTGTCTTAATACAGGAACTCTAAATAAATGTTGGTTGAATTGGTTCTCAAGGTTCTGGTACCAAAAAGATCCAGTAATTTGAAATTCTGTTCTAAATGATAGTACTATTTAATTCCTTTTGGATGGAGCTGGATAAACTGTTTAAGAGATATGGTTAGATTTATATGACTAAACTTCCCCCCTTTATGATTTTTCTCTCCACTAAATTAAATCAGTGAAGAAGAAATACCTGCCATATTTGATTTTTCAGTATTTGTTCAAAAAAAGGTGAAGGGAAAATAGAGAATCTAAATGCAGTAGTACCATAAAAATCATTGGTTTACATATGTCTTGTAGCAAAATAAACATTTCATTGATGATTAGATTTAACCTTTAAATATTTTTAAAATCATCTGATCTGAACTGATGTTCATTTTGGAATGAACTAAAAGAACTAGAGAGAAAATGATGTAATGCATTGTTGTGAAACTCAATTAGAAAAGTGGACCACTGCACTGTACAAAAGATTCCCTTTGGGTCATATGTGACTTAGAAAACCCACATTTATATATTTCTTTTTTTAATAACAGGCCTTGAAACCAGGAAGACCTGGGTTCCAGTTTAGCTTCTGACACATACTCTTCCTGTAATCTCGGACAAGTTACCTAACTGCTCAAGTCAATTTTTTTAGTCTCTAAGTTGCACTGGGGTTGCAAGCCTGCTTTGGCAGTGCAAGTCCCTGTAACATTCCAGTGAAATTCAAGATCCAAGCCCTCTCCTTATCCTTAAAAAAGCAAACAAACTAGAAAGAGCTTGAATTCTCTCAATAGCTTAAATTCTGTATGCTCTACTTTGCTTTAGGCTGTTTTTACTAATTTTGAAGTGCATGGTATTTAAAATTCTGTTTGTATAGTTACTCTGGCAATAAACTCTTCCTTACTGTTAATAACCTTCTTCCCTAAGTTAAACAAAATTTTCATAATCGAAATGGACATTGTCTTCACTTTCATTCATCTATAGCTCTTATGTATTGCCCTAAAGCTAAAACAATTTGTTAACTGTTTCAGAAGCTAAAGGTAACCCAGCTGTGTAATAAAAGGGAGAAGTAAAGTGAGAAGCAGGAGTTTACAAGATAGGATCGGAAGAGTGTATAATTTACTGGGTAGTTACAGAAAGTATCTAGATGTTGCTGCCTGTGTGCTTTTTGGGTGACAGTAAATCCTTAAGCTTCCTGGTTCTTATATTAGTATATTATCTTATAATAAAATTCATTTCACAGGTTATCTAGCCTGCTTTCTCTTCCAGTTTGGCAAGACCATCCTGTAATCATGGAAGCTCTTTTTAGCATGAAAGAGACAAAATCACTGGGCTGGCTTAAATCTTCAGAGGACCCTAACTGCGCTCTAAGTGTTTGAATCTCATTACGTAATGTGGGTAGAATTAAGCTGATTAATTTCCTTTAGATTTTGTAGCTTTAACACTCGTTAAAATTTTCATTGATTTGTTTCAGTCCTGTCCGACTCTCCGTGACTCTACTTTGGGGCTTTCCTTGACAAAGACGTTGGAGTGATTTGACATTTCTTTTTCCAACTCATGTCACAGATGAGGAACTGAGATAAACCAGGTTAAGTGCCCAGGGTCACACAGCTAGTGTCTGAGGCCACGTTTGAACTCAGATCCTCTTGGTTCCAGGCCCACTGCTCTATCCCCTATGTCACCTAAAATATTTATCTATTTTTTCCTGGTGCCTGTTAATGTTTTAAATGTGTAAGTTGCAGAGCATTCACAGATCTACATTGAATAGGGGAAGTTTTCTTACCAGGAGTTCCCTATGCCAAGGAGGAAAATGTTTTCAAAATACTTCCACATATGTTTATTGTTCCACTTGATAGTCAAGCAGCCCTCTGAGGTATGTAGCAGATATTGTTATATAGTACATGCACTGGGCTCTTCTCCCCACCCCCACTCACACTGTCAATTCTGGTCCCCATTGAGCAGCTGCTGCTTCTCCTTGTCCCCTGAGAGGTCTAGGGGGAGTGAGGTTTTTTTTTAACTGTTAGTGCTCACTAATCTTCGATGATGTGCTTCCCCCTATTTGGTACCAGGTAATTAGACTTTACTATATTTCAGATAAAGTAAGAACAGTTGGCACAAACATATCTCCCCACTCCACTCCTCGCCCCTCCCCCCTATTATCTGAGACAAGTTGGAATTTAAACATTTTAGAAGTATAAAAGAGGAGATCCTGGGAAAACATTTCCTTTCAAAATGAGAAAATACAAGAAGAATTATGGTAAAATGAGAAGGAGAAAGTAAAGTTGTTTCCATAATGAACGTCACACAGTGTTCCCAAGCAGGTTTTTCCGTTTCAGGTTTTGGTATTGTTATCCAGGGACATTTAATTACATGTGCCCTTTGGATTGTAGTTCTAGATCTGGAAGGAGGAGTACATTTGCTGGCTATTCTGAAGGCGAGGAAACTTGAAAAAAAGAAAAATAGTTGCCTGGGCTTCGCTTTTATCTTGGTGTCTTGGCATTTGCAAGTGCTCATTCCTTTTTTTCCTCTTGGAAGAGAAAACTGCAAACTTATCCTCAATTTTGTCTTTTTTTAAAAAAGATGAAATGTAACATTTATTTTTTAAAACTTGATAATTTTCAGGATTCTACCATCTTCTTTTTTCATCTCCCCTTAGATGGTAGATTTGTCTGGTTCTCGGTTGGGTTAATTGGGCATGTCTGATCTTATACAAGTATGTAAGATACGATTGTATACATACAATTACATACAGTTAGCATCCAGTTAACTTCTAGTAGGCAAATCTAAGATATTTTGATTTAGTATTTAATTGACTGTTTGTTATAACTATAATGTGTCAGTTTGATTTTAAAAAAAAGAATAAAATTGGTAATCCCTTCTTCAGAAGCTGAAGGGTCCTGGGTAGATTTTGAGCAAACCATATATTGCAAATAATACTGCCATAGGAACTGAATGCTGGCTATATTCCAGTTTTGTTAGTAATATAGTTTACCTGGAGAATTTGTCTTTAGAATATGATTTTGGGGGCTTGATAATTTCTTTAGTTGAAATATTATAGTGACTGTCATTTTTATTCAGGGTATAATTTTGTTTTTATTCCAGGAAGCTCTACAAAGGATTATCACAACTCTAGCAAGCAAAAATGATGAAATTCAGAATTTTATTGATACTCTAAATCATACACTAAAAGGAGTTCAGGTATGAGGCATTTAAAAACTATTTATGTGGGACAGAATGAATGACATTCAGATCAGATCAAGTGACTATAAACATATAGTCAACTCTGATTTTATTATTAAGACTGTAGTTCTGCTTCCTATATGTGTATGTCTGGAACTACTCAGGTTTATCAAGAATTTTATTATTTTCATGGCATACAATACATAGTTATGGCATATATATATAGTATTTGTGTGATCTCTTTGTTTTTTGATAACTATATTGTGACTATCATTCTTTTTACCTGCTTTTTTCCATTTAGTAAAGCTTATTACTTTTAAATAGGCCAACTCTTCTAGCATACTTCTAGAATTAGATGAGGAATTTGATGGTCTTTATTCTATATTGGATGAGATGAAAGAAAGTATGACTAATTCTATCAAGCAAGAACAAGCTCGTAAATCGCAAGAACTACAGGTAAGTTCATATATTTCAAAATCATAAGAATATTTCATTCGGATAATTTATAATCTATTAAATTCTTTGAAAACAAATATGGATAGATAAAAGCATGTGAACTTTAAAAAAATCTCAAAATTGCTTGATATAAGGTATAAATGCTTCTATGATGATATGTGCTAATAATTATAAAAATATGCACATTAAATCTGCCAACTGGAAATCTGTGTTAATCTGCATTTGGCATCCTTCATTTTAGAAACCAGACTAGTAGGCTATGTCCTTGTGCTTTGAAAGAGTGTTAATGAAAATGGGTAGTTTAAATCATCTCTGTATTTAATCAAATAGAATAATTCTAGAGGGGGAGATAAAATACTTCTCGATATAGCTAGAAAGTAGAAATAATTACATGAGAAATGCAGCAAAAAAGTAATAGTTGATTAGAAATGGGAGCCATCAATCATTTATTGAGCTTGCACTGTGGAAAGAGTACTATATATTTCCTTCAGACATTTAAAGATTTATTAAGGATAGGAGTCTTAGCTATACAGAGTATAAAACAGTTGGAGAATGGGGAAGAGGGGGAGAGAATCAGTTGGCCATACTAAAATAAAAGGCAAAGCAATCTAGTTTTTTTTCCTCCAGAGAGTGAAATGTAAAAAGTTCATCCTACTCACTTTTTATTAAGAGCAGAGAACATAGCATTTTATTCATTAAAAAAAATAAGAAATTTAATTCAGTTCCTTTTTAAGGATATTTAAGTGAAAGAGAAGTCCAAGGACAAGAGAAGGGAAAGAGATAACAGAGAGAAAAAAAGGCAACATTGCCTGCCTACACATCCATCCTGTTCCTCTGTCTTGTCGCTGATGGAGTAAGGGTATTAGATGAGATAGTCTTTAACATTCCTTTCAGCTCAAATATTTTGTGACCTGTAAACATGATTATCCCATAGGCCCTTACCTACTTAAACACCCTCATCCCTTCAGTTTTTGCCCTGCCCAAACAGATTTATATACTCCCATGTTAATTTGATATTCTCTCTGGTCCCCTATTGCTAAGATTTACTCTTTTCCCCATGCCCCTAATTGACACAAATTCCTGCCTAATTAAGCTGTCTTTAGTAGCCATTGGGCCTAGTCTCCCTGCCAACCCCCTCTGGCCTTACATCATCTACTTAGCAGTCTAGCCTTGACTGTTTCTATTACTAGTTTCTTCTTTCTACTTTTAAGGCAAATTACTTGTTATCTGCTCTTTTGTCTGAGAAAGCCAGCTGCTAAGGTGAAGTCACCTTTGGAAGAGGGTAAAAGCTGCTGGGACAATTAGGAAGAAAATTAAATTTGGTGCTCTTATTTGCAGTAGTGCCTAGGGCTAGCCAAAAGGCACTTAATTTTAGGAAACTTTTCATGGACCAGATGAAATAAAACCTTGATCCTTGAAGGTATACCCTGTTTAGAAAAATATTTTCTGGAGGTTAATTAGGTACATTGTTATATGTCATTGTTATGGGTGACTTTTAGTTGATTATTTTTTTACCATCTAGTACTCCTTAATCCTTTGACATGTATGTTTTTTATTGTCATTAGCTGAGTTTAGGGTTTGTTTAGAATGACCTCATTGTCTTCTGTAATATGTACTAAAAGTAGTTGAATCAGAAAGTGGAAGAAATTTGCTTCAAAATCAGCATATCATAGTGGACAAATAGTCAGGAAGGACCAGGGTTCAAGTTCTGCCTTTGACATTAACTATGAGACTCTGGGCAAGTCATTTAACTTCTCATTGCCCCCAAGCAAATTTGAGTTGAAAAAGAAAATAAAATTATTAATCTCATCATTAGCAATTGCAGATTCTAAATGAATTTAGAAAATAAAAAACACAGTCTGCCATCAAAGAGATTACAATCTAAATTTTGAAGATTCAACTATGTTTTGAAATCAAAAGTGCATATAAGGAAATCTGTAACTAAAGGCAGCTTAAGATACTTATTCTGTGTAGTGAAAAGGGACTGTGGGTTAGTAGCTTTATTTAGAGAATGCTTCCTAGAGAAAGTGATTTTTGAGAAGGCCTGAAAAAGGGAAGGGACATTGTTTGAAAGAGCAAAGGGAAGGGACATTCCAGGTAAAAGGCAATCCAATATTGAAGATAAACAGAGACCAAAGAAAATGGAATTCCATGAAGTGTCCTTGAAGCAAAATAGTAAGTTAGTGTTAACTCAGATTAACTCTAATTTAGTTTGCCATATGATCTGACTTTTGAGAATAATACTTTTTAAAATATAAAAATAGAGATTTATTTTTACAGAGGGTAGGGGATTAGTAAATTATATTAACTTGTGTTAGAGTAAGTAAGTATCATGGATAGAGAGTCAGAAAGTGCTAGGGTTCAAGTTTTGCTTCAGACACATATTAGCTATGTGACCCCTGGGCAAGTTATAGATTTAGTACTTGAAAGGCTTTTAGTAAAACCATTGAAGCACCAGCCCTTTCATTTTGCAGATGAGGAAACTGAGGCTGATTGAAATTAAGTGACTTGTCCAGGGTTATACAGCTAGTAAGTGTCTGGGGTAGACTTTCTTGACTCTGAAGTCCAGTATCTTGTCTGCTCTGTCACCATATATAATCTCATAGTGCTCTAGAAAATTCTCTAAGATTTGTCAAGAAGGTGCCAACCTTCACTGGTAGAGCAAGTTTATTCATCACAGAATGTCCAATATCAGTGAAAATCACAGTTCTAGTCCCAGTCCCTAAGTATGTTACAGTAGATACAAAAAGTTAATTTTGGAATTTTAATTGCTCCTATAAATTGTTCTTGAGTTGGATGTTAAGGCACTGAAACCTCCATAAATAGAAAACTGAGCCCTTGTTTCATGTTAGACATGGTAAACATACATCATTGATCATGAATAATTAAATTATCTGAAGTCTGGTGCATTGGCTAGATTTTCTGTTGAATTTTGTCCAGGTTGATCTCAGTTCTTTGATAGTAGAATGTAATGAGGAGGGAAAATGTTATATCAGTCAAGAAATATTAAGTGCCTACTATGTGCCTAATATTGTGCTAAGCAGTGGAGATACAAAAAAAAAAAGACAAAAGAAAACCCCTGCCCTCATAAATCTAATAGGGGAGACAATGTGAAAATAGATACAAAGCAAATTCAGGATAAATAGGAGATGAGTACAGAAAGTATGCACTGAACTTAAGAGAGTCTCAAGAAGACTTCCTGTAGAAGTTGGATACTAGTTGGGCCTTAAAAGAAGCCAGAGAGGTCAGTAGTAACAATAAAGGAGGGAGAGCATTCCAGGCATGGAGGACAGCCAGAGAGAATGCTCAGAGCTGAGAGATGAGTGTCCTGTTGTGGAACAGCCTGTAGGTGGGTGTCACTGGATCTAAGAGTCCATGTTGGGGAGTAATATGTAAGAAGACTGGAAAGACAGGAAAGGGCTAGGTTATGAAGGGCTTTGAATGTCAAACTGTGTTTTATATTTCACCTTGGAGGCCGGAGAAAGCCAGAGAAGTTTATTGAGTAGGGTATAGCATGATTGGATCTGTGCTTTAGGAAAATCCTTTTAGTGACTGGATGAGAAGATGTATTAGAGTGGGTTAACACTTGAGGCAGGTAGACTCACCAATAGTCTGTTGCAGTAATTGATGTGTGAGGTGATGAGGACCTGCACTAGAGTGGTGGCAGTGTCAGAGGTGAGAAGGAGATGTGTTCAATAGATAATACAAAGGTGAAATTTACAGGCATTGGCAACAGATTGAATACGGAAGGTAAGAGTAAGGAATTCAGGATGAGTCCTACATTGTAAGTCTAAGAGACTGGGAGGATTGTGTTATCTTCTACAGTAATAGGGGGAATAGGAAGTAGAGGAGGGTTTAGGGGGAAATCTAAGGAGTTCTGTTTAGGACAGACATACTGAGTTTAAGGTGTCTACTGGACATCCAGTGTCCAGTATTATAGATGTCTAAAAAGACAGTTGAAGATATGAAATTGGAGGTCAGCAGAGAGATTGGGGCAGAAAAGGTAGATTTGAGAATCAGCAACATAAAGATGGTAATTAAATCAAATAGTCAAATTAAAAGGGAGCAGATGAGTTCTCTAAGTGAAGAGAGAGAAGAGGAGAGAACTCTGTGGGGACACCTATGATTAGAGGGTATGATCTGAAGAAAGATCCAGCAAAGAAGACAGACAAGTGGTCAGATAAGTAGGAGGAAAGCCAGGGGAGTATCCTGAAAAGCTAGGGAGAAGAGAGTGATCAACTATGTCAAAGACTTTGGCAGCTAAGAAATCGTTAGTCATTTGGAGAGTTTTGATGGAATGATGAGGTTGGAAAGCTAGATTAAAACGAGTTAAGAAGAGAGTGAAAGGAGAGAAAGTGGAGTCATCTATTTGCAGACAGCCTTTTCAAGTTTAGCTACAAAGGACAGAAAAGATACAGTATAATAGTGGAAATGGAAGGGTTAAGTTTTTCAGGGTAAGGGGAGACATGGGCTTGTTTGTAGGCAGTAGGAAGGGATCATTCCTAATAGAGGGGTCATGAGGAAAAGCTTCATAAAAGAAGGGAGTGTGTGATCTGGACTTTAAAGGAAGGGAAAGTGTAGAGAGAATATACTTCTAGATATGGAGATAGCATTTGCAGATGCTTAGGGGTGGAAAAGATTAGGATGAAATTAGAAAATATTTAATACGTTTATTTTGGCCACTTCCTAGTGAAAAAAGGCCATGTCCAAAAAATGTATTTTGTTCTGCACTCTGAGTCTCTCACTTCTACATCAGGTAGTGAGTGGCATGCTTTATCATTGGTCCTCTGGAAATATGGTTGGTTACTATACTGATTAGAATTCTTAAGGCTTTCCAGGTTGTTTTGCAGTGTTGTCACTGTATTAATTGTTCTTCTGGTTATGTTCACTTCCTAAATCATTTCATACAAGTCTTAGTAGGTTTCATTGAAACTATCCTTTTCATCCTTTTTATGGCACAGCCCTGTCATTGCAGTCATATAGTATAATCTCTTTAGCCATTCCCCAATTCATGGGCATCCTTTTAGTCTTCAGTTATAAAAAGAGCTGCTATATAGGTCATTTCTGTTTTATTTGATGTCTTATGGGATATCAACCTTGTATCAGTGGGCCAAAGGGTATACACAACTAAGTGGCTTTTTGCAGCCCCCTCATTTTACAGATAAAGAAATTGATTCCCAAAGAAGTGAAATAACTTGCTCAGTGTAATAGAGTTAGCAGCCAGATTTTAGATTCTAAGATAAGTAGTTTTGTATTTTAATTAAGCATGGTATCATAGATTTAAACCTGGAAAGAAACTTAAATGATCTAGTTGAATCCTTTCATTTCATTTGTTGTTCAGGTGTGCCCGACTCTGTGACATTTGAGGTTTTCTTAGCAAAGGTATTGGAATGATTTGCTGTTTTCTTCTCCGGCTCATTTTATAGATGAAGAATTGACGTAGACAACATTAAGTGACTTTTCCAGAATCACACAATTTAGTAAATGTTTGAGGCCAGATTTGAGCTCAGGAAGATGAATCTTCCTGACTCCAGGCCCAGTACTATCTATCCACTACACCAGCTAGCTGCCCTTTTCATTTTGTAAATGAGAAAATAGAGGCCTAGAAAGTGACTTACCCAGGAATCACACAGGTAGTCTCTAGTCAGTGGAGATCTGTAACTTCTTATCGAAGTGTAACCTGATCAGACCCCCTCTGTAATTAAGTAGATTACTTTGGTAGTAGTGTGAAGATTGGATTAGAGAAGGCAGGAGAGTGAAGGTAGGGTCATTACAGTAGTCTAAAATCAGGGTCTGAACTAGGGTGCTGATAGTGAAAATGGAAAGGAGATGGATGTGACAAATCTTTGGGGTTAGAATTTGCAGAATTTGGCAACTAATTGGATATTAGTGGAGTAGGAAGAAGAGTCTAAGGATTTCAGTCTGGTTAACTGGGAGGATGGTGGATTATTTTAGGAGAAAAAGGACAGGTTTTGGGTGATAAATTCAAACTTGGACATGTTGAGTTTTTAACTTTTCATGAGGCATTCAAATAGAAATGACCCTCAGGTAAGTTGAAAATATAGAACTGGGACTCAAGGGAGGGTGGAGCTGGAGTCATCTACATAGAGACAGCCATTGAATTCCTAAGTAGATGTTGTAAAGAGGAAAGAAAAGACTCAAGAACAGAACCTCAAGGGATCCCCAGATTAGAGGATGGTAGGAAAAAGCAACTCTGCAACAGGAGAGGTAAAAGAATAACCAAAACAAAGCAGGGCTGTAGAAACCAAGAAAGGAGAGAATGTCAGAAGGAAAGGGTGTTGTATAAACCGTGTCAGATATTGCAAAGGTATCAGAGAAGATAAGGACTTTGAGAGTGACACTGTATTTGTCATTTAGTAATGGGTGGATGAACTTGGAAAAACAGTTTCAGCAGAATGATTGGAATTGAAACAAAATGTCTGAATTGGAGAAAAAACCCCAAAACTTAGAAGCCATGGATTTTTATAGAGTGCTGTTCTATAGGCATCTGAAAGTTTACAGAATTCTTTATGACTCCTAAATTGTTTTGATGTATATTATCTAACAACTCTCACAGCAAATTTATGGATCAGACAGGGCAACTATGGCTCGAGTTTTTAGATGAAAATAGACAAACTGCTTTGGAGCCTAAGGTCACATGGTTAGCAAGTTTCGAAGCTGATGCTCAAACTCAGGCTGCTTGATTTCTAATTCCAGAGCTCTTTTTACTACATTGTGCTGTCTCAATAAGTAACTGAGTTTCAGTTGTGTAATACTAGCTCTACATTTTTATTTGTAAATATAATAAATGATGGAAAACTTATATTTGTTTATATGGAGAAAAACCATTACTATAACCAGGTTGTTAGACATATTAGTGTTTAATTCTGACAGTATTATATTTTCATCGAAACTTTCATTATTTGTAGAGTACGTAAGATGACCCTGGATAATTTTGCTTGAATGAATCCCTAAAATGACAGAAGATGAGTAGTGCTGATAAAATTGCCTAGAGTTTTATTTGCAGTATGATGAATTATTACAACTCCATGTGATAGTAGAAAAATCTCCCCCAATTGATAAATGGTCAAAGAATATGAACAGGCAGTTTTCAGAGGGAGAAATTAAAGCTATCTATAGTCATATGAAAAATGCTCTGAATCACTGTTGATTAGAGAGATGCAAATCAAAACAACTCTGAGGTACCACATCACACCTATCAGATTAGCTAACATGACAAAACAGGAAGATGATAAATGTTGGAGAAGATGTGGGAGAGTTGGAACACTAATTCATTGTTGGTGGAGCTGTGAGCTGATCCAACCATTCTGGAGAGCAATTTGGAACTGTGCCCAAAGGGCTACAAAAATATACATAACCTTTGACCCAGCAATATCACTTCTAGAACTGTATCCCAAAGAAATCACAAAAGTGGGAAAGGGTCCCATGTGTACCAAAATATTTATAGCAGTTGTTTTTGTGATGGCCAAGAACTGGAAATCAAGGGGATGCCCATCAATTGGGGAATGACTGAATAAATTGTGGTATGTGAATGTAATGGAAGACTGTAAGAAATGATGAATAGGAAGACTTCAGAAAGACCTAGAAGGACTTATATGAACTGATACTGAGTGAAAGGAGCAGAACCAGGAGATCATTGTATATAGTAATAGTCACAGTGTGTGAGGAATTTTTCTGGTAGACTTAGTCCTTCATAGCAATGCAAGGACCTAAAAAATTCTCAGTGGACTTTTGAGGTAAAACGCCTTTCACATCCAAAGAAAGAACTATGGAATTGGATCACAGAATGAAGCAGACCATTTTCTTTTGTGTTATATTTTGTTTTGTTTTATGGTTTCTCCCATTTCATTTTAATTCCTCTGTGCAACATGACTAATGTGAAAATGTGTTTAATAGGAATGTATGTGTAGAACCCATATAAGGCTGCATGCCGCCTTGGGAAGGGCGGGGGATAATGTCAGACTTATGGAAGTGATTGTAGAAAATTGAAAACAAATTAATTAAAAAAAAGTGATAGTAGAAAAATCTCTTACTGGTTTAACGTTTTTCCACTATATACAGAGTCAGCTTAGCCAATGTAATAATGCCCTGGAAAATTCTGAAGAGCTGCTCGAATTTGCTTCAAGGTCACTAGATATAAAGGAACCTGAAGAATTCTCAAAGGTAATAAAACAAAACCAAAAAACTTAATCTGTTATAGAAAAATAATGTAGAAATTTGTTCTTTCCCCACTAGTTTTGGATTGGGCCCTTTATCACTTATACTTAAAAATAAATAAAATCCACTACCAAACTTGGGATTTCTTGATAAGTATAGTGTTATGTACTTTTTCCAAAGCAGACTAGATGTTTGGAGTGATGGACAAATTAATATAAAATTTCATTTTACTTTGATTACTTATAATTTCAGGTGACTAGTCAAATGGTCAAATTACTCTTTACTGAATGTCTCTGTTGGTGGTTTATTTTAGGAGCACCTGTGAGGGTAGCAGCACATTTTTGTGCCGTACAAATAGCATAACTAAAAAATGGACATGGAAAAGGAATGAAAGAAAATAACTATTAACTAACAACTTTGAAAATTTAGTGTGGAATTCTTTGTAAGTTGATCAGAGAATGTTTGCTATACAATGTGCTTGATGCTTGTTAATGCTTTAGCACTATTATTGAAATAGTGTTATTGGAATAACAATGATGATATATGATTAAATTCACATACTTATTAAAAATGTAGACTCTCTTTAAAAGTTACATGCTTTAATCAGTCTTTCAAAAATTAAAAAAAAAGCTTTCAGGTGTATTTTAGTTGCTTAGTATAATTTACAGGTTATGGACTCCAGAATTCCAGTATGGATAGTTTTAACTCTGTTAATTTTTGTATCACCTTCAAAATTGAGTTGCTAAAGGAGTAGGCAATCTGTTACATTTCTCAATTAGTAAAGTCCAAATCTGATGAATTACATTATTCTCTCTTATCAAGAACTCCCACGTTCAAGTTTGATGATTTGGTCAGTAATTTTTCTTTGTTTACTAACATGTAGTGAACAATATCAGATTAAGAAAAAACAAGTTTTGAAATTGCGCTGTCTAGCAGTATTATTCTTGAGACTCAATTTTTAATGAATTCTAGGGCTGAAAAAAACTTTCTGAGAAAGAGAAACATTTAAAACATTCAATGTTTATTAATGCCTTGATGTGACCAGTCTAACAAAGAAGGAAGACATGGAGAAGACAAGAGTTGCTTGAGAGATGATTGCCTGCTCTAACATTTATAGGTTTTACAGTGATGGAGATAATTGTGGGATGTGAGCATCAGATCATATCCCCCAAAGAGAGGTGTCATGTTACATTTTATAAGCCACTCTATTTTTTTAATAAAACAAATCTTTAAAGCACTATATGGTTGTTTACCTCCATTTTTAACCATTTTTTCATCCTTTTGCTTATTTTAAAATTAAGATATAAAAAGCAAATCATATTTTTCAAGGCAGAAGCAATAACATTTAATTTTTTTGTTGATTTACAAGAACTATTTTTATTGACATACCATTAACTTCTTAAAAGGAAAGGAATTAAGCTCAAGTTCAGTTTTTTACTATTAGTAAAGAAAGAACTTGTTAAACAAAGGTATTATTTAAGCTCTCATTTTTGTAAAAACAACTCTTTTCTTTCAGAGTCACTTATCTGGGTCTCTCAGTTATAGCCAAGAGTCAGGAAAAGAAGGAGAAAAGGAACCAGAATAGCTAAAATAACTAACTCTCATATACTTTACTTATAATAGAGCTTCTTAGAGCCTATTTACTATTCTCTGACATATAAAGCTAGCGATCTTGGTTATCTGATTTCCTACTCCTGAGCAGATTAGAAATAACAAATTAACAAAGGAGGCTGGAAGAAAAAGCTGAGTCCATTTACATTAGTAAGAGTTTAGAGCAGATAGCTTGACAGGGAAGGAGGAAACACAGGAAATTATATACAAAGCAGAGAAGAGAGCTTTAGAGAAAGAACAGATGTCTAGGGCTTTTTGTATAGTGGCAAGTAGTCTTTTATGCCTCAGTAACTCCTGAAGGTCATAACTTTGTTGCATAAAAATGCAATAATGTTCAAGTTGAAAGGAGGTAAATATTGTTTAATATTCTGTACTTAAGAAAACAGGGAAATATCTAACATATTTTAGAAAAATCCTCTCCCACCTCCAATAGTTAACTAAAAAAAGTTCTAGTATTTAAAGGAGTAGATAAGCTTCAATTACCTGTAAAATTCAGTCATCTATATAAGGTTATTCCTCTGCATCTCAAGATATAAATAATCTCTGTTTATAGTATAGACAAATGACAGAATCAGATATAAATAACCAGACATTTGGTTAGTATTTTGATATAATAATTACAGATAATTTTCATATATTAAAACTGGATCTTTGACTTAGTAGAAATATTTGAAAATAGGATAATTTTTTATATATTTTATAATTTAGACTTGAGTAATTCATATAAGCTTCTTCACTTGCTTTTCTCCAGGTTGTTTTTAACTTGATTTTAGTATAGTTTAATGTTCAGAATTATAGTTTGTTTATCATTTTATTTTGAGTTTATTTGTACTTAACCTTACAGACTGGTATAAAAATTTAGTCTCCTGATTTTTCAATCCTATCCATAGTCTGCACAGCTTACATGATGCATAGAGTGGAACATATCTCCATTTTATGTTGAAGATAAAGGTGGAATATATAGTGAAATTCTCCTGGTGTCCTTTGGATCATAGACCATTACACACAGGAGTTGAACCTAGTTTACTTGGATCAATCAACACAATTTTTCAGTAGCTTCTCCCAAGCTGAACAGTGTCATAATGATAACGCTGTAGTCAGCATAGTAACATGGCATCAGTTACCTTCAGTTTTATTAGAATCCTCCATTGCTTAAAACCTGACTTTTTTACACAATCTACATCTTTCAAGTTTTCATTCTGGGGGGTGTTTTTTACAAAAGAATAATGGGTTAGGAGTCAGAAAATGCAATCCAGTCATACTCCATCCACAAACAAGAAGTAAAACTTGAGCAAAAAACTTACATTTGGGACCAAATGAGGGAATTAGGCTAGGTTTTTGGAGTGGAGCATCTGTTCTACTTGACATCTTTCGCAGCAGTGTTTTTTTGTATTATAGGAAAAGAATTATTCCAGTCAACTGGAGTTTTCTTTGTCTTGCTAACATTCTTAAAAGAACAGTATTGTCCTCTCTTTGTGAACTGGTCTTTAAGGTTCAAAACTGGGCTGTCACTTGAATTATTCTTTTGTTCTTACTCTATGAAGTTTTAATGTAATACAGCCTTAGACTGCACAGGGCAGGATTTGGAAAAGCAGTGACCTCAGAGAGACTAGACTGCATGTGACATCTCTAGTTTAAAAGGAGTAGATTTCTTCAGTAATCTTCTGAGTGCAGACCTCCACTAAAATCTTAATTTGATACTATGTCATCAGAGGTGACCCTGGATTCTTGAAGTCTGTTGTCATGTGCAAGCTTTAGCAGATTCTATCAAGTTGGAAAGGCTTTGAGTATGAACACAGTGTTGGACTGTATGTATGTTGTTCAAGAACTAGCCTGACTGTGTTTAAGAAGAGGCTCATCCCTGCATTTTTAACAGTGTGCTGAATTTTTTTGGCCTCAACACCTTTCAAATATGAGTTATTGAGCCAGAAAGGTTTTGTGTATGAATCTGATGAACTGCCATGTTGACTGCTCAAGAACCAGCTTATCTAAGAACAGAGTATCATTATCAAAAGGTTAGTCACCAGATAAATTAAATGGATAAATATGCAAAATAGTTTTTATTTCTGTGTAGCCCCTTACCACTTCTGTATCAATTATTATAAAATGTGGGAAAAGGTAGTAGACAATACCAAGTCATACAGATTTTTGACTTACTAATATTAATTTAACTGTTGATAGTCTGCATTATATCTCTGTGCCAAAAACAGTAGTTTAAACACTTTTGGAACAATTATTTAATGGTCATGCTCACAGACTTGCAAAAATAAATAGAATAGAATAAAAGCCAGAATAGATAGGTAATGAACATGGATAGATATAGGGACTGGACTTATGATTTCTTTGGTTGGAGTTATTCCCAGTTGAGGAAGTTCCCCTTACTAATGAACATTGAAACATTTTCTGCAACTTATTGTGTTAGAAAATTTCTTAGGAGGCATAGCTAAGAAGATGGAATAAAGGCACGAAGTCATTTGAACTCTTTCAAATTCCTCTCTAAACAATTGAAAAATAATGCTTCCAAGTGAATTCTAGAGTGGCAGAACCAGAAAAAGGAGGGGATGAAACAAATTTCCAGACTAAGACAATTTAGAAGGTCGACTGGAAAGATCTCTTTCACTAGGGTGAGAGTGGAGTACAGTCTAGCACAGGAGCAGGCCAGCAGTGAGACCCTGCTTCAGGAAGCCAGTTCATACCCTTGGGAAAACTAAATTGGCAACAGTGACTTCAGGAACTTTCAGCCCACAGACAGTAAGGGGACTAGACACCTGATCAGAAGGAGATTATAGGGGACACTTTGCTGGCACTGAGGGTAGGACGCCCATACAATATTCAAGTCACAGGCCTAGGTGACAGTCTATTAGCCCACTATAGTGTACAGAGTGTAGGGGAGCAGGGATCCTATCATAGTTTCAGGGTGGAAACTTTTCGTTGCTCATAGACCAGAGCACAGGTGAGGAGAGCACTGACCGCAGCTCTCCTTAGATCATATCAACTTGGAAGAATTGGAAACTTACAAGTCCCCAGAATTAGCATCACAAAAACCTGAAGCTTGGTACACCAACCCCTCCATCCTAGGAGCAGAGTTCAACTTTAAGGGCAAGTTATGAAGTAGTCTGAAGAAGCAAACAAAAAACAAAAAAAGAGCCTGACCATAGAAAGTTACTGTGGGGAAAAGGAAGATCAAAGCATGGTCTCAGAAGAGGACAACATCAAAATGGCTACAGGCAAAGCCTCAAAGCAAAACATATCAGGCACCCCAAAAAATAATTTCAGGAAGAGTTCAGAAAGGATTTTTTAAAAAAATCCAAAAAGAGAGGTAGAGGAAAAATTCAGAAAACACATAAGGATTGTGCAAAACAATCATGAAAAAAGAGTCAATAGCTTGGTAAAGGAAGCCCCTGCAAATGGAGAAAAATTCACTGAAGAAAATAATTCCTTTAAAAATAGTATTGAATTGGTGAAAAAGAAAAGGAGATACATAATAAGCTTACTGAAGAAAATAATTCCTTAAAAATTAGAATTAGAAAGGAGAAGCTAATGAAATGACCCTATGAGACATCAAGAAACAATAAGACAAAGTCGAAAGAATGAAAAAAATGTGACATCTTATTGGAAAAAGGAACTGACCTGGAAAATAGATTGAGGAGAGGTAATTTAAGAATTATTGAACTGGGAGCAGCTAGGTAGCTCAGTGGATAGAGCACCAGCCCTGGAATCAGGAGGACCTGACTTCAAATTAGGCTCAGACACTAGCTGTGTGAGCCTGGGCAAGTCACTTAATCCCAATTTCCTTAAAAAAAAAAAAAGATTTGACCACCTCTAGCTATGATAAAAAAAAAACCCCTAGAATCATATTTCAAGAAATTATCAAGGAAAACTGCATCGATAGTCTAGAACCAAAGAGGAAAATAGAAATTGAAGGAATCCATCAACCACTTCCAGAAAGAGATCCCTGAATGAAAATTTCTAGGCATATTCTAGCCAAATTCTAGAGCTCTTGGGTCAAGGAGAAAATATTGCTAGCAATTAGAAAGAAACAATTCAGGTATCAGGGAGCTACAGTCAAGATGACACTTGTTTTATCAGGTTATACATTAAAGAATCAGAGGGCTTGGAATATGATATTCCAGAAAGCTGAGAAGCTAGGATTACAATCGGCAAAACTGAGGGGGAGGAGCCAAGATGGCGGAGTAGAAAGGTTCACATATGCTAGCTTCAAACCCACAGCCCATCAATCTCCTGTAAAAAGAACTCCCAACAAATTCTGGAGAAGTGGAAGTCTTGCAGAAACAGAGTGAAGGAGATTTCCCTTCCAGAGAGCCCTGAAAAACCGATCCCAAAGGTCCATCGCGCACCGGACAGGAGCAGAGCCCAGCCCTTCCCTGGCTGCACGGCAAAGAGAGGAACAGATTGGGGCTGGCTTCAGGGACGGAATCTCTAGTGGCTGCGAAGGTCCCTCCACCCAGAGACGCACAGGTCAGTGAGAGAGACTTCTGGGCTGGCCGAGAAGGGAGCGGGGTGTCTCCATAACTCAAGCCCCCTCGGGAGGCAGTGGCAGAGGCAGCGGGCGGCCAGAGGCTCCTGGAGCAGGCAGGAGCTCCATTATGGAAGGTCTCTGCATAAACCCCCTGAGGGAACTGAGCCTGGGAGGTGGCCCCTGCCCCCACTTGAGAACCTGATTTAATCCTACCCTGAATAGCAGCCAGGCCCCCCCCCCCTTCCCTAGCCCGCTGAAAGCCCTGAGGCTGGGGAGCAGCATTTGAATCTCAGACCCCAAGCACTAGCTGGGCGGATCTGGGCTGGGGTGGAGAGGAATCTCAGAAGTCAAGTAACTGGCTGGGAAAATGTCCAGAAAAGGGGAAAAA
>CM053769.1:18691071-18769244 GCA_028658325.1 Potorous gilbertii | reverse complement strand
GGCGGAGGCGATGGGACACCGGGGGAGGGGCGGAGGGACCCGGGGGAGGGGCGGAGGGACACGGGGGGAGGGGCGGAGGGACCCGGGGGGGGGGGGAGGAGGGACACCGGAGGGACGGGGGGGAGGGGCGGAGGGACGCGGGGGGGAGGGGCGGAGGGACCCGGGGGAGGCGCGGAGGGACCCGGGGGGAGGCGCGGAGGGGCACTGGGGGGACGTGCCCAGGATCGCCACAGCGGCCGGAGGAGAGCCTCAGGAGGCGGGACTGCCCTGGGGGGGTTCGCTGAAAACCGGGCGCGCCAGGCCTGGAGGCCCCGAACGTCAGCGGCCAGCCTCAAGCTTACCTGCAGAGTGCGCTGGGGAGAGCGGCGGTGGACGCGAGAGCGAGGACGGCGAGCTTGCTTTACGGCACGCGCACGCCGGCCGTCGTGCACGGAGGAGGCGGGGCCTGAGGAGGCCCCGCCCCCTGCCTGGTCTCCGCACCAAGATCTTGGCAGGTTTCGGGAGCTGTCCGAATGCGGGCGTGACAGGCCGGGGTGAGGCTGGGCGTCCAGCCCTGCTACAATCAGTTGTTTCTGGCCCACCATCGGCTGCGGTGGAGTTCCGGTGTTGGTTCGGTCCGATCGAATCCGAGAACCCGCCGACTTCGAGGTCTCCGAGTCCAACCCAAACCCGGCAGGGATAACAAAGGCAAAGGAGCTGGTCAGGGAAACGGAGCCTCCCGGAACAGCCCCTTAGGAGGCAAAGGAGAAACACAAGGAAGCTTCCCAGTGATTGAATGTATCCGTTCAACGCCTCCTCTGTGTGTCCCAAAGGAGAATTTTCAAAAAAGGCTCTTTATCTTCCAGGAGTTTGTGCTTTAGTCGAGAATACAAGTGCTACCAACTGGTTTGGGCCTACGGATATCGATAAAGATAATATGAATGTAAATAAGATATAGAAATAGATGTATATGTATAGATTAGTCTATCATACATGCATTTAAATTTTTAATTGATGCTTTTTTTTTTAACAATTCACTTCTCAAAAACTCTCGCTTCTCTGCCCCACCTTCCGCAAACATTCCCTAGTAACAATTACAGTTAAACAAAACATATTTATATATTGGCCTTGTTTGAAAATGCCCACTACATTCCATGCCTGTATCTCTCTGCTGACAGTCAGGAATTGTGTCATAGTCAGTCTCTCTGAAGTCACAACATTGATCGGAGTTCTAAAGCCTTGGTGTTTTCTTTTCTTTAAGGCAGTAACAGTGAATTGTTCTCCTTGTTCTCTTTATTTTCTATGTCAATCAAGAGTCTTAAATAAGCTTTTATTAGGAGCCTACTCTGAACTAGGCACTATAAGATGCCTAACCAAGCTCTATACAAAGAAAGGTAAACACAGTACCTATTCCCCAAAAGGAGACATGAAAGCAACAGTAATGGAGGAGATAACAAAGACAACTATGTACAAACAAGATATGTACAACAAAAAGAAGACACTAGCATTAAGGGAAAATTGGGGAAAGCTTCCTATAGAAAGTGAGATTTTAGCTGGCAGTTGAAAGAAACTGGAGAAACTAGCAGGTGGAATGAGGTTTGTGGAACAGTCAGGAAAACACATTAAGTTAGAAGATGGATTGTTTTGCTTCAGGAACATTAAAGATGCCAGTATCATTATATTGTAGGGATGAATGGAAAGATAGAAATGATTTTCAATGTCAAACAGGTCATTTTTATTTCATCCTAAAGGTTATAGGGTACCTCCAGAGTTTACTGAAGGAGGGAAAAGGGGTAACTTGGCTAGACCAGACCTGAGCTTTAGGAAGATCAATTTGACAGCTGAGTGGAGAAAAGTCAAATTTATGATGCTTTCATATTGGTAAATTTTATGGGTTAGCAATTATTCACCAATATTACAATACATTCATGAAGTTAGGGTCTCCATAACTGCAACGAACCCAAGGTTGGATCTGGAGTCAGCAAACCTGGATTCAAACGCTGGCTTACAAACAGTACTACCTATTTTTTGTCCTTCATGGGTGATGTCATTGGTGATGTATTGACTTCTGCATGAATTGGATTTTTAAGTGAGGCAGAATTGTACCAAGTCATTGGCCTCACTCTCCTAGAGTCATTAAAGTCCAGTAGCAAGACAAAAGTCCAGATGACTGGTGGCCTGGGATGCAGTATATGACCATGGCATCTTTGATGCCTGACTAAGCTCTAAGCACTCCAGTGTCTACTTCATGAAGGCAAATGGAACAAATTGTTCTCATCTGCCCATTCCTCCAGGGAAAGTCTTCACATGCTCGGTGTAGACATCACCCTAACTCACTGACATGTTTGAGGCCCATCAGTAATCTTCAACTTGGTTTAGCCCAAATGCCAAAACAGTTTACTAGGGTGTGGTTGCTGAACATCCTACAGTTTCTTGGAGCCACAAGTGAGAGCTGAATGCCAAGAGGACACTAATGGTGGATGAACAATGCAGAGGGCTTAGCAAACCCTCACACCAGAGAACCCATACACCCCATACTACCTGTATGATTGTAGGCAAATTATTTAACCTCTCTAGACCTCAGATTCCTGCTCTATAAAATAAGAAGGCTGTAGTTTTTCATTTTGTCTTTGTATCTCCCGCATCTAGCATAGAACCCTGTATGTGGACACAATCAATTCTTATGAGGCTTCATTGCACTGGAGGGTCTTAAATGACAGGTTGAGGATTGATTCTGTATTTTACTCTACAGGCCAGTGTCAAATTCATATAGAAATGTAGGTTACTAAATCATACGTAAGAATGAGTGTGCATATTATCTCAGAAAATCACGTTATTTGTATTTGTTTTATTGCATTTTTATTTTGTTAAATATTTCTCAAATACACTTTAACATGGATCCTGGGCACTATATATTACTAATGACTTGCATGTTTGGCACCTCTGCTCTAGACAATAGGGATCCACTAAAGATTTTTGAGCAGGGGAGAGATCTTTGTTTTAGGAAGATGGTTTGGACAGCAGAATGGAAAATGGATTGGAAGAGACTAGAAAGAAACATTTAAAATAATTAGAAGCCTCTTCTAAGAATACAGGGAAGTGATGCTCAAGCTCTCAGCTAGGATAGTACCTCCTGGAGTACAAAGACAAGTCTTGACAACTAATTAGATACAGTGGATGAAGGATTCACTGCTAAGATAGTAATATTCTCAATAGTAATAAGGACATTTTGAGAATTTATAAGTTTTACGGGGAAAACTGGAAGAATGTAAAAGTGATAAGATATGAAGCCCATTTTCTTAGTCAAGAGGGGGATTCCAGATGGCACAACAGAAAGGAAGGGGCAGGAGGGCAGAGACCAAGGAGTAGTAGGATTGAAATGAATAAAGATGAGATTTTATGTAGAGGTTAACAGAGAATGAGATGTTTAGCTATAATAGGTGGCAACACTAAAGTTACTAGGGTTCAGGGAGCAGGAGGAGCTACTCTCCATGGTCCTATTAATGTGGAGGGTTTTGTTGAAATACTCCTACCACTCTAAATACCAGGGAGTTGGGGGTGGGAAGTGGGGTAGTGGTGGCCAAGAATTTAGGTCCCAGATATAGGTCTTCAGGGACTGGTAAACTCAAAATTTGGTACCAGTAGTATCCCAAGATGGCAGTGGATATCTCCAAAACATTCTAAAAAGAGAACATATACTTGGCTCTGTTAGAATCGATGTCCAAGATCCTGGTCCTTTTGGTATTCAATCTAGTGTCTGAGACTCCTGGTAAGAGTAGGCATTTGCCTGATGTCTCAAGCTTTCTGGCTGCGGTGGTGACTGAGGCCACACTAGGTGTTTACCTAAGGTACTTGCATCATCTTTTCATGATGCACTGGTAGCAAGTGGGTTGGTTGTATAACAAGAGTAAGAACAACCAAGCGGCACTTCTTGTTGTTCATCCTTTCTTCTTAAAGAGGACAATGACATCCCGAGGGTGATGTCTTGACTTGTGCATGAATTAGACTTAAGTGAGGCAGAGCTGCACAAAGTCATCAGCCTCACTCTCTCCTCCAGAGTCATCAGAATCCACTGGCAAGACAAAGGTGAAGATGGGTAATGGTCTAGGATCCCTTGAGATACTAAAGGAATCAGAAACACAGGGTTATTATCTTAGTGCACTTTTTAAGTACATAAAACTGCACTAAGATTTTTGGAACTTCCTGTATCTCTAACATGGTGGGTCATTCCATTAGGAAGTATTTATGAGAAAACATAAGAATTGCACAAGAAGATGTGGAATTGCTATAAAGAGTACAGTTAGGAAAAAAACACGTCCAGAAAATTTTGGGTATTAACTGCATTTTATTCCAGAAACTGAGGTACAAGGGATTAACCATGAGTTAATAGCTTTGTCGTAACTATGGCAGAGTTATCAATAGTGTTTCAAGACATTATACAATATTTTCTAAAATTTCCTTCAAATTATTTCATTATGGAGTAGAAGTTATAAAAAATTATTTAAGATTATAACTTAAATTTAAGATTTCATAAAAAATATTCCTAAAAGTTTTCAACTTCTTGAATGTTGCCAAGTTGACACACATACTTCTCATCATGTTATTGAAGCTAATGAAAATAAATAAAGCGAGTGAAATAAAGTTATGGGAAGTGACCTACAGAGGTCATTTAGTCCCTTAATCCATTCTGAGCTAAGAACACCTAGCATATGCTTAATACAGTGTAAATGCTAAATAACTGTTGAATGAAACATAAACTTTCACATTTTCATATTCCCTTCTTGTGAATACATATCTTTGAAACTAATGGCAGGAAGCTGTTTCTAATATTACCTGTTACAAGCCTGTCCTTAAGGAAAATGGAAAAATATTGTTATGTGATGCTCTTTTGTATAAACTGTCCTTTCTCAAGGCAAAATAGCCTCAGTTCTTCTGACTTTTATAGGCATTAACTTTCTAGACATCAGTTCTTTTCTAAACTTTCAAAATGGAAATACAAGAATCGTTACTAATTTAAAATTGTCTCAACTTTATATGAAAATGGAACCCAGACATATTAAGATAGAAACTGAGTTTCTGCCTTGTATTAGTTATTTGTTCACATTATCTACCCTATAAACTCCTCGTAGGGGTGGAAACTAGGCCTTATTCATCTTTCTATCCCCTCACAACACTTAATAGACAATAAATATCTGTTCGTTGAATCAAAGAAGAGAAGCAGAATGTCCATTTTGGGGAATGCAGAGGTGATGATCTAAAGTTAATGAAATTCCTTGGCAGTTTTGTACATTGGACAAACAGTATGTTTAAAGTTGTTCATTTTAACGAGCCAGCATTATGTTGAAATCTTAATAGGCTAGGAATCAGAAGACCTACATCCTGAGGTCAGTTTTACCAATTATTTATAGTCAAACCTGGAACAAATCGCAGACCCTGTGGGTTCTGCACTCCTCATCTAAAAATAAGATAATGCCATTTTCTGCCTAATTAATAATGTATGTGAAAATGCTTTTAAAGTGTTAGATAAACAGGAAAATTGTATTATCTTAATAACATAACGTTTTCCTAAGGGAGTTCCTAACAAATGAGACAATATGCTGAAAATATTGTAGTTAAAGCAGTGAGTACCTAAGAAGATTGCTAGTTGGCAGAGTGTTTGACTTGAAAGTCAGGAGAGAACTGAGTCCAAATCCTGTCAGATACCCAAAATTTGTGGGACTCCAAGATTCTCTTAATTTCAGTTTCCTCACCTGTAATAGCTGGATAACTGAAACCTACCTCACAAGGCTGTGAGGATCCAAGGAGATAACACAAATAATGTGCTTGACAACCTGAAAATGCTAATTAGGGTGTTGTTTTAAGCTTAGTTTTTAAAGCTTTAACAGCACTAAGAATTATGAAATACGAATGTGATGAAATACTATTATGTTGTAAGAAGTGATACTGGGGAGGGCTTCAGAAAAAAAGAGAAAACTTGTATATGAACTGATGCAAAGCAAGCAGAGCCAGAAGAACAATTTGTACAATAAAAACACTATATACAAACAGCTTTGAGATGCAGGGATTCTGATCAACACAACGACCAATCACAACTCCAGAGGACTCATGATGAAACATGCTACCCACCTCCCAACAGAAATAATGGACGCATTAAATGCCAAATGAGGCATACGTATACACGTGTGCATGTGTATATATGAGTGTTTATATCATATGCCAATATGACTGAGATTTTTTTTTACTTGACTACAATTGTTTGTAGTGTGTGTGTACTTTCTCAATGCAGAGAGGGAGACTGGAATGAAAGAATTCGCAGAAAATAAAAATGAATCTTTTTATAAAAAAAAAAAAAGAAGTGTTGACTTTGGCAGGTATCAGATTCCAGAACCATACTCTGCCATCCTCAGAGAAATCCACAGCCTAACTGTTTTAATCTCAAAATACTGAACATGCTGGAGATTTTGAAGCTTAAATAAAAGGCCAAGTGGAATCAACATGTGGAGTTTTCAATGGTTTAGGAACTCGGAAGGTGGAATAAACTTATATTCAGTGTATCTCTTGGCTAAGAGATCAGACTAACTAGGGCCTCAGCTCAGAAAAAAACTCTGATAGAAACAAATGACAGCCTTGAATATGGGCAGTAAAAATCCTATTCCAGGTGTACACTGCAACAGTAAGTATACTGGTGCAGTATAGAAGAGCAACAGGTCATTCATTTACCCATGTTGTTATTCAGATTAAGGCACCCAGGAAACTGTGCTTTGCCATATGTTGTTTATAGAGTAATTGAAGAATGTGAAAGGTATAGATGCTGTGTTTATTAAATCTGAAGATGAACAGGTTATAATAGACAACTAACATGGTGTATGTTAGTAGCCAGAAAGACTTTAACAGGCTAGAATGTTGAGTCTAATACAGGCTAGAATGTAAAATTTAAACTTGGGTTATTAAAATATAAACTACCCAAGTACAAACAGGGGAGGCATGGTGAGATATTTGTCTGAAAAAGGTCTCAGGGTTTTGGCAAACTTAAAGATTAATGAGGAATCTATGTTACAGCAGCAAAAAAGCTAATACAATATGGGCTGCTTTAAGAGGTATAACTTTCAAGAACAGCTCTACCATACAATCACTGTTTCCTTCCTCAGTTCACCTCTGGAGTAACAAGTTTAGGTAACAGTTTAAGACAATGAAAAACTTGAGGGTTAAGAGAAAGGGAAATCAGGATAGTGAAAGATTTTGATCTCATTTCATGAAGACTGAAGAAAATGAGTATGTTTAGTTTAGAAAAGACATATGAAATGTCACTTTCCTCTACGTGGTCCCAAAGAACATAATTAGAAGTGATAGGAAGAAATTAGGATGAATGTCAGGAAAAATTTCTTCGCAATCAGAGCTATCCAAAAAGTATAATGGGTTGCCTTAGGAGGTACTGAATTCTCCTTCATAGGTCTTCAAGCAAGGGCTCAACATCCCTTTGTCCATTGTGCTGTAAGAAATTATTTTCAAATATGAGTTAGATTAGATGGCTGTTCGAAGTGCCTTCTAACTCTGTGATTCATTAACTGTTAATATAGATATTTTAGAATTATGGGAAAAAAATCTTGATTTAGGTAATAAGTGATTTACACTAGCAGAGGTACAAAAAATCTTGATTTAGGTAATAAGTGATTTATACTAGCAGAGGTACAAAAGAGGCAAAACCAAAATGAAATGTTCAAAAAAAATTTTTAAGATCTTTCTTATGTTTCAGCTACATGTACAATTTGTTTTCCATTTCTCCATCATCTTAAAAGTAATGCCAACAAAGAACCACTTTCAAAGTCTGCTTTGGAAAAGTTAGATCACTAATGCTAGTAAAAAATACTAACATTTCCTATCCAGACACAGTCTTGATTCAAACCCGGATTTTTCTGATATTGTGTTCAATGTGTTTCCATTACCCAGTGCTGAATAAGTGTTGGTACTGTTGTGTCAGGAGGCAAACACAGGTGCCATGAACCGCAAGTCTAGTGCTCTTTACACACTGCATAAATACAATTTAGGAAGCAAGATCCAAGCTGTGGCTCTAAGGTAGTCATTTTGTCACTTTGTCCCACATGCGATTATGAATATAATAATTTATAACATTAATGATCAATGTTTGTTAAAGATCTTTGGTATTATACCAAAGCAAAAAACCAAATATCAGAGTTTGTTCAGGACATTATACCAAATGTATTCAAATGATGTAATAATGAGTATACTGTCAAATACATACATATATACATATATATATATATATTGATTATATATATATATATGTGCTGAGTATTATAGCTGAAAATACAATCACAAACTTTATTATGGAGGAAAATTAAACAATGTTTGGGAAATTAGGTGATGTGATTAAATGAATATTTTAAATAACAATAGCAGACCAGTGGATTTAGGTATGAAAGATATCTTAGAAGTCACCTAACATAGTGTAGTGCAATGAAAAGAATGCTACATTTGTTTTCAACGGACTAAAGTATGCAGAAAGGCCCTGTCCTCGGCCACCTGTGCGATCCTGGGTAAGTCCCTCCATCCCTCTGGGACTGAGTGTCGTATTTGTAAAATGAGGGGAGTGAAGGCAATGACTTCTACAAATCTTTTCAGCTCTAAATAGGATTAAATGTCTTCACTTTATACAAACTGACTAGAGAAAAGACCTAACTTGTCCAACGTCTCATGAGTATTAGAACTGGGATGATACAATGTATATTGTCAACTCATTTTCAAGGAATTTTAATATACTGATATACATATGAACAAAATTTAGTCTTCCACTGACGATTCATAAAGTTTTCAGTTTTGGGCAGTATTCTAGGGGAAAGATTACCACTAAACAGTATCACAAAAAATTCTGGTATCTGGATTCCGGATAAATTAACATTTACATTTCCAAAAAATAATTAGATGACAGCAGAAACTGTGGGAAGATGCATTTGAGACGTTTGATAGGAGATATTTTTTCAAGTTCCACCAATTCTGCTCAAATATGAAAACCAATTATTCACATTATTTTGGAAGTGAGGACCTTTTCATATAACTGAAGAGCAGTTTTAAAATTATTTTGCAATTTTTCCAATGCAAAATAACAATCAACCAAAGACTCTATGCAGAAAGTACTTTTCTATAATAAATCTTTTAAAAACTAATGCTTTAGAAACATGTATTAAAATATGAATTCAAAAATCAGATTTCTTTTTAGTCTGATATTATATGATTTATGATAGTATAGGTAACATGAAATTCTACTCTTTCCATTTCCAGAATTAATTGAAATTTAGGTATTCTGAGTTGTTTTCAGAGAAATTAATTAACCAATAACTCATTTTGCAAAAAAAAGTGAGCAAAAAAGCAATGAGATAAAACATCAACCTTATCTAAATTGTTATGTTAAAAATATTTCTCCTCGTTCATTTTTTTTTTAAACACCTAGGATTAGTCAACAAAAGGAAAGTCACAAGATACTATACAAGCTTTAATTCTGTAAATGGGCAAATAAAAGCAAACTCATTTGTCACTTTTGATAACCCCACTTGGAAAAATGATGCTGCTTGCATAATGTATTCAAGCTGACCAGGTCCAGCTTTATTCAAATAATGCTAGTCAGTTTATTTGTCCAAACAGTGTAACAACCTCCAATAAATCCCAACTCCAGTAAGATATGCCTCAATAGTGTCTTTATTCATTCTCTAGCATCTGGAACTTCTAAAGCATCCTTCAACAATTTATATTAACTCACAAAGTGCAAGCAACACAAATAATTATGAAATACTGCACAGGAATACACTTGCACACAGAGTCAGAAATCATATAACATAGGGTCAGAGTATCAAATTTCAATCTGAAAATGTCCTTATCTAAAGTGCTTAAGGCAACTCCTTCATTTCTTTCTCTAGTTTATTAAAAGCAGAAATGCTATGCAAAAGTTCAGGGGGCTAAGAGATCCTAAAATAATGTAATTTGCTAATGCCTCATATATTAGTTTCAGTTCATCTCCCACACATTTCCAATACAGAAATCAGTCTTGTTTCAGTTTTCAAAATAAAGACCAGAATGAGCATACAGTTTAAAAAGGAGCTCTGAAAAGGAACTCATAAAACTCTATACAGACACACTCTGGACTTTAAATTTAATTTTTAAAAAAGCATAGCAAAAGCCTAACTACATTTTATGGTAATACTAGAGGTAATAATAGTAAGTGTTACATATGTGAGGGGGGAAATAGGATCCTGGATTTACTAAATTCATTTTGTTACTACAAAATCCTCTGAGAAATTAAATATTACACAATTTTTTATCAATAGTAAACTTTTTCCAGGGAAATTTGTAAGATTCTCCTCTCAATGATTTTGATATGAGGAGTGTCGAGATGAGAACATCAACATGTACAAGAACCTTAAATACTCTAACCCTTCTCCCCCATTCACATCCTTTAAAAACGTCCTTACAGGAATGCATCAAAATATTCCCTGGCTTGAGTACTATCAGTTAAAACTGTGTGGGGCACTGGGAAAATTTAGAAGGCACTGAATAACCAGATGATATGACCATAATGAGAAATTCTTGTAAAAAAATTAGAAAAGAATTTTTGGCTTTTTCTGCATAATAACTACCAAGATACTCTACTTAGCCACTCCCATAAACAACAGATGAACCAGTGGACTTTTGTTGTAGGGGTTTGCTTTTGACAAATGAAACTAAATTCTCTGTTGTTTCAAGAGTTCTCTGGCAGTCCCTCAAAATTAAGTTAAGCATAGTACATTCTTTTCAAATTGTGCCAAAAGAAATGGAAGGTAACCAGAAGAAAAGTGCTTTGAGAACTAAGTTTATCCATGTTCACATTTTAAAATACTTTGTCTTTGTCATGCTCAACTATTAGGCATCCTTCAAACTATCTGACATTGGGACAGTGGAATATATATTATCTCCTACTACTATACATCACTAGACAGAACAATATCCTTCACTTACATTCATTGTATAGAGAGTAAAACAACACCCTGCATGTAAATACTATGCTTTTATTGAAAGAACACTATACTTAAAGCATCACGATGCTTTCTCTAGTGATCAGCACAGAGAGGTTCAAAGAATAGAAGGTAACTTCCAGGGGGAAAAGCTCTAACATCCTAAGGTATTTGAAATTAAAATAAAAAGTTAAAAAAAAATTTTAAATACATATTCAGGTTTTTAAGTGGGTTAAAAAAGCCCATATATTGTTTCATTTACTGCCATTTTTGTTTAGTTCCCAGGGACTTAAATATCAAGTTTACTTTGCCTTATAATTTGTATTTTTCTCACTAGACACGTGTTTATTCAGTGTTCAATATGCTGTCATTAAGTATACACAAACTTTTGAAGAACTGTACCTGCTTTAAGACTATGAGTAAATGGAACAAAAGAAGTTGCACCAAAATTGTCTTGAAGCTGTCTTATTTGAAATAATTATAGGTACAAATTGTTTCAGAGATGTATGCATTCTTTCTCTAAACTATTTTAGGTCATTTATATTTTATTAGTGAACACAGGTAAATATAATTTTAGCAAATAACAATAAGTACAGCATTCCTAAAGGAATGAATAGCAAGCACTTTTGGTATTAATTTTTCTCTCCTCTTTTATACAAGTTTAAACTAATGTGGCCTTTGTAAATAATTTTTTATAATTTATAAAATATGCTGTTTCATTTACTGACATTTTTGTTTAGTTCCCAGGGACTTAAATTTCAAGTTTACTTTGCCTTATAATTTGCTCACTAGACACGTTTTTATTCAGTGCTCAATATGCTGTCATTAAGTATACATAAACTCTTGGAGAACTGTACCTGCTTTAAGACTATAAGTAAATGGAATAAAAGAACTTGGACCAAAACTGTCTCAAAGCTGTCTTGTTTGAAATAATTATAGGTATAAATAGTATAATTTATGAATTGCAAAGTTCAATGCACTGTTTTAATCCTTCTATAATACCTTAAATCAATATAATACTTCAAAATCCAATTGCAAGTTTACTACAGATTTAACTTAGGTAGGAAATCATACCAGAAAACACTATATAAATAAAGTCCTTAAAAATTCATCTGCTGTCCAAACTGACCTCTAAAAGGACAACCAATTGAATATCACAGCATAATGAGGAAATTACCCTACTGTCACATAGTATCTAGATTATAGGAACTATAGGAACAAAATGAAACCTCTTAAACTAGAATGTTTATAAACTCACCTGTCCAATCTGTGTCAAGTCACAAGAATAATTCAAATTTTCTCTTAGCATTTTGCCAATTTGGATAGATATACAAAGAGGAGAGAAGAGGGGAGAAGAGGAAACAGATCTATTCAACACATATAGTAAGGAGAAAAAAGTCAAAACCCTATTAATTTCCAAATTAAGAGAAAAAATGTTAAAGTTATTACAGAAGAATCTTTTTGGCATTCCCAACGGTCTCACATGTAAAACTTACAAGGGCTGAAAATTGTTTCAATCTGAGAACTAAAAGTCTTTCTTTTCTGAAGAATCACAAAATTAAGAAAAGCATAGGAAAGCTGAAAAATTACTTTAGTCAATTAAGTGATAAACCTTCCTAACCAAGGCTACTCCTGCCTTCGGAGTCCTATGTATAAACAAACAGAAGAACTAACAAAATATCTAGAAAACTAAAAAAATCCATTTTTTCTAAAATAAAAACAGTGTCATTTTCACCTTCAAATTTTCTAACTGCTTCTATGGGATTTCACAGTAAGTTCCTGCTAATGCTCCCTTCCTTCCAGAAGCTTAATGTTAACAGCACAGAGGCCTCAGAAGCAGCAGAGGGCAGCAAACCCCAATGGTTAATCCACTGTTTGTAAGCATCTGTGATTAGAAGCTCCACAGAAAAAACACCCAAATAAAAAGAGAAGTAAACATGTTTTGAAGCGATATTACTGCATAACACTGTTCAGGCTGCCGGTTGAACCACTCATTCCATTTTCATGTTTCTGGAGCGTTTTCACAGCACGTGGAACCTGCAATCCAGAACTCAAAGAAAGTCTGCCACACCAGACCTAGAAAAGAGTATAAAATAGCTACAGTTAGATTTCAAATTAAGTCAAAACTTATTTTTTCAAAAATTCCATTTGAAAAATCAAGACAACATACTAATACCATTTGATGCCAAATACTATAATACAGAATTACTGCAGGAGTCCTGAATACAGGAAATTAGTTCATCCTTTTCATAAACAGTAGCTACTGGTCAACCTGTAATTTATTGGTGCCAGCCTGAAATAGGGGAGTGTGGAAATGGAACTTAGTTGCTTTCATCATCCCAGCAAAACAGGAAGAAGAGAAAGGGAAGAGGGTCAAGACTGTGCATACAAAGTTTCTAGAGAGCCTGAGAATTGGTGCCTTAGGCACAAACCACAAACCATCACTACTATCCTTGGCCTTTCAAGCCCTAAGTAAGGTTGCATCATGAATTCTCTTCACTCAAATTATGTGTAAGGTATCAATGATGAGAGATGTTGTTAGGCAGAGAAGTGTTTGAGATCAGTGTCTGTTAACACTGCCCTGGTCCCAGGAAGCTGTTAATATTCCCTGAATTGTTTATTTAAGAAGCTTCTATTATCAAAGCAAATTCCCTTCAATTCAAAAAATGTTACAAAATTTTTTCTACACTCTTTGCCTAATGATCAGAACCTTTTTGTGATCTTTTAAAAAATACTTTACACTACTAAATTACAAATTATGCTGGTTGAGGGAAGGGAACATATATAAAAAGCATAGATTGTCACTTAAAAATTTTTAGTACCACTGTAAATTTGAATTCATGTAGGTTTAATAAAAATTAAAATGGGCTTACTAATCATTAAAATGGACTAAGTTTCAGGCCAGCAAATGTAGATGAAAGTCAAAAAAACTTAAAAAAAATATGCATAATAAGGTAAAACTAATGATGAAAAACATTTAAACAGGGGTTCTTATCCTAAGGTCTGTAGACTTATTTTAAATAAATATTTTGATAACTGTATGTTCACACAATTCTTTTCATTAATAATCCTATAAATTCTATTTTATACATTTAAAAACATTATGAGAAACGGATCAATGCTTCGTCAGATTGCCAAAGGAATCCATGACAGACAAAAAAATTAAGAACCTGTACAAAATGACTAATGTGGAAATGTTTTATATGATTATATATATAAAAGCTATATCAGATTGTATGTATAAAAGCTATATCAGATCACACCCTGGGGAGGGAGAGGGGAAGGAGGAGGAAGGAAGAGATTGAATTTGAAATTTAAAACTTAAAAAAAAGTTAAAAACTGTTTTAACATGTAATTGTGGGGGGGAAATAAAATATATATATTTTTAAATTAAGAACCCCTGCTCTAAAGAGATACTGAGTACGGATAACATAATTATATCATTAGCTGTTTTAATACTTATTGAGAACAGTATAACATATTTTACTAAGACTGTAACTTGTAAAATCTAAAACTGTGAAATCAGTATCCTTACTTTACCCAACAGATTCTGTTTAAAAATATTTATTTAAAAGTTTGAAATATGCTGTACATTCTCTTAACAGATAACTGCTCGCAAAAAAAGTAAAAAAACCAAAAAAACAAAAAAAACCCCCAACATAGGTTACCTAGAACAACCCATTTGGAAATTAAAATTCCCTCTATTGGAGGACTTGGAATATGATATTCTGGAGGTTTAAGGAACAGGGATTAAAATCAAGAATCACCTACCCAGCAAAACTGAGTGTAATCCATGAAGGGAAAAAATTGCCATTCAGTGAGACAGAGGAATTTAATGCATTCTTGAGAAAAGATCAGAGCTAAATAGAAAATCTGACTTTCAAATACAAGACTCAAGAGAAGTATGAAAAGGTAATTAGGAAAGAGAAATCATGAGGGACTTATTAAAGTTGAACTGTTTACATTTCCACATGGAAAGATGAGATCTGTAACTCATAAGATTTTTCTCATTATTAGGGTATTTGGAGAGAATATATATATATTCCAGGGAGAGAGAGGGAGAGGGAGAGAGAGCGAGAGAGCACAGGGTGAGTTGAACATGAAAAAATGATATCTAAAAAAATAAAATTAAGAGGTGGGATCAGGAGAAAGGGAGAGGTAGAATGGGGTAAATTATCTCACATAAAAGAGGCAAGGAAAAGTTTTACAGTGGAGAGGAAAAAAGGGGAGGTGAGATGGAATGAGTGACCCTTACTCTCATCACAACTGGCTTAAGGAAGGAATAACATACACACTCAAGTGGGTATAGAAATCTATCTTCCCCTACAGGAAAACAGAAGGGGAAAGGAATAAGAGTAAGAGGTGTATTACAGAAGGGAAGACATTCTGGGAGAAAGGATAATCAGAAGCACAATACTTTTGAGGAGGAACAGAATGAAAGGAGAGACAGACTAGAATAAACAAGGGGTAGGGGAAATAGAATAGAGGGAAATAAAATTAGCAGTGGTAACTGTGAAAATAAAAATGAAGCACATTTTTACGATAAAGGTCTCATTTCTCTAACATATGGGGAGCTTTGTCAAATTTAAGAAAGAGCCATTCCTCAGTTGATAAATGATCAAAAGATATAATCAGTTTCAGATGAAGTAATTAAAGCTATCTATCACCATATAAAAAAATTCTCATTCACTACTGAGTGGAGAAATGCAAGTTAAAACAATTCTGAGGTATTACCTCACACCTATTAGATTAGATGATAGGACAGAAGAGGTACATGATAAATGTTGGAGGGGACATGGCAAAAATGAGTAATAGTTGTCAGAGTTGTGAATTGATTAAACTGTTCTATAGAACAATTTGGAATGATGCCCAAAACCATGCAGACCCTCTGACACAGGAATAACGCTACCTTGTAGGAGTATCTGCATCCTAAAAGAGAAAAAAAAAACAAAGAGGAGAAGGACCTACACGTACAAAAATATTTATAGCAGCTCTTTTCTGGGGGTAATGAATTAGAAATTGAGGGGATGCATATCAATTGGGGAATGACTGAATACATCGTGGTGTGTAATTATTGTGAAAAACAATTGTACTATAAGAAATAATGAGGAGGATGCTCTCAGAAAAACCTAGACTTACCTGGGTTTATGCAAAGTGAAACATACTGGGAACAAAGTGACAGCAACATTGTAAGATGATGAGCTGTGAATGACTTAGGTATTCTCTGTAATACAATGATCCATGACACTCTGAAGGACTTAGGATGAAAGGTACTATACACCCCCAGAGAGAAGAACTGATGGTGTCAATACAGACTGAAGCCACTTTGGGGTTTTTTTTTTTTTTTAGTTGGTTTCTTTTTTTGAGTTTTTTTATATCTATGTTTTCTTTCAAAATATGACTATTATGGATATGTTTTATATGACTACACATGTATACTCTATATGGAATTGCTTGCCTTCTCAATGAGAGAGGGAGGAAGGGAGAGAATTTGGAATTCAAAGTTTTAAAAATAAATGTTAAAAACTATTTTTACATGTAACTGAGGGAAAAATTAAATACTAAATAAATAATAAATAAAATCCCCTCTAAAACATCTCCAACAAATTGCCATCCAACTTATGTTTTAAGACATCAGCAAGACATCTTCATCCAATGGTTAAGATACTAGAAAATTCCCTGACTAACAGTAAGTAACGGGACTTACCACCTCTGCTAATAAGAAACTTTTCAATGGCAAACAAAACAAGATTGCTTCAAATTATCCCCATAGCATTATAAATTTTAATTTCAATCAGATCTATATTCATGCTTTTTAAAAATGTTTTTTATAGAATTCTACACATTCTTTCTATAAGATATCTGACAAAAGAATAAAAAGGAAATATAGGTACTATCATACATATAGATATATGTTTATTCATAGATACCTAACCCTAGTTGAAATCTGAACATATGGGAACGAGAAAATCCTCAAGAAATCATCACATAACCTTGCATGGTTGCATAGATTAATGATCGAAAAAAGTGGACTTTTCTAACATTAAATTTATGCAAAACAAAACAACAATACACAAAAATACATTAACATTGTAGTTCGGTGATACTTTGGAAAACACTCACACAAACAGCACTACATGAACCACTGTGTGAGAGATGTAGGTTAGATAAAGGGCAAGGTGAATTCAAAATAAATTGTATGACCAGACTGAGAGATTAGTTAGTAAAGGGCTGATACAACCTGAAGAGTTATCTCTAGTGGAATGCACTGGGCATAAGATGCTGACTGTGTTAATCAATATTTTAATGAATGACAGATGATATCATAAACTAAGACCTGTTTATCTTTGCAAAATATACGAAGTATAGCTAATGTAGGATGACAGAGTTAAAATTCAAAAATCAACTAAATTTTTTAAAAAGTTTAGAAGATTCTAATTATGATATGATTATGGTATAAGGAAGGTCAAGATGAGGATGTTAACATGTAAAAGAATCTCATGCATGAAAACTCTTCTCCCTATCTTCCCTGCCAAAACAGGCTTTATTAATAAAACACATTGCCTAGCCTTAATATCATCACTTAGAATTTTATGGGACATTAGGCTACAGCATATTTAGAGGGAAAAGACACTGAAAAATCTGATGGCACCATAACAATACATAGTCCAGTTTAAAAACGACCACCTTTACCACACAAGAGCTTTTGGCTTGATCTGTGTCATAAAGCAGCTTGAACACTAGATTACTGCTCTGAGGTTTCCGACTAGGCAACAGAACTGTAGCTTTTACATAGGTTCTTTGATAGCTTCTAAAGGTAACTACAACACAGATTACACTATTAGACAGATGCTCTAAAGAAATTTCACATACACCAAAATATTCACAGCAGGCCTCTTGTGTTAGCAAAGAAAAATAAACAGCCACAGTGGGGAGAATAGCTCAATAAATTTTGTACCAAAATGTAATGGAATATTATTGTGCTATAGGAAACAATGAAGATGAAAAATTTAGGGAAGCATGGGAAGTCTTATGTGAGCTCATGGAGGAAAACAACAAACACCATCACCAATATAATGGACAGAATGTGTAAAATGAAACAGTGTGTAATTATAACGACCAAACCTGCCCCTCACACGCCAACCTCCCTTCGTTACAGACACTGTCATACTCATTTAATCGGGGAGGGAGGGTGTGCATCAAATTTTCGCTGCTTTTTTTCTTTTTCTTTTTTCTGTCACAAGGGATGGTTCAATGAACAGAGGAGAGGAAGATGTATTCAGGAATGAAAGGTATATAAAAAGAGAAGATATCAATTAAGACTTAAAAATATTTTAAAGAACACAGTAACTTTAAAAAAAACTACACTGTGAAAAATGGCACTTTAGAAAGTTAGTGCCTTGAGAGGCACGACTAGTTATGTTTCACAAGTGAAGAGTTCTGAAGAGAGTTCCCTGAGAAGAAAGTTAAGATGCAGATTATGAGCTATTCTAAAGAGAGCAGTTTTTGACAGAATTGGGGCTATTGTGGTGGATTCTAGGCCCATGAGGAACCCAACATTCCAAAATTACAAGGTCTATGAGAGGACGGAAATGAGAAGAACAGATAACGGCGGTTTAACAGTAACAGATTTTCAGGAATATTTAGAAGCACTCCAAAACTGGAAGCTAAAATCACAACGATCTGACAAAGAAACACATAAATGTCACTGACAGGACATATTCTTATTCTATCCAGCCTAATATTAAAAACTGATGCTCTCAATATAGACACAAGCATGTATCACAGAGACAGAGGATCCACTCCACTGAATAATGAAGCACAAGTCATTTTTCTTAAAGTTGCCAAATGGAAGTATAAATACTAACCATGAAAGCAGGGAGCACTGGTTGTGTAAATTTTGTCTTAAAAGAATACAGTAATTGCTTTGAGGCTGCATTGTAGAAGGACAGTTGACCTGAAATGAAAAAAAAATTTAAAAGTTCAGTTACAGAAAAAAATCAACCCCAATCCCAAAAGCAACAAGAGTAAAACAATATCAAAATACAATGATCTAACATTGGAAATTAAATACATATTAATAGTAATATTGTTTCTCTAAAATTATAATGGGCTGGATTTTGAACTGTCAACAACAACCCTTCTGTTGCAAATATCAACAGCAAAATATCTGGGTAAAGTTTTACATCTGAAGTCTCTAAGAATCTTATATGACTTGGCTGTTTAGAATTCACTAACTGAACACTTGTACTCTAAGCTCACTTTCAAGTCCAAGTGTTTATAAACAAGACAAGAAGATACATTAATAAAACAAGGGAGCTGTGAAAAAATGAAGTAATTTATTTAGTTTCTCTGATATTGAAGTGGACACCTCTCAGTCTAGCTCGAGTCCTCTATCATTTGTCTCCTGCCTTTAGCTACTCAACCATCATTTTCTTTATCGATTGATACCATCTACTCAAACCCAATCTTTATAATCTATATAAACCAGGTTTACCTCCTTCCCCTCCACATTCTTATTTCACCTTATTTTCAACTGATATCACTTTCCCCTTATTCTCAACCAATCCAAATCTTGTATTTAAAATCTTAGCTTAGAAACCAAACCAAATGAAACTCAAAACACCTCTTCAATGAAATATTCCCTTTCATTATCCTTAGACAGCAATGATAATTTTTTAAATATGACAGTGACTACAAGGACTCCTGGGGCAGCTAGGTGGTGTGGTGGATAGAGCACTGGACTTGGAATCAGGAAGACTCATCTTTCTGAGTTCAAATCTGGCCTTAGATACTTATTAGCTATGTAACCATAAGCAAGTAACTTAACCCTTGTTTGCCTCAGTTTCCTCATCTGTAAAACAATCTGGAGAAGGAAATGGCAAAAACCACTCCAGGGTCTGCCAAAAAATCCCACAATGGAGTCACAGAGAGTTGGACACAACTGAAACGACTCAAAAATAACAAAAAAAGTATTCACAGAAAATTAGAGCTGAAAGAGATTTGACAAGACCATCCAATCCAATGCTTCATTTGTCTAGTCATAAAGCCAGTCAGTGGTAGAACTGGGACTAACACCAACTGCTGCTCTGAATTCAATGCCTTTTCCATTACCTTATGCTGTATGAACATGCATAGCATATATATGTACACACACAGAAAACACACATGTGCTGTATAAAAAATAAAATCATATACTGTATAAAATTACTCACTTTAACATTTTTCCTTAAAGGAAGTCTTCTATTTTTGTTATCAATTATTATATTTCTCACAACACTTACTAACAGACACAGGAACAGGTGTTCACTAAAGTTTCCTCAGTCTCATTTGGAAGGAGACGAGATGAAAAGTCTTTTTGATTTATTATTATTCTAGTTGGCAACCCCTCTAGACCCTATGATCCTGATTGCTGTTTCCTCCTCCCTGAAATTCTTTCCTCAGCTTCGTGACACTACACTTTCCCATTTCTCCTAGTTAGAAATCAATTGCTTCTACCCCCTTACTTTTCTTATTGTTTCTCTTGGGCCCCTGAGAGTGTCTGGCCCCCCCAAAGCTCTGGCCTCTACTTTCTCATCTCCCTACACTTACTCTATTAGAATAACTTCATCTATCTCATGGCTTCAAACTAACAAATTTCAAATCTACATCTTGAACTCGAATTTCTCACCTGGGTACCATATTTCTAGCTCTCTAAAGAACAAGTCTGCCAGCCTAGCTAAAGCAGCAAGACATTCTGAGGGAAAGATAAGATGCAGCATATGCCAGGCAAGTCAAGAACCTAAATCCAAGAGCCTGGAGAAGATCAATGCTTCAACACAGTGCCCACAGCCATCTTCCAGGAAGCAACTACTCTAGAGATATAGGCTGGCAGCTGCTCCTACAAGTGCCACAGCCACAGCTACTAAAGACCCATAAAAGAAAGCTCTTCCCACCAAAGTCCCTGACAATGTCAAATGATTCAATCTCAAAAACGGATATGATTTTATCAGTGAAATGACATGAAAGAGGCAGCAAGATCATCTGTTTTGCCAATGCACCCAAAGAAACATAGACTTTGTCCATATGCCTTGTTGCTAAAGCTTTCCATATTTATTATCTCCCCCTACGAACTGTGAGCTCCCTAGGAATAGGACTTTCTGACTTTGTAGTTGTATCCCTAGCACTCAGCATAGAGATTTGCACACAGTAAGTACTTAGTAAATGTTTTTTCATTCGTTCCTAAAGGGCAGCTTTGTCACTTCAAAATTAACATGTTAGACCACAGTGGGTAAAATGCAAAATCACAAGACATGTGTTGTCTTGAATATGTTCAGTTTGAAATGAGTCTGGGACATGTAGGCAGCTGTGATGTGGAAATGAATATGTTCAGTTTGAAATGAGTCTGGGACATGTAGGCAGCTGTGATGTGGAAATGAAGTTCAGTGGGGAGAGGGTTAAGGCCAGATGTGTAGACTATGAGTCATTTGCACAGAGATGAAAATCAATCAATCAATCAATCCCTCTCTCCCTGTCTCTCCCCCACCCTCTCTCATCTTCCACACACAACCAACCCTTATGTTTCCTAACCTCCAGTTCTGCATGCCCAACTAACTGCTATCTCTACATGTAAATCCCACAGCTAACTCATTCTCAATATGTCCAAAACTTATCCTGATGACTGATCTTTTCCCATTAACTCCTAAAACTATTCTTCTTTACTAATTTTTGTGGAGGGCATCACCATTCATCTAGAGAGAATTTGCAATTCTTCAGTACCACTCATCATACTCCCCCAATTCATATCAATTCTACTTTTTCAACTTCCCATGAATCCATCTCCTTACTCACATCCATCCTAGTTAATGTTCTCATCGCCTCCAGATTGAGTTTCTGCAATCATCAATCTCCTATCTCTGTACATAAATCTTTTCTTTTCTCCAATATATCTGCTACATAGCTGTTAAACTGAAATTCTTATAGCAAGGTCTGATCCCATCATTCATCTGCTCAAGAACCTTCAGTGGTTCCCTACTATCTCTAGAATAAACATAAACTCCTCTCATTGGCATTTAAAGTCTTTCATTATCTGGTTTCAACCTACTTTTCCAAATTGAGTATATAGTATTTTTTCTTACACACTCTAGTCAATCTGATCAACCTACTGGTCTTTGTACATGGCATTCCATCACTTATTTCCACAGGCTGATTCCCTTGACAGAAATGCTGTCATCCCCCCGCCCCTGCTTTATCTCTAACTCTTAGAGTTCCTAGCTTCACAGCTCAAGTGCCAACCACTTTAAGAAACCTTTTTCGGATTTCCTTCCCCAAGGAGGCCCCCTATAAATAACTTTATATTTATTTCCTGTATATAATGAAGTATCTACCTCCTGTATATAATGAAGTACCTCTTACACACAGTGGTTAGATCCTAAAATCAATACATAAGATCACAACTGCATACATACTTGCCATCTCTCAAATTTTGTAAATCATCCACAAAATACATTATTGTAGCCACTAGTACTAGTACTGCATGCACTCCTCCAGAAGATCCTGTTGCCGACTCCCAAAAAGGAAAGGGGATATATATCCAACTAAGACTGTGCCTTTTGTATCACACCCATCCATGTCTTAGAGTCAATCCTTATACTGAAGTTATAAATCTAGCTTGACAACTTCCTTTATTGTGTGTGTGTGTGTGACACACAGAGAGAGAGAGATACTTTTGAGAAGAGGTGAAATGGGAGAAGTTGAGGAGATGACTCTGAACTCAGCTAAGCCCTTTCAAGTGGATTTTGGATGGGTCCTCTAAGGGGGAAGGAGGGGAGTAGGCAAGAAATTAATATAGTAGATGAGATGTAGGTAACATGTGGTATATGAAAGATCTAATTCTGGTCCTGCTCAATGATTTCATAAATTATAAAATAGTAAAGCATTAAAAAAAATTTCTACACATGTAATTCTTTAAAATACATTTAAAATACATTACATTATTAAAAGTAGCAAAAGCACCATTATAGTTGACCTGAATTATGAACATGACAATTACAAGCATTCAGATAAAAAATATTCAGTATAAAGCAGGTGGAAAATAATTCTCAGTCTAAATATTTCAGGCTCTTTTGATCCTTAAAGTCATGGTTCTAAGCCCTCACTATATCTTGTCGACTTTATATAGCAGAAAGCGTGTTATCAGTGGAGGTTTAGAAAAAGTACTGTCTGTCAGAGGCTATAAGAACCAACGCTTCCATAGGATAAATGAACTAGACTAGATGAACTCTTAAACCCCTTTTAAATCTAAGAGTTATAGCTTGCATTTTAGTATATTTTATGCTTTACAAAGCACTTTATGTATAAGACTTTTATAAGGAAAGAATACTTAAGTGTTATTTCCATTTTGTGGCTGAAGGAACCAAGGGCATGAGAAGTTAAGTGACATGCTCAAAGTCACACAGGTAACAAATGTTAACACAGAAATCCAAACTCAGATTCTTTTGGGTTTCAAGATCAATGCTTTTTTCTCCTATGCAATTGCTGAATCTCTGAATTAAAGAGATGTGTCTGGTCAGACATCCTTTGAATAAGTGCAGAACACTTCACTTCAATCAAGCTCTGGGAGATCCACCACTTTTCCTGCCATATGCAAAGTGGTTCTTCCAATACATCCCTAGGGAGTTTGTCACTAGAACCCAGGTTTTCTTATCACAGTAGTAATGCTAACTATAGCTACAGTCAATTTAAGCGGCACAATTAAAGGTTTCTCTGATAAAAGTGGCTATTGGAGTTGTGTAATTACCTCCATCAAAATCACAAAATACTCCTATCCCTTCAGGAACAATAACATCTAAAGCTTTGGCTTTATTGTTATGTTTTGCTGCAAAGGTGCTTTGTAGCCAGTTGTTGACATGGATACACCAACTAGTGTTTGTCTTTCCCAACTGGTCAAACTTCCCCAGGGTCTTATACGCTAGTCCCACGCTGTACGATTTGCAGTCTTTCTGGGCGCTGACTTCCCAATAGTGTTGTCCACTTTCAATGGCAGTGTCTCCTGCAAAAGATTAAGAAGGTGAATTTGGATCTTTTTATAGTAAAAATCTTCCAGAAAAAGACTCTTTTCAAGGACTTGTATTCCTTAAATAATACTTAAATATTCGAGCTGCATAATCCTGATTACAAGGCAAGAACCATGGCAATGCATATATACTGAATATAGCTAACAAAGAACATCCTCAATGCAATCCCAAACAACAACTTGACTTGTTAATATACTTTTCCTACAAATAACTGCACTAGAACTCTTCTATGATTAACAAATGTAAGACCATATTCAATGAACATTATTTTGGAAACACATGGAACACTGTATAATTTCCAAAGTAACAGAGACGGTAAGTCAATTTGAGAGAATAAGATGTAAAAGTGACAAAATCTAAAGATCTGTAATGAGATGTTTTTAAAAAGCTCTACATTTGACATGCAAGTCCACTTTACTTGAGTGGAAAGCCCATTAGTTTGTCTGTATTGCTTCTAACCTATCTATCTAAAACGTGATGAAATCTAAAGTTTGACCCTACCCAATACTGTGTATGATTCACCCGTAAAACGATCTCTACTGCTCCTTATAGATGATGGTCTGGAGCCCACTGAAGTCCGTTTAGGTGATGGTGTACCACTTCTACAAAACAGGGACAGAAAAAAAAATCCAGGATAAGGATGCTTAAGCATAAATGTCAGAGCATGGAATAAAGCTTTCTACATGAAAGGTTTTCAATTGTGCTCATTAGCATCATTTTAGTTGGTCAGAATTGTTAACATGACAATGATAACCATTCAAATAAAAATCATTCAAAACAAAGCAGGTAAAAACAACTGTTACCATGCAGACTAAACAAAAGATTAGATTCACGTAAGAAAGAGAAAGTAGGAAACAAGATGGAAAAAGACAGGGCTGTGTTTGTCCTTCGTTGCCATCAGAGAAATGATGACTTGCACTTGACTTTGTTTTGAGTGAAGGAGGGCTGTGCAGGTCACCAGCCTCACTTCTCCAGAGCCATCTGAATCCAGTGACCAGATATTCATCAGGATGACTGGAGATGACCCAGGATACACTGGGAGACCTTGGGCCCTTTAGGCCAAGGTCTTTGCAGGTTCTCACTTAGGGTGAGGGAATGTTCATTCATTGAATAGTCCTGCTTAAGAGGTAGCCAGGGCATGGCCCCTTTAATGAGGTCAAGAAAAAGAAAGACCTTAGGCTGAGAGGGAATCAGCAACAGTTACTATTGATAATCACTCTAAAGCTTGGAGCCCCAGTTTCAGAGTGCAGTAGGTTTAAGATTTTAGGGCAGGAGAGGACAAGGACAGGACTGGGGAAAACACAAAGACAAAAGTGAAACAAGATGGCAAATTCACTTTCAAACTGAACTAAAGTCACTTGCATTGCAATTATATTTTAAATAAATAATATGAGACTGGGTATGTTCAAGACATCTTGATGGCTGCTGCATGATTTGAGGGAGTTAGAAATAGATGAGATCACAGATCCATTGAAGTAAAAAGGCACTAGGTTCTTTTCATTATGAGTATAAGTAACCAATTCTTAGTCAAATTAACCTGAAGATTTTTTTTAAACTAAATATATAAATAGCTGCCCTATCTGCATGCTACAGAAATCATCCACTACGTGAAACGATTGTGAAAAATACTCAGAGCTAAAGTAAACCATAGAAATAATGTGGTATAACCTACTAATTTTACAAATAAAAAAACTGAGACCTAGAAAGATGAAAACAACCTACTTAAAAATCATATAGCAAATAAAATGCAAAGGATCCAAATTTTATTTATATATATATTATACTCGATTTTGTTCGGCAGGTAATTCTTGTTGTAATCCTAATTCTTTTGCCTTCTGGAATAATAAATTCCAATCCTTTAACGTAGAAGCTGCTAAAACCCTATGTTATCCTCACTATGGCTCTACAATATTTGAATTGTTTCTTTCTGGTAGTTTGCAATATTTTCTCCTTAATCTGGAAGCTCTGGAATTTAGCTATAATATTCCTGGGAGTTTTTATTTTGGGGAATGTGAATTCTAGAGGTGATTAGTGGATTCTTTCAATTTCTACTTTACCCTGTAGTTCTAGGATATTAAGTCTTTCCTTGATTCCTTGAAATATGTCTAGCCTCTTTTTCAGATCATGGCTTTCACAGTCCAATGATTTTTTGAACTCTCTCTCCTAGAACTGTTTTCCAGGTCAGCTTTATCAATGAGATATTTCATATTTTCTTCTATATTTTTTCATTCCTTTGACTTTGTTTTATTATTTTTTGATGTCTCATGGAGTCATTGGCTTCCACTTGCCCAATTCTAATTTTTAAGGAATTACTTTCTTCAGGAAGTTTTTTTTAAAACCTCTTTTTCCATTTAGCCATTTCTGCTTTTTTTAAAGGAGTTCTTTCCTTAAGTGAGCTTTTGTAGCAATTTTTTCCATTTGACTCCTTCTGTTTTTTTCAAGGAAGTTTTTTCTTTACCATTAGGCCAAATCTGTTAAACAGTGTAATTTACGTTTTTTTTAATGCTGCTTTTATAAAGCTATTAGTTCTGTTTTATCACTCTCATTTCTTTTCCCAATTTTTCATCTATGACTCTTATCGCTTTCTTTAACTCTTCCAGAAATTTTTCTTGGGATTAGGTACAATTATCATGTTTTTCTTTGAGGCTTTGGTTATAGCTGTATTTATACTGTTGTCTTCTTCCAAGTGTGTGTCGTCATCTTCTCTGCCACCACAGTAGCTTCTTATGGTCAAATTACTTTTGTTGTTGTTTGCTCATTTTTCCAGCTTATTTTTTTTCAGTATTCTTTTTATTTTTTTAATTTATTTTCAGTGTTCTACAATCACTTCCATATATCTTAGATTTCTTTTCCCTCCCTCCCCCTCCCTCCCCTCTTCCTCCCCACTTCCTCTCTAAGATGGCAATTTTATATAGGTTCTACACATACATTCCTATTAAATATATTTTCACCTTAGTCATGTTGCACAGAAGAATTAAAATGAATGGGAGAAATCATAAAACAAACCAAAGCATAATACAAAAGAAAATGATCTGCTTCATTCTGTGATCGAATTCCATAGTTCTTTCTCTGGATGTGGAAGGCATTTTGCCATAAGAGATCAGGGGGAATTTCTGAAGTCCCTGCATTGCAATGAAGTACCAAGCCTACAGAAAAATTCCTTGCACCCTGTTGTTGCTGCTGTGCACAGTGTTCTCCTGGTTCTGCTTTTCTCTCAGCATCAGTTCATATAAGTCTTTCCAGGCCTCTCTGAAATCTTCCTGTTCATCATTTCTTAGCACAATAGTATTCCATTACAGTGTCATCCCCCCTATTTCCAGTTTTTGGCCACCACAAAGTGTGCTGCTGTAAGTATTTTTATACAGTTGGGACCCTTTCCCATTTTTATGATCTCTTGGGGATATGGCCCTAAAAGCTGTATAGCTGGGTCAAAGGGTGTGCACAGTTTTGTAGCCCTTTGGCCGTAGTTCCAAATTGCTCTCCAGAATGGCTTTCCCAGCTTATTTCTTGACTTTGAACTTTATATTAAATTTGGGCTCTGTTCAGCTTGTTTAGGTCTTTTTCATACTGCTGTTTTCAAAGAGAGTTGGGGGTGGGGTGGGTATTTGTTTTTGGTGCTTTCAAGGTGGTATGATCTGGGGAGAAGTGTGATCATGGTTCTCTTGGTCTGTTCTCTGGTCTTTAACTAGAAATGGCTCCTGCTCCTCTATAGCCACAAGTGCTAGTGTTCATTTTGGCCCTGGAACCACATGTGACCATGTTCTCTGCTATTCTACAGCCCTAAGTGCTAATGTCCTTCTGCTTTGGAACTACAACCAGGGCCACTGTTCCCTTATAACCAACCATAAGCACTCCTCTCCACCCTGGAACTGTGAACCAGAATTGGGTATGTGCAATAGAGCTGTCAATCAGTAGCAACTGCACCCAGTGCCAGCAAAAGGTCCCCTATAATCTCTTTCTGACCAGCCGTCCAATCCCTTACCTTCTCTGGGCTGAGAGCTCCCTAGGATGCTGCTGCTATCTCAACCAGCTCCAAAGAAGTCCACTGCAGCTGTTGCTACTCCATGAGCTCTGGGTTGCGCCACCTCCCTTTCCCCGCCAGGAGTCACAGACCTTTCCTACTGACCTCTGAAGTTTTCTTAGGGTGGAAAAATGTCTCACCCTGACCTCTGTTAGCTCTGCTGCTTCAGAAGCTGATTTGAGTCACTATTTTAAAGTCATTTGGAAAGGAATGGTGGAAGAGTTTGACTTGGTTGCTGCCTCTACTCCACTTTCTTGGTTCCCTTTACCCCCAGTCTAGTTAATTATCGAAAGGCTCAGCACCAGAGATTTGACTCCTGGGTGAAAAATGTTTTGGACCATATCAAATCACAAAAGCCTAAATTAAGTCATAATGTAGCTAAATATGTGCCCATATATGGTTTCCCAATAGAATCTAAGCTCTTAGACGGAATGGATGTTTTTTCATTTTTGTCCTTGTAAACACTTGTAGATTGACATACGCTACTATACTAAGAATATAACAAAACCAATTCACTATGATTAACAACATTTCTAAGGGGAAATATGCTCAAAGTTTCAACTTGGGATGCCAGAAACATATCTGGCCCAAATGCTTGTCCTAAAGAAGTATGGATTCTTCCAAACTTCATGGTATTGGTATGGTAGTTCTCTGACAAGGATTTTTATATCATAAATCCTTTGGTAGTCTGGTGAATTTTATGGACCTCTCTTCCAAATGTTTTGAATTAATAAAACACATAGGATCACAAAGTAACCCAATAATACTGAAATAAAGATGTATTTTTTTTCCATCCAAGTTCACAGACCCCTGAAATCTATTTACAGACTCCTTAGGAGTCCATGGATCAAGGTTAAGAATGCTTGCTCTTGGGCCTGAAGAAGAGATTCCAGAAGAGGACAGGAGTGGATTTTAGGGTAAGGGATGGAGAAAAGAGTAGAAACGCCAGGGTAGCAGAGGAAATAAATTGTTGAAAAAGGACAATTTAAGTATAAACTACATGGAAACATTCATTACTGAGTGGTCTCTTGGGCTGAGATCTCTGCACTCTTGCTTTGGAACCTCAGGATACCTTTGATTTCTATTCTACTGTTTTGTAACAGGCTTCTCTGTCCTCTACCCAACTGTTAAATAAATCAGTCTTACAACTTCTCTCTTCCCTGACATGATTAGTCTAACACTTTGGAGGCTTCATTGGTAGTACATAAAACTGCATTAGGTAAATTCAACTTCCCAATGGGCTGCAAGTATCAATGCTAGTACAGCCCTGCATCAGAGGGCTCAGCTCTGGCTGTAGGGGCCAAAAGAGCCATACAGGAGGTAGGATTAGGTGAAACCTGGATCGGGGAGGGGAAGTCTGGGGAGGGATCACCTTATGTTAAGTAAGAGCTGGCTGCATATTACTGGTTACAGTGGGATTTACACACACACACACACACACACACACACACACACACACCCATGCACATACACACGACCTCCACAGTGTGGAGATGTGCTGTCCATGGCACATGGCAGGTGCTTAATAAACACTGGTTGTCTTGTTCAATATGACAAAGAAAGTCAATAGAATCCACGCTCTACAAGTCATTGTGTTAGGCTACAGAAATAACACAAAAGTAATAAATGAAGCAATCCTTGACCACAAGGCATTTATATTCTATTGGGAGGATATAACCTAAACACAGGTAATGAAGTACAAGACAATTTAAAGTGAGAAAGAAAGAACACTAACAACTCAGTGAATCCACAGACTTCAATGAGGAGGTGGAATCCAGGCAGAGCCCTACAAGGAAGCAAAGGATTTTAAAAGGAAGTGGCAGCGTGAGTTCCAAGCATGGGAGACAATCTACGGAACGCAGGAGACTAGAAGTATAATGAGAAGTTTGAGGAGGAGCTAACAGAATCATTTTACTGAAACAGAGCATGTGAGAAGGGAAGCAATACAAAGACTACAAGGCAACTACTATGGAGAGCTCTAAATGTCAAGAGGAGGAATGTGTATTTTATCCTAGAGGTAACAGGGAACCGCTGACGAGGCCAAGAAGTGAAATCAAAGGGACAGAGCAGCGTTTTAGAACATTAATTTGGCAGCTGTGTGAAGGACAGGTTAGTGTATATGTGTATGTGTATATAATGTATGTATAAAGACTGATATAAAAGTAAAGAAATAATGTTCTGGACTATGAATTTCTTTGAGGTCAGTAACCAATCTTATTTAGGATACTGTCTCCCTCAGCTATTTAGCTCAGTGTTTTGTGCACAGTAGAGCTCCTTTAATGTTTCCTGAATGGATGAGAAATAGGGCATTAAAAGGCTTCTTCCTAGGTCAGCCACGTCCTTCTTTCTCCTCTACTACATTCTAGACAACTGACTTCCTCATATACTTTCAAGGTTCTGAGCCTAGCTCCTCAAGGAGTAGAATGAGGTCCAAGAGAGGTGACCTGATCATGAGGAAGATATTTGAAGTGATCCTCTTGGGAAAAATAGTTAATATTCCCTGCTGAGTTTAGTTGAGAAATAGGTCAACTTGAGTATGGCAGTCAAAATAAATGCACTCCAAAATTCAGGCAAACTAGACTATTTTAGCCCCATGAACACATTTTCCCACTTCTATTCCTTTGTTCATGATTTGGAACCTCAGGATACCTTTGATTTCTATTCTACTGTTTTGTAACAGGCTTCTCTGTCCTCTACCCAACTGTTAAATAAATCAGTCTTACAACTTCTCTCTTCCCTGACATGATTAGTCTAACACTAAACTGAAAGCCTCAAAATGGTTAAGATATTTGCTTCAAAGAAAGGTTATAGGAAATGCTGGAAATTCAAAATATAGCTGTGTTCTGTGTTAAGATAGCATGGGAAAAGGCACATTATCAAATACAACAGCTGATGGTAGTAGAAAGAAAAAATAGGTGGACCAAACCCTACTCTTAAAAAGAAAGAAAAGGAAGTGGTCAATGGAGAAGAATCCTAAGTTTTAAGCCAAGAAAAATCTCTAGCTCTTTAAAGAAAGCATGAAGGAGGAATGACAGGATTTATTAATACACAGAAGAATTATGTAAATTTTTAACTGCTATGTAAAGCTCATAATCACAGAGTCTTAGAAGGGAATTCAGAGGACATCTAGTTAAACCCTGAAAATACCCTGTAATGTACCTGACAAGGAGTCATGTGACCTGTACTTGAAAACCTCCAATAAGGAGGAATCTGTTATCTGTCAAGGCAGTCCAATGTACTTCTGGATACTTGTGACTGTTTAGAAGATTTTCCTTACACATTTAAATTGTTTTTTTTTCAATTTCCACCTACTGCACCTAGTTTTCTCCTTGGGGCCTAGTAAAAACTTAATATCTCTTCTGTGGGATATGGGTTTTTAAATACTTAGATACTTTTAATGTTCCTCCACACTCAAGTCTTCTTATACCTAGGCTAAATACCCACAGTTCTTCTAACTGATCCTGATACAGCATGCTTTCAGGCCCTACCCTACTCCACATAGTCTCCCTAGAAGATCAATGTCCATCCTAAAATGAGGCACCCCAAAGTGAATATAATGATCCCCCTCTGACCAGGACAGAACCCAATGGGACTATCATCTATTTATTCATGGACACTAAGTTTCTCCTAAGGCAGCCTAACATAGTATTCATTTTCTTGGCTGCTATTTTATACTGCTGGCATATATTTTTAAATAATATTTTTTTTCTCCAATTACATGTTAAAACAATTTTTAAGATTTTAAAAAAACATTTTGAGTTCCAAATTCTCTCCTTCCTCCTTCCCTGAGATGGAAAGCAATATGATATAGGTTATACATGTTCAACCATGTAAAACATCTCCATATTAGTCATTTTGTACAAGAAGACTTGAAAAAGAAAGCAAGAAAGAAGAAAGGAAGGAAAGGAGGGAAGAAAAGAAGAAGAAAAGGGAAAAATAATACACCTTAGTCTGCATTCAGATAATTTCACTTCTTTCTCTGGAGGCAGATAGCACATTTCATCACGAGTCCTTTGGGACTGTCCTGGATCATTGCATTGCTGACAATATCTAAGTCATCCATAATTCTTCACTGTACAATACTGTTACTGTGGAAAATATGCTCCTGGTTCTGTTTACTTCACTTTGCTTCACTTCATATAAGTGTTTTCAAGTCTTTCTGAAATCACCTTGCTTGTCATCCTTACAGCACAATAAATATTACATCACAATCATATACCACAGCTTGTTCAGCATTCCTCAACTGATAGGCATCCCTTCAATTTCTAATTCTTAGCCAGCAAAAAAAGAGCTGCTATAAATATTTTTGTATAAATAAATCCTTCTCCCCCCTTTTAAAAAATCTCCTTGGATATTGCAGGCAGCCAGAAAGAAAGAATTCAAGTATTGTGGAAACACAATCAGGATAACACAAGATCTAGCAGCTTCTATATTAAGGGAACAGAGGGCTGGGAATATGATATTCCAGAGGTCAAAGGAGTTAAGATTAAAACCAAGAATCACCTCCCCAGCAAAAATGAGTATAATACTTCAGGGGAAAATGTGGACATTCAATGAAATAGAGGACCTTCAAGCATTCTTGATGAAAAGATCAGAGATGAATAGAGAATTTGACTTTCAAGTACAAGAATCAGAAGAAACAGGAAAGAGAAATCATAAGGGACTTATTAAAGATGAACTGTTTACATTCCTATATGGACAGATATTTGTAATTCATGAGAGCTTTCTCAGTATTAAGGTAGTTGGAGGGAATATATGTGTATATACAACGCATATACATATACACACACATAAACATACACAGGTACATACACACACATATATACACACATACGTATATATAGACAGAGGACACGGTGAATTGAATATGAAGGGATGATATCTAAAAAATTAAACTAAGGAGTTTATATTAGGATAAGGAGAAACGGAGAGATAGAATAGGGTGCATCATGTCACACTAAAAGAGGCAAGAAAAAGCTTTTACAATGGAGGGGAAGGGGAGGAGGTGAGAGGAAATGAGAAAACCTCACTCATCAGATTTGGCTTAAGGAAAGAACACGTGTTCAATTGGGTATTTTACCCTACAGAAAAGTAGGGGCTGAGGGGCAGGGGGTGATAGAAGGGAGGACAGACTGGAGGAGGGAGTAGTTAGAAGCAAACATTTGTGAAAAAGGACAGGGTCAAAGGAGAGAATAGAATAAATGGGAGATGGGATAGGATGGAGGAAATACAGTCTTTCACAACATGCCTATTATGTGCTTTGCACGTAACTACACATGTACAGCCTATACGGAATTACCTGCCTTCTCCAAGAGGGTAGGTGGTGAGGAAACAAGGGAGAGAACTTGGAACTTAAAGTTTTAAAAACAAATGCTAAAAATTGTTTTTACATGGAACTGGGAAATAAGATGTACAGGCAGTGGGATAGAGTAATCTATCATGCCCTACAAGAAAGTGAGGGGAAGGGGAATAGGAGAGGGTGGGCAGACTGGGGGAAGGGGTAATCAGAATGCAAGCCATCTTGGAGGGGAGGAGAGAGATGGGGGAAAATTTGGAACTCTAAATCTTGTGGAAATGAATGTTGACTAAAATAAATAAATTAATACAAATGGGGAAAAAAAGTAAAAACAAATCTCTTTGGAGACCTAGCAGTGATATTTCTAGATCAAAGGGTATACAGGTTTTTAGCCCTTTAGGAATAGTACCAAACTGATCTCCAGAATGGTTGGATCAATTCACAACTCCACCAATAGTGCATTAGTGTCCCCACCACTGACATATATTGAACTTAGAGACCATTACAATCTCCAGTCTCTTTTAGATGAATTCTCATCTAGCCATCCCCTCCCCTTCCATGTACTTGGATTGGAGAAATCCACCTCACAAGAAGAAAAATTTACATTTATAGTCATTAAATTTAATCTCATTCAGTCTAGTCCAGTGTTCTAGCCTAGCTGGATCTTTTTGAAATCTGTATTTTTACTGTGTTTTCTAGTTTTCTGTCATCTACAAAGGTAAGTGAATAGCATCCCTACACTCCTCACACCGGTTCTCCCTCCAACCTTACTCTTTCTCCTCTAATGTGGCAGCCCTCTCTCGAGTCTTTATCTTCCCCCAATCAGTTCCACTTAAAAAGTAACAGTTAACTTCAGCTATACTTTGCTTGTCAGAACCTTGAATACATTTTCCTAAAAAAAAACTTTATAAACAGCTAATAGGCTTCCAGGACACAATATACAAAGACTATTTAACTACAATACATCTGAAATGCTATATTGTTACAATGAAATATAACAGAAAACAATAGAGAATATAATTATATTACTGACAGATAAGGCAGATAAAATTAAATTTAAAAAGTTAATACTGGACTTGCAGTGAAAAATCCTCTAAGTCTTAGCTTCGATATTCCTGGCTTGGATAATTTTCTTAAACTTTCTAAGTCTGTATCCCCAGATATAAAATGGAGCTGGTAATATGTATATACCAGTTGTTTTGAGGAATGCTCTTTGCTACATACACAAGCTCCAATCTAGTGACACTGGCCTTCATGCTATTCTTTGAACAAGACCCTCCCTTTCCCAACTCCCGGCATTTTCATTAACTGTCTTTCATCCCTGGAAATTTCTCCTTCCTCATCTCTGCCTTCTGATTTCCCTGGTCTTCTTCAAGTCCAGCTAAAATCTCACCTTCTAAAGGATGCCTTTCTTGATCCCCTTTAATTCTAATGCCCTCCCTCTGTTGATTATTTCCAGTTTAACCTGCATAATTTGTAAATAGTTGTTTGCACAATGTCCCTCCCATTAGACTATGAGCTCCTTGAGGGCAAGGACTATCTTCTACCTTTCTTTGTATCCCTGGCACGAGTAGATACTCCATAAGTCTGACTGCCTGGCTGACTAAGATAAATGATAAAGAGTTGAAAGAGAATTTAAAAAGATGCATATGTACCACGAAAAAGATTGGGTAACATAGAATTAAGCTATGAGTAGTAAAAGACAGATGAAAAGACAAGGTTATGTACATAATATCTGATGGCAGAAGGACAAGAGAAGAAGAAAGAAGCCCAAAGTACATTATGTGATGCTAGCTTAAACAGTTTGTTGCTGTCAATCTGGGGAAGACAGAGAAGCAAACTGGGTGGAATTGCCTAAGGTAAACAGCTGAGAAAAGGGGAAAGAGAAGTAAGGTGACATACAATCAGTATACATACAAGGTGTCTACAGGTTGGATATCAATAAATCAGATATCACAACTTCCACTTACAGTCACAGACTGGAAATGACAATTCTAAGACTCTTTTAGCTTCAGGGAATAAGAGTATGTTAACAGTGAGAGAACTTTATACAAATCAATTGACATTTTTATTTAGCATTAGGTAAAAAAAAAGTTTATGGCATTTAATGATCAGAAGAAAACATATACTTACCAGTAGAAAACAAAAATAAGGAAAGCATGAAAAATAAACATAACTCAGAATTAGGGCTTAATCTCAGTGAAAATAAAGGAAAGAGAGCATTCCCATATCAGCATTTCATCCTTCTGACCATAGTGTACTTATGCTGGAAGCTCTCCAGTTTCTGCTTTCTGACACAAAAAAGTAGATTTGTCTTATTCCTTAAGGAAATTTCAACTAACTTCAAACAAAAGGCAGTTATGTTAAGCAACATTTGACAGACAAAACAGAAAAGAAAGATTTTGGAAAACCATTTGCATTTCAGAAATACTTTTTAAAAAGCAAAGAGCAAATAATGTAGCCTGAAATGCTAAAAATCTGGCTATCCAAAAATTTATGTGACTGATTCTGACTAGATATCTTCCAGGAAATCCAACAGCCTTTAACAGTTTAGAACAATTTGTAACAACGAAATAGTAAAATGAAAAATATCTTCTCTCAAAAATAAATTAACTGGTAAGATAAAAACACAGCAATCTGTTTTACCACAGAGATTTGTTACATATTTTTATTTGCTTGCAAATTATTCTTCTTTAGACCTGAAATTTATTTTTTATTATTCTTTAGCTATCTAGGGCATTGTCCTCTTAATTTAGAAAAAAATTGTTATGTTCTGAAAATTTGGTTTTGAGACAATATTATCCACATGAAACTTTTAAAAATATTTTTCATCTTTCAAATTTTAATTTTTTAATCTTTCAAATGTTTAACATACAAATAAAAGTTATAATGTTACATACATTGACTGTGATGAGAAAGAAGACATTCCAAATGTAACAATGATCAAAATACAGGCATGAATGAATGCGAGAAATCAGGTTTAGGAAAAAGAAACTATTACGAGATTTAAAGTAATTAGTTAAGTAGTTTGTACTACAAAACTGAAAGCTGCAGTTATAAAACAGTCTATCAACACATCCATTTGATCGATATTTTGGCTGATAAAGGCTGCTAGGATTGGCTTCTGCTTATTAATTTAGACACTGCTAAGTGTTAAAAAGAAAATTACTGCAATTTTTTCAGCAAGCTAGACACACTAAATCCTAGAACCATAAAGATACAGGTCATCACCTTTTACTGTTCTTCAGTGCAGTAACATGGACACTGTCAGACAGAAATAAGCAATTATTAAGAGACTAACATTACTACTTTAAAAAAAGTTAACAAAGAAATAAAATTGATGGTTACCTTCCAGAGAAGTATTTTCACTGTTCTACTGATAAAACTCAAATCTGCATTTATAAAAGATTGTCTCAGTTCAAATAACATTTATTTTCATAAACAGAGGATAAGAAACCTCTATCTGTAAATCATTCAGGCAACTTTTGACAATACAATAAATACGCAGCCTGATGATTATAAACACCCTCTTTGTCTCCAGTTGGCCAGAAACAAGAATTGGCCAAGTATGTGCCACAGTGTCTTATTCACTGCAGAGCTTTCAGGTAAATATCTCAACTGCAAAGTCCAAAAATGCGGAAATGATACAAGTAACTTTCCTCTAAACAGTTTGAGCAGCTGTAAAACAATTTTATAAAACAGAATACTGAAAAATGTAAAAAGGAAATAAACAGCAAAGATAAGCGGAAGAAAGGGAAGTCATGAAGGGTGATGAAGAGACATGAACCAAAAATCTCAAATGCCTGGCAGAATATCATACCTACCTAGTACAGCACTTGTCTCGCAGTGCACATGCAGTGTTTCTGATTAGCTCCACTAGTATAAAGAGTTAACATCACTACAAATTAATGTAAAAATAACTAAATGCATATTTAATTTGCATACATAAAAATCAGACTAGCTCATTAGATATTAAAGTAAAATGGAGACAGAAATGCAATCTCAATTTCAAAAATAAAACTAAAATTAGGTCTTCCTTACCTGCCTTTATTCTCTTTTCCTTTCACTTTATTTTCTTGACTTTTTCCTCCGGTTGGATCCCATTCTACACAATTATCTTCCACTTTCAAATTCAGATGGGATGAGGAGCTATCCAAACTGAAGTTAAGTGCTATTTAAAATAACATGTTAAACTGTTAAAAGACAAACAAGCGCATCTCTACACTTTCATGAGTCTGTGATTTCAAATATAAAAAATGCTGAAATTCATTATTGCTCTTACTAGGACAGAACAGATCCAGACACTGAGGCTAATGGAGCTCATACTGACTGTCTCACAGTCACTGTGAGAAGAAACTTTTGTAAACAGATTTAAGCACAATAAAAAATTAAACTATCATGAATAGTCTTCTTGGGAAGATAACGTACATGTTGAGGGTTCCCAGGACAACAATTTACAGGGCACATATCCTGCCATTTTTATGGGACAGAGCAAGTATATGTAGATTTGATTGGGAAAAGTGGTAAAAGGAGTAGCCCTAGGACAAAGGTATGAAACTTGGTAAACTGCACTCTGCCCATCATACTTAAGAACACAGAATCAAAGGAGCAACATCAGAAATAATCTAGTCTCCGCACCCTCATTTTATAGAGGGATAGGTATTAACCACTTACTATATGACAGGTTCTGTTACTTAGCCTCTAAGGATACAAATACAAGGCCATTAAGTCGCACAGCGAAATGCCATGTCTACAGTCAAGAAGACACATTTTCCTGAGATCAAGTCTGGCCTCAGACACATACTAGCCATGTTAAACTAGCTAGCAAGTCACTAAACCCAGTTTCCCTCAGTTTCCTCATCTGTAAAATGAGCTGGAGAAGAAAATGGCAAACCACTCCAATACCTCTGCCAAGAAAATACCAAATAGGATCACAAAGGGTAGGACACATCTGAAAACTGACTGAACAATAACATACAGTAGAAGTCTGAAGATCTAGTTAAGAATTTTAAGGTTTCTTTCAGTTTTATTTATAAAAGTGGGATGGGAAAAGAGTGACTGAGTGACCTCAAAGTTCACTTCCATCACTAACTCCTATAATCCTATGGTAAAATCAGAAATCCTCGGACAATTTTATCTACTGAGTGGTTAAAACGACTATTCCCTTGTACTGGTTGTAAGATCTCATATTAAGAAATGTGACTGATCCTAGATAAAGTAATATATTGTAGACTAAAATCCTTAGAGAATTTTCTAGTCACATGTTGAAGAAATATTTTTAGAAAGAGCTATAAACATTAATGGGGCAGCCAGATGGTGCAGTGGATCCGACGCTGGACTGGAGTAAGCCCTGAGTTCAAATTCGGTCACAAACACTTACTAGCTGTGTGACTGTCTGCAAGTCATTCAACTGCTGTCTGCCTCACTTTGTACAATAGCAACAATAGCAACTAACTGAGAATCAAATGAGATGCTAACTGTAAAGCACTTAATACAGTGCCTGGCAGTCAACATTACACAAATTTTTCAAATCTTATTCCAAGATCATCTCTTCTCTTTGTAAAGAGGGTATAGGCAAAAAGGGAACAGTATAAAAGAACAGGACTGTTGGAAATACAATTAACATCACAATGGATGGAAATACAATTACCATCGTAACTCTGAAAGTGAATAGATTAAACTGATCCATAAAATGGAAAGAGGATAGCAGAATGGATTAGAAAGCATAATAAAAGACTGTTGTTTATAAGAAACACAGTTGAAACAAAGATTTATATAGAGTTAAAATAAGGAACTGAAGCAAAATCTATGATGCTTCAGCTGAAATCAAAAAAGCAAGGGTAGCAATGATGATTTCAGACAAGAAAAAAGTAAGAATAGACTTTAAAAGAGATAAACATAGGGCAGCTAAATTTTGCTGAAAGGCACCATAGACAATGAATTAATTTTAAAATTTAGTATATGTGCATCAAATGGAACAAAATCTAAATACTTAAAAATAAAAGTTAAAAGTATTAGAGAGAAATGCACAATTAAACTAATGGTAGAAAACTTCAATGTTTCAATCAAAGAGCTAGAAAAATCTAACAAGAACTCACACAAAAGAAGGTAAGGATCTGAAAAGAATTTTAGAAATATACCTATGATAAGGTTCTGGCAATTATTTAATGGAAATAGAAAAGAGACATATTTGTCAGTTATATAGAGTATCTTTACAAAAACTGACAAGGTATTAATTATAGCATAAAAACTTTACAAACAAATGCAGAAAACCATAAATATTAAATACATCCTTTAATTACTTTGATAATAACGTAATAAAAATTTACAGTCAACAAAGGGCTGTTGAATAAAGCATTAAAAATCAACTGAAGACGAATCAACCAAATCTAAAAGAACTGTTGGGTCAAAGAACAAATCACAGACACAATAAATAATTTCAGTAGAGAAAATGAAAACAATGAGGCAACATACCAAATATTGTGGGATGCAAAGCACAAGCAGTTTTTAGGGGGAAAGATACACATATCTAATCGCTTTGATCAACAAAAGAGAAAAAAAACCGATTAACAAATTGGTCATTAAAAAAAACCCTAGAAAATAAACAAATATAAAATTCCAATTAAGTATTATGAGAAATGTTGAAAATCAAAAAAGAGATTATTAGTAACATTAAAAATAAACAGAATTTCAAAATCACTAAATTGAAAAAATAAAACAAGGAGCTGAAGATTTTTTTGAGGGAAAACAATAAAATAGATAAATCATTTGCTTAGTTGATTTTTTAAAAGGAAAACCAAATTACTAGTATCAACAATGAAAAAGAAATCATAACAAATGAGGAATAAAGGATAGCAGGAAGTACTTTGTTCAACTATAAGCCAATAAAACCGATAAACAAAATGTACAAACATTAATAATAACGGTAAGATTACTAGTTACCTGTGGCAAGGGTGGGGGCAAGAACGCCGATCTCCATCTCCAGTCTGGTCCCTCCTACACTATACCACTAGGGAACAAAATGCTTTTTGGACAAGACCTGTGACTTCGTTTAAGGAACCACCAATGAGTACCTCTGTTCCACAAATGTACATCGGCACCTCCTCCCCAACTTATAGCCCTAGGGAACTGCCTAGGACACCTGTCAAGTTAAGTGATTCGCCCAAGGTCATACATCCAGTATGTATCAGAGACAGTCAGGCTTCTATCCATTATATGACACAATGACTTTTGGTGCAACTATTACCCCATCCTTAAAAACCATTTAATTTCCCAACAATTCCTTTCAGTCGCAGTACAGGGTGTCCCCAAAGTCCAAGTTCTTACTCTATATATTGCCCTAGAAACTATGTATCATTAGGTAATGATACATATTAGAATCATTTATGACTGACTGAGAAGGAACCTCAGAAAAAGATGTGAGGACTACCATTTAGGCCAAATACAGGACAAAACAAGGAATAAAAAGAATACTTTGTTATACAGGAAACAGTTTTGAATCAGCCCTATCTTCACTGTGACAAGTAGTAACTCCCACCAAAAACAACTCAAAGAAATACACTAGCAGATCACCAGCCCTGAAAGGATGGGCATTATTGCTGTTACTGCCACAGGGGCTGAAACAAAAGTGAAGGAATACCTACACACACGAACTAACGGATAAAGGGCCATCATTGTGATAGTTGTGTTTTTATATTAGTTTAAGCAGTGTTTTAAAAACTAGGTAATACTTTTATTTCCCTTTAGGCCTTAGGATCAACTGCAAAGTTTTTGCTAGTGTCCAATTAGGATTACAACAAAGAAAAAGCTTAAAGGTTAAAAAAAACTAAAGGTACTGATGTGAGGAAGACATCTTGCTATATGGTCACAAGATCACAGAATTAAAGCTACAAGGGCACTTAGAAGTCATCTAGTGTAACTCCCCAATTTTACAGAGTGAATAAGCATCAAGGTCCAGAAGGTAGTTAGTAAAAAGACAATCAGAATGGATCCTAAGTCTTCTATCTCCCTTATCTATCCCTAGCCACAGAATTAAGCTGTGCCCCTTCATCCCTGAGCCAAGTCTAATACACTAAATCTAGTGTTTGCCTAACCAAGGATGGCAGCAAGAATACAAGGCACATTTTGTGGCCCCAACTATGTCTCTCTCCCTTGTATCTTGGTTCTGGGTCCTCTCCACTGAATATTTATGTTGAGAATCATTTAGGAAGCTCTGCAGCAAAGCACATCCACAGAGGACGTTTATATATGGTGGGTGTTTTGGTCCAGTTCACATTGGGATTACCTGCTTGATTACTTCCATTACTCCAAGGCACCTTGCTACTGACATCTCTAGGAAATGAGGCTGGTTCTGTTCAAGGAGGGGTAAGGGTGTAAGTTCAGATAGGGTCAGCAAAACTGGCACGTCACGTGGAAAAAGAACAAAATCTCTCCAAAATCCTTAGGATTTTTATGACGGATCCAGGACCAACCCCAAGAGAAGGGGCCTCAAGCCAGAAAAGCCCCATTAGCCATACACTGACTTAATCCTAAATGACTTGGAGAGGACAATAGTAATAGCTTCAGGTACAGGAATCTGGTTCTCTGTTGGTCACTAAATTATAAAGGGTGAATAACAGGAAACAGGAAAGAAAAAATACAGGACAAAAGATCCCAAGGCAAAAAAAACCTTAAAAATGACAATTATAAAACAAGGCACTATATAGTCAGCACATAAAATGCTTGGAGACTGAAAAATCATCCTAGAATCTAGAAGGAAACTATATAGAAGGGCATTTATGGCTCTCAAATCAATGTATAACAGCCTATTCATAATTCAGTCAGTCATTCTCCAGTGAAATGAGACTAAGATGCCCATTGAGGATTACTCAACGTCCACTCTGCCTCTTTCACACACCTCAATGAAGCCATCAAGAAAAAGGAAGACAATTATAAGAAAGATAAAATGGAGCCAAGCCTGACAGACTCCCCAATCCAATCTTAACTTTTTGGCACAAAACCTTACATGACTACAGAAATTTTGTTTCTTACAGAGCTATTCATTTTACCTTTGGTTTCCAATGTTATTGGATCAGAATACTCTCCTGCTACAGCCTTGTTGCAAGCTCGAACTCGAATGTTCATATATTTTGAATCAAACTTCAAGCCTGAAAGAACATAAAAGATCTTCATTTACAAAGGAAAATAAAACCATAAAAGGTTACCATTATAAACAACTTGCCTGGCCTTGTAAAGAGCATCTCACTCAGACTTCCTTTCAAAAAAAGGTAAATTATTTGTGCAGAATTTCAGTTAAAGAAACACAGCATTTTTAAAACAACAAATACAGATGATAATGAGATGGTTTTAGATTTCTAAAAAAGCTCAAAAACATCCTACCTCTTCTCAGTCTCCAATTCAATTAAAGGATCAAAGATTTCATTATTTAACAACTTATTCTCTTCAAAAGGAATGAGAAGCCTAAAGGTGTTTTCTATTTATTTGGGTAGTAAGTAGTACTATCATTTAATATAAAAAAGCACATGATACCATGGTAAACTTGGCAGTTTTATATAGCTTTCCATGCTTTATTCAAATCAGAATTAATTTGCCTTATCCTTTTTATTTGTCCTACTAGCTTTCATTGTTATACTTTGCATTATAGTGTATGATTCTCCATTTTCCCCACACATTTCTAAGCTCTCTGACCACTGGAATTACATCACTGAACTTTTTAGTCAACCTATGCTTCCCAATCAGTGTTCATTAACGTTAAGTGAAGAAATAATTAGATTTCTCAACAATGATATTATCACTAAGATCGTCACATGAAAATCACTCAAAATTAGTATTTTTAAGATACTAAAGAATAAGGTATTACAAATACAGCATACAGAGATAATACTAAGTTAATCTTTAAAATGCCATCATATTAGTTATTTTTAACAATCAATGAAACAGAAGGAAGGAAACAAGCATTTATTAAGTTCCTATTATGTGTCAGGCACTGTGCTGAGTGTTCCCACAAATATTGTTTCATCTGACCCTCACAACAAGTCTAAGTGGTAAGTGCTATTACTATCTCCATTTTAGAGTTGAGGAAACTAAGGCAGACAGAAGAGACCCAAGATTACACAGCTATTAAGTGTCTAAAGTGGATTAAAACTCAGGTCTCTCTGACTCCAGGCCCAGTGGTCTATACAGTGTGCCACTTAATTGCCTTGTAAGTACGATGTACATCTGGAGGGCAAGGAGAGACTTATCTGCCCATAGAAAAACAAGGTAAAATTCAGATAAAAGGAAGAGCCTGGAAGATAAAGGAGGAGAGTTTCTTAGATTCCTTGCCTTCCTAGACCAACCATTATTAGGGCATTCTCGCCTGCCAACTCCATGTTCACCAACTGCCTCGTCTGAGCATAACACCATGTAGGCACCTCCCTTCCCTACTTTACTTTCCAATTTTCTAGTTACACAGGGCTACCTGAAGAGGATTCTACCCAGAGGCCTGTATCAGTAAGCACCCCAACATACATAGGGGAGCCTGCTATCACAGGTTCTTAGATCTACATCCATAAAAGGAAAGTAACTTTCAAGGGGTTAACAACCATTTTAATCAAACACATGTATCATTCCTTTAATGAAGCACATATATCATTCACCTAGTTCAGGGGAGTCATCACCCTGAACTTCAAAGAAAATACAGAGAAATCAAAGATCAACAGACATAAAGCCTCCTCTACCTGACCATCAATAGACAGGTCCAACTGCCTAACCATAGTTACCAGAGAGGGAAGCATCGATTTCTGGGTTTTCAAAGCAGGGGAGTTCCTTAGAGGCTTCCCAGAGTCCTTGTCTGGCCAAACAAACACTTCCTGTCAGTAAGTCCCAAAATAAGAATCTTTATATACTTTTTAGAGTCAGAGGGCATCACAACCCTTGAGAATCAGTGTCTCATTAACAAAAGGCATGGGCATTCCCACAAATCTTCCCTAATCAAACTCCCCTTAATGGGCATGCCCATTAATGGGTGGGAAAGATCTCTAATCACATTAAAACAATTGACAATACAAATACATATACTGTTTCTAGTTAAAGCAATTCTTGTTTCTGCACTTTACTCCTAGTAAAGACTTCTAATTGTTAAAGGCAAGATTGAATCAGAGGTACTTGATTATACTAAAACAAAAACAGCAAAAGATCTTATTTTGCTTGCCATCACAAGGCTAAACCCCTAGGAATGATTATCTACCTAAATTAATTCTCAACAATTAACAAATTCCCACCCTATAATATCCTCCCCATCCCAATGATTCTGAACCCCCAATTATCACCCCCAATTATCAAACTTCTTTCTCCATCCACCACTGCCCACTTCCTAACTGCCCTCCAACCAATCTCTCTCCCCACAACATACCACTGTGCTCCAGGAAATGCTTACTCCATAGGTAACAAACTTGCTTTCATCTTAAATATTTTCTTTTCCCATTCCTTCCATCATCTTGCAATGACTGAGACTCGGCTTCTTCCTGATGGCATAGAATCCCTGTCCATTTTTTTCAGCACTGGTTGAACTTTCACTTTTCCCCCAACTCACTGGTCAAGACAGGAAAGCTGGAATAGTTCTTGCTCTCCAAAGTCAATTCCAGGCTCTCCCTTTACTACGCTCACTCAACCAGGGGTGGGGAAGCTGGGGCCTTGAGGCCACATGTGGCCCTCTAGGTCCTTAAAATGTGTCCCTTTGACTGAATCCAATCACTGTAAAGTTTGGATTCAGTCAAAGGGCTGCACTTGAGGACCTAAAGGGTCACGTGTGGCCTTGAGGGTGCAGGCTCCCCACTCCTGAAGTCTCAACCTCTTTCCTCCTCTGAGGTTCACTCAATCTATCTGGCAGTGTTATCAACAAAACTCCAGGCCACTCTTTCCCCTCAGTGAGTGCTAAAGGACTTTATCATACCTACTGATATTCCCACAAATACAGCAACCTCCCAGTTTCTCAACTTATTCATTTAACCCTCCTTTGACCTACTCCTCCACACCACCTCAGTTACACATGCAGATCCTCTGCCCATAAGGGTGCCACTTGCTCTTCATCGTGACTCCACTCCTCAGCTGTTTCCTAAGCCATCTCTCCTGTGTTAGCCACATGCTCTTCCATTCCTCATATTGAGGTTTCCTGCCCTCATCTCCCTAGTTCCTAGCCCATTCATCCTGTCATAGAACTTGCCCTCTAAAGCCTGTCTTAGATCATATTTCACTAAAAAACGTGAGATCATGTTCTCCTTTGAGATTCATTCGATCCATATTTACCATTCAAAAACGAATCAGGTACCTTTTTACATGGCAACTTTGGTGCATCCTTTTATCCCCTCGACCACTATGTTCTCCTTCACCCTACTTCAGAGGAAGAATAAGTGTCAGTCTCATCAAAGTAAACACCTCTAGATCAGAACACTCTTTTGCCACAGTCTTGTTGCAAGCTGAAACTCAATTTCATATATTTTAAATAAAATTTTAATACTGAAGAAACATCATCTTCATTTATAAATAAAAATAAAAACATAAAATATGCTAACATTAAAAAAACACTTTTGGCTTTGTAAAGAATATCTGACTCGGGAATTGCATCCCATTCCATCTTTTCCAGCAGACTGTCTTCTCTACCACCTCTATTCTCTCCCTTACCTTTTTAATTTCTCCCCATTTACTGGCTGCTTCTCTACTGCCTACACATATTCCCATACATTAAGGAGGTTCACTCCACTCATCCTCATAGCTACTGTGTCTCAGTGTTTCCTCTGTTTTCTGGCTACATTCCTTGAGAAAGCTGTTTATACCAAATGTCTCTACTGCTTTCCTTTCACTCCTAACTCTCTGCATTCTGGTTTCTAACCTCATCAAAGTCACCAAAGATTTTTTTTCTATTTAAAGTTTTATTAAATAAATTACACATATATATCAACAAGATCAGCCCACAGTGCAATATGTTTACATCCAAAGCCCAAAACTAGAATCTGGGTTCAGTTTCCCACAAAGGACAGATGGGATGCCCATTTCTTGGGGGTTTCCAAATTCGCTCTTGGTCTGCTTACTGAGAATAATGAATCAGAGAAGCAAAAAACAAATACAGCAGTCCTGCTCTGGGCTTCAACCATGGGAGCCACATCTGAAGTACCCATGCTTGTCTGATTAGCCTAAGACAATGCTGGGGAAAGTCCATTTATGGCGTGATACTTTCTCTCAAGTCTGAGAATAGTCAGCATGGCACTATTCACAGTCCGAAGATCGAGTCACAGCACAGCAGGAGATAGTCCTTTAGCAAAGAAGGTCACACTTGTGTCGTGTATTTTGTATTGATAAATGAGACTCTGAGTCTGTTCAACCTTTAGCTGCTGCAATCTCCTTCACAAGATTTTCAACTGTCCATGAACTTCCTTGCAGAATCCAGTTACCAATCCCTCAGCCCAGAGGATCAAGCTGCTTTGGTGACCGAGAGCATTCATCAGTCCAAAGCTGCCCTCATCTTCTGTCTCGTCACTGTCATACACTAAAGTTACCACATTTCCCTTCAATTCATAGCAGACAGTGACCCTACAGGACTACAGGACTTAATGAAGTCCAGAATAGCCACTGCTTGATTACCCAAACTGAGCAGGACACTCACCCACCAAAAGCACTGGGAACTTCCATGAAGCAGAATCACCATCATCTGAGGGAGTCAGAGTGTTCTGCACCAACTCAAGTCAGATTCAGACCCTCTGATAAACTTGAGGGTGTTTGGCTATTCTTCTGATGCAAAGAGGACTTCAACAGTGGACTTCAGGCCTTCAAGAAATACCATCTGTCCCTAATCTCGGGCAGCGATCAGACTGACACCCAGCTTTTGACCTATAATATTACAGTGACTGAAGGACTGCAGAAGAGCCACAAAGCAAACTTTACAATTAGCTTTGAGGTAAAAAGAAAGTGGTGCACAAGAAAGCTTCCATCTGTCTTGGCACTGCAGAGTAGAGTAAATTTCCCCTGCTCTGGCTTGTCAGGATTGATATTCAACAAGTTATTAAGTTCAGAGAACATCCCGAGTATTGGTGGTGGAAATGGGCAGGCCTTAAGTGTGTAGGACACAGAAGCTGCAGAGGCTTCAAAAGATACTCAGAGATGAGGCCTGAACACATGCCTTCATCCTCTTAGCAAACTGTGTGAGAGCCAAAGATTTCTAAAATGACAAATTTAATAGTCTTTTCACAATCCTCATCATCCTTGAACTCTATAGGCTCTGCTGTTGTCAATCACCATCTTCTCCTGGATCCTCTCTTCTCTAGGATTTTGTGACACAGTTCTCTCCTAGTTTTCCTCCTGTGCATCAAAGCACTTCCCATTCTCCTTTGTTGGATCTTCATTCAGGTCACGCACAGAAACTGTCGGTGTCCCCCAAGGCTCTATTCCTCACCCTCTTCTCTTCTCGCTCTACAGTATTTTGTTTAATGATCTCATCAACTTCCACCATCCACTAAGTTGTCACCTCTATGCTGATAATTCTCAGGTCAACTAATCCACTCCAACCTCATCCTGCACCTCTAGTCTCTCATCTTTAATTGCCCAGCAGACGTTTCAAACTAAATATCCCATGGTCAATTTAAACTCAACATGCCAAAACTGAACTCAGTATTTTTCTCCCCAAATCCTCCCCTGTTGCTGATGTCCCCATTACTGTTGAGTGCATCACCATCCTCTCAGTCACCCAGGCCCTCAATCTAGGTATCCTCCTCCACTACTCACCCCTCTCCCTGTTCCCTAGCCTATAGTAATCTCTTGCCAAGTCCTGTTGTGGTCTACCTTCACAAGTTCTGGGATGCTCCCCTTCCTGCTTCTGGCACTCTCACAACCCTAGCCTAGGCTCTCATCGCTTCATGTCTAGACTGCTGAAATATTCTGCTGCTTGGTCACCCCGCCTCAAGTGTCTCCCCATTCCAGTCCATCCCCAAACTTACACCTTACCCTCCTTCACTATGATCCAGGGACACTAAGTTCCTTATTGTTCCTCAAACAAGACACTCTTTCTCCCGAACACATGTATTTCCCCGAGCTATCTCTCATGTTTGGAATGCTCTTCCTTCTCTCCTCTTCTAGGCTTCCCTGAAGTCTCAACTAAAATTCTATCTTGTACAAGAAATCTCTCCTGATCCCCCTTAATGCAAGTTCCTTTCCTCTGTTGATTATCTCCAGTTTATCATGTAGATAGATAGTTTGGTCATAGATGTTGGCATGTTGTTTTCCATCCCTACTCCCCCTCCCCTGCATTAGACTGTGCATTCCACGCAAGCAGGTCCCATTTTTTTTTTTTTTGCCTTTCTTTGTATTGCCAGGGCCTAGCACAGTCCCTGGCATATAGTAGGTGCTTAATAAATGCTTGTTGACTTGAATGGATACCCAGAATTCACAAAAAACTGATACAAATCTCTAAAGATGATATCTAACATCTATGGGATAAATGGTCAAAGTATATATACAGATAATTTCTATTTTTGGGAAACACAAATAGCATACAGATACCTAAAAATCTGTTCAAACTCAATAACAACTAAAGCAATGCAAATTAAACAGCAATTGAGTAAAAATTAATTAAACATAACCACATTGTCTGGAATGTTAGGAAAAAAGGAACACATACATACACACTGTTGGTGTCTAGCAATCTGCCAAGAAGTCAAAAGAATCATGAAAGTAATTATATCCTTCGATCTACTAATCTTACTACTGGGAATATATCTCAAGGAAGTAAAAACATTCATAAATATAAGTATCAGTAAAAAAGAAAATGTAACTTTTGTTATAAAAGAGAATATGCAATAAGAGGAGGATAAAAAGTAAATTAAAAACTTCAGAAACACATAAATAATGAATATTTTTAAATTAAGCTTTATGTAGGATTTTTAAGCACCTTTCCTATATAGCAAACTCATCATGTCAGCAATTTACTGATTTCTGAAAATGAGAATTTATAGTCATTACCAGAGAGTGTATACTCAGTGCCCTTAATGTAATCTATTAATTCCCAGCATCTCTCATCCTTTACACGTGGAAGTCCATCAAAATTCGTTTTCCTGTATTCTAGTATGAAATGATCAATCTTATTATCTTCTTCTGGCATCCTCCAAGCAACTGTGACACAATTGTCAGCTACAAGACATTCTTCTAGATCTATCTCTGGAGATTTGGGAACTACAAGAAAAGGAAAAAAAGCTATTAGAATTCTAATCAATTATTTACATTTGTCATTCAAACATTTATATTTTCATTCTATTTTTGAACTGCATGAGCAACTCCAATTTAGACAAGTGACTATCCTGATTCTTTGCATTCTGTTTAAAAAAAAAGATATTTTTTTGAACTGAGTCATTAAAAACACAAAATGTTTTATATAAAATAATTTTAATGACAATCCAATTCCTTAGCATTAAAGAAACGAATAATTTCAAAGAAATTAAAAATTGAGTCCTAATATGCAAATAAGAAGGAAATGAGAGAAATAATTCATTGCCAACATTTAAGAACAGTTACTAATCTTTTATCTTGTTTTCAAGTCATCTACTGTATTTTAAGCAGCACCTCACTACGAAACATTCATATTAAAGATTAGGTGAAAAAATGGGTTTGTTATATCTCCCTGACAATCGGATTCAAGCAATTTATACTTCTAGCCTATGCTTAGTATAGTAAAGTAGTATAATCAAGTACAAATAAAGATCAAGACATAAATATTCAGATCCAAAATGCAAGACAAATATAAAATAATATGTAATAGATGTCAAAACAAACAGCTAAAATAACTTTACTAGTAATAATTTTCCTATAAAAGATGATGGTGAAAAAAGCATTTGGTTCAGGTTTCAAAAATTAATCTATTTTATGTTTCTAATCATTATATAAACATTTGAGTCGCAAGTCACTGAAATTTTTTGGCACTATGGTTAATTCTAGCAAGGGCTTCATCCTATGTCAAAAATCCCTACAAAAAGGTCAAACATTGAGAATTGAGGAGCCAAGATAGCAGAGTAACAGCATGGTCTTTCTAGAATGCAGCCCCCAAGCCCAGATAAATATCTGTAAAAAATAGCTCTAAACAAATTCTGGAGCTGCAGAACCCACAGAATGACATAGTGAAGCAAATCTTCAGCCCATGACAGTGTCTATCACACCACGCAGCATGTAGGGTGCAGTCCAGTGTGGGCCGTGGTCTCTCGCACCTGTGGCAGTTTCCAGACTTCAGTACCCCAAAACACTGAGGATAAATTGGAAGGTCAGTGGAAGAAGCCTATGGGATCAGTGAAGGAGAGTAGAGTGGTCCAAGACCATCCCCAGGATGGCACAGGGGGGAGTGGGCAGAAGAACCTGCAGCACTCACAGCAACAGTAGGGGCAGAGACAGCGACTGTTTCTGGAGCTCTAGGCCCACAGATTGTGGGGGAATTGAGTGGTTGACAATACAACTCTCACCCCCACTGGAAGCAGAGAACTACCTTGACAAAGAGCTCAGAGTCAATTGAACGGCTGGGGAAATGAGCAAAACCCAGAAAAAAAAAATCAGACTATAGAATCTTACTTTGGTGATAAGGAAGACCAAAACATGAAAACAGAAGAAAAAAAGTCAAAGCTCCTCCATTCAAACTCTCCAAGAAAAATATGAATTGGTCTCAGGTCATGGAAGAGCTCAAAATGGATTTTGAAAATCGAGTAAGAGAAGTAGAGCAAAAATTGGGAAGAGGAATGAGAGTGATATAAGAAAAACATCAAAAACAAGTCAACTACTTGCTAAAGGAGAACCAAAAAAATGCTGAAGAAAATAACCCTTTAAAAAATAGACTAACCCAAATGGCAAAAGAGATCCAAAAAGTCATTAAGGAGAAGAATGCCCTATAAAGCAGATGTGGCCAGATGAAAAAGAAGATCCAAAAGCTCACTGAAGAAAATAATTCCTTAAAGAATGGAGTAGATGGAAGTGAATGACTTTAAGAAAAATCAAAAAATTATAAAACAAAACCAAAGGAATGAAAAAATAGGGGAGACAATGTGAAATATCTCATTGGAAAAACAACTGACCTGGAAAAGAGATCCAGGAGAGACAATTTAAAAATTATGGGACTACCTGAAAGCCAAGATCAAAAAAGAGGCTAGACATCATCTTCCATGAAATTATCAAGAAAAACTGCCCTGATATTCTAGAACCAGAGGGTAATATAAATATTGAAAGAATTCACTGATCATTTCCTGAAAGAGATCTGAAAAGAAAAACTCCTAGGAATATTGCAGTCAAATTCCAGAGTTCCCAGGTCAAGGACAAAATAATGCAAGCAGCCAGAAAGAAACAATTCAAGTATTGTGGAAATATAATCAGGATAGCACAAGATCTAGCATTTTCTACATGAAGGGATCACAGGCTCAGAATGATATTCCACAAGTCAAAGGAGTTAGGGTTAAAACCAAGAATCACCTACCCAGCAAAACTGAGTATAATACTTCAGGGGGAAAGATGGTAATTCAATGAAATAGAGGACTTTCAAGTATTCTTGATGAAAAGACCACAACTGAATAGAAAATCTGACTTACAAACACAAAAATCAAGAGAAGCATGAAAAGGTAAACAAGAAAGAGAAATCATAAGGGACTTACTAAAGTTGAACTGTTTACATTCCTACAAGGAAAGATTATATTTGTAACTCTTGAGACTTTTCTCAGTATTTAGGTAGTTGAAGCAATTATATACATATGGACAGAGGGCACAGGGTGAATTGAATAGGAAGGGATGATATCTAAAATAATAAAATGAAGAGGCAAGAAAGGAATATATTAGGAGGAGAAAGAGAGAAATAAAATGGGGCAAATTATCTCTCATAAAAGAGTCAAGAAAAAGCTTTTTCAATGGAGGGGAAAAGAGGGGAGACGAGTTGGAAAAAGTGAAGCTTACTCTCATCACATTTGCCTTAAGGAGGGAATAACATGCACACTCAATTTGATAGGAAAATCTCTCTTACGCTACAGGGAAGTAGGGGAGAAGGGGGATAAGTGAGGTGTGCGTGTGGGATGATAGGAGGGCAAATGGGAGGAGGGGGTCAACTTCTGGGGAGATACAAGGTCAAAAGAGAGAAAAGAATAAATGGGCAGGATAAGATGGAGGGAAATATAGTTAGTCTTTCACAACATGACTTGTATGGAAATATTTTGCATAACAACACATGTATAACCTATACTGAATTGCTTGCCTTCTCAGTGAGGATGGGTAGGGAAGAGGAAGGAAGAGAAATTGGAACTCAAAGTTTTAAAAACAAACGGTAAAAATTGTTTTTACATGCACCTGGGAAATAAGAAATACAGGAAATGGGGTATAGAAATTTATCTTGCCCTACAAAAAAATAGAAGAGATGGGGATAAGGGAAGGGAGGGGTGTGACATAAGGAAGGGAAGATTGGGGGAAGGGGTAATCAGAATGCGCAATGTCTTGTGGTAAGGAGAGGGGAGAGATGGGGAGAAAAATTGGATCTCAAACTCTTGTGAAAAGAAATAATTTTTTTTAAGAAAGTCAAACATTGCAGAATGATCTCCTTATTCAATTTCCTAAAATGAGATTAATCTTCATCTTTTAATGAGCTCCTTCAATACATATTTGCCACTTTTTGATGGAAAATATAAATCAGAGATTATACCTTCAACCTTACCTTGCAGTAAGATAAAATCTTAACATATGAACTATATCAGCATCTCTTCAAATATAGACGAAACAATAAAGAAGCCAGAAAATCCCCCAAAAGATGTGAATATAGATCATCATTTGGAAGCAAAATTTCAGCAAAGTATGGCCCAAGAATTCATAAGATGAGTACCACTGGGAAGGGAAATAATGTTCAACGAAACTAGGGGCCAAGTGCCACAGGGCTTTAAAAGCTAATCATAGGAGTATAAATTTTATCCTAGACACAATAAGAAGTCACTGGAGTTGTTTGAGTAGAGGGGTCATATGGTTAAATGTGTGCTTAAGGAAAATCACTTTGGCAAGAGTGTTGAGGACAGGCTGAAGTGGGGAGAGACTTGAAGCAGGTAACCAACTGGGAATTCATTTCAATAATCTTCAAGATTCAGACTTGAATTAAGGTGGTTGCAAAGTAAGCAGAAAAAAGGGTCAGAAGCAAAAGATGTGAATGTAGAAAAAGCAAGCTTTGACAACTAATGGTATATGTGCTGTGAGAAGCAGCAAAAAGTAAATGATAATGCTAATGAGACTATGAACCTCAGACAGTGGTAGGATGGTGATGTATTTAACAGAAATAGGGAAATATGGAACAAGGGAGGGTTTAATGGGAAAAAATGAGTTCCGTTTTAGACTTGCTGAGTTTAAGATGTCTTTGGAACATTCAATTTACAATATTCCTAGGTAATTGGTGATGCAGGACTGAAGTTCAAGGGAAAGACTGGGACTGAATGCATATATCTGAACAGAAAGTAGGACTGAACTCAAGAAAGCTGATGAGGTTACTAAGAGAGTAATAACTAACCACAGTTATTGGGTATTTGGATAAAAAGTCAGCAAAAGTTCCCGAGGAATAATCAAAGAGGTAAAAGGAAAGCCAGGAGAGAGTAGAAGTAGCATCATGAAGACTAAGAGAAGAGCAAGTCTCCAGAAGAGGTTGGTCAGCATTGTCAAATATAACAGATAAATGATTAGGACTAAGAAAAGACTCAATTTTGTAAATTAGGAGCTCACTGGTAATTATTAAGATCACACAACAAATTGCAAAAGATTAAATAGTGAGTGAAGGGAGAGGAAGTGGACTGAAGTGGACTTTTTCAGAAAAGGCTCAAAAAGGGTGGAGAGATGAGGACAACAGAATGAAGGAGACAGGCACATGTGAAGGTAGTAGGAAAGAAACCAACTGATAGGAAGAGGTTGAAGATTTAAGTGTTGGAGAGAATGAGGGAGGATGTAAAATATGCTGGAGGATACAGAAAGGAATGGGATGAAGCGCATGGGTAGAAGGATGAACCTTGGCAAAGAGAAGCACCATTTCTTTGTCAGAAACTTGGGAAAAGGAGGAGAGAGATAATTCTAAAGAGCTGTTAAGATGAAGAGAATGGAAAAGGAGGGAGCTCAGGTTGAATGGTCTCAGTTTTTTCAATAAAGTGTTGAAATAATACTTCAATAAAGTAGTCTCCATCTCAGCTAAGATGGAGAAGTGTGGAACACTTGAGGAGGGATGAGGTTTGGAATAGCTTCTGTGAAGTGTGAGATTAAAGATCAGTCAGGAGGGAGCCATGGAGTCAGGATTACCCGAGTTCAAATGCAGCCTCAGATACTTACTAGTTATGTGACCCTGGATAAGTCACTCATCCCTGCTTGCTCCCCCCCAAAGAGAGATCAATTAAGGAAGGATAAAATTATTTTCATGCTGCAGTGGAGGTCCACTTGAGGTCTGGTTAACATAAAGTTATAATATTCCCAGAACAATTATGAACTTTCTCTAGCTTCTATTCAGCAGCTCACAACCAGGGATAGAGGAGGAAGAAATCAGGGCTGGATATTTAAAAAGGAGAGTGGCAGCTCAACAAGGGGACGTGAAATTCCAGAGCAGAGGATAATACGAGATTTGAAATGGCTACCTACTTATTTGAAGTTAGAGAAGAAGAAAAGTGAAGTCAGAGCAGAGATAATGGTCTGAAAAAATACTGAAGGATAGATGGAATGGAAATCTTCATGAGGTTTAAGAAACAAGTATAGAAGGAATGAGGCATAAAGAGAAGTAGAGTGATAGAAGGGGTCAGACAGAGGAATATCAACTTTTAATCAGGGAAGTCAAACATTTACAATGTCAAGATCTAGTTGTAATCATCCCTATGGCTGAAATGGGGTAAAGATATAGATTATTTTTCTATTGCTTCCATATACTTCATACATTAAACAGATTATATTAGATATCTGATTGGATAGCATATATAGGAGTGCTAGGGAAAGATGAATACTAGTACAAAGATGAATAATGTACAAAATAATATAAAGTCATAAGATGAATAAAGTACGAAGTATGTGCTCTTTGGCAATATACATCTACGTACTATGTATTATATAAGTAAATATATTCACATATAAATATTGGATTATGCGGCATATGAATATTACAAGGCAAATAAATATACCATGATAGACAATAATTAGTTCATGTGTATTGTCTTTTTCTTCCCCAAAAGACTACAATCTCCTGAACCATTTGAGCTAAAACTATGCCTTCTGCTATTCCCTATCATCCATTTGGACAAGCACATTATAGGCTTATGTTAGGGAACTGACAATTGTATGGTTTACATTAGCAAACTAAAGAGTTTAGATACAACTTTCTAAAAATCTGAAATTGTTTAAATTTGCTAATTTACTTATTCAGCACCTGAAAAGCAAGAACTTTATATATAGCAGTTTTTCATTAAGTTGACTGAATTCAACTTTATAATTAAAAGAATAACACAGATAAGCACAGAACCAATTCAAATTTTTCAGAACTTATAGAATTTTGGTGGCTTAATGATTTTTTCAAAAACACTCAGAAGTGGGGAAATTTCAATTAATATAGTACTCATTTTACATTTTACCTTAAGTCCCTCCTCACTTTTGTCTTAGAGAAAATCTTAAACTTCTTTCAAGACTCAGCACACGCACTAGCTTCAACATAAAGTCTTTCCTGATCACCCCAAAATGCAATGATCATCTTCCTTAAGTAACTTGTACTATTTTTATGTTTATTCCATATGTACTTATTCTGTATATGCTTACACAGAAAGTCCCAAAAGTCTTGGTGCAATTTTAAATGATTAAAATTTACAAAGGCAAGTAACTCTTAAGGGTCATAATCCAATCAAGTTCAGTTTGAGTTGAGTTTGACTCTCTGTGAATTGTTTTGGAGTTTTCTTGGCATAAGCACTAGAGAGGTTTGCCATTTCCTTCTCCAGTTCATTTTACAGATGAGGAAACTGAGGCAAACAGGGTTAAGTGATTTGTCCAGAGTCACACAAGTAAGCGTCCGAGGCCAGATCTGAACTCAGAAAAATGAGTCTTCTTGACTCCAGGCTTGGCAGTTTATTCACTGTGCCACCTAGCTGCCCCAATCTAATCAAGCCAGCTATCTATTACCAGTGTTTACTAGCTATTAAAGTTTAAAACTGCACTAGGACCTCTGGAACACCCTATATATGTACACTTTGTCTCCCCAGAAAAAATCAAAGCAACTGGAAAGAATTGCTTCTGTTTTTGTCTTTGTATGCCCAGCACCCAGACTAGTGTTTTGCACACAGCAGATGCTTAATGAAAGCTTAATTATTGATTCAATCATACTAATCACTAATTTTTTTATGACTACTAGTACTTCTATTGTTATTATTAATAGTTAATGTCCAGATAGCCCTTCAACCCTTAAAAAATAGTCATCTCATTTAACCCTTTTAACTTTAAGGAAAACAAGTCTTCCTAGTATTATTGTTTCCATTTTACAGCTCACAAAACTTAATGCTGAAAGGTACATTAGAAATAATCTACTCTATATTCCTTATTTTACAAATGAGGAAACTGAGTCTCAGGAAGTCCAGTACCAGGCCCCAGCACAGCTGACTCCAAATCTACATGCTATCTTTACTGTACCACATAGTCTCTAATAGTATCCAAAGTAATAAATCTAAGTGCCTTAAAACAAGAACAGTTTTTCAGTATCAGGCTCAGCAGCCAAGGCACACCTACTGCACAAGTGCAACTTTATTTGATCCACCTCTCTAGCTAGATTTTAAAAGTTTTTTCAAGCTAATATGCACTGTCTTAACAATAACATCTCACTTCAAATAAAAAAAAAAGCTACATTAACTCTAAACTTACTACGTATTTCCCAAACCATCATCCATTAAACATTTAAAAAAGAACTACATCATTTATACCCATTTTGTCTACCTGATTGAACACAAACTATTATTTTAATAGGCAAATTAGTAAAAAAAATCCAAAGCATACAACAGCAGAACGGACTATTTAATGAAAAATTTTACCATACCTTTGTCATTTTTAAATTAACATTCCACTGAATGGCTACACAAGTTGTATATGATTGTGATAGAACATTATTGTGCTATAAAAAAGGATGAAGAGCATGCTCTCAAAAAAACCTCCTTACATGAATTGATGCAAAGTGAAAGAAGTAGAACGAGGAGAACATTGCATACAGAAACAGCAACGTGTATGATGATCAACTGTGAATGACTTAGCTGTTCTCAGCAACACAATGATCTAAGGTAATTCCAAAAGACTTACGATGAAAATGCTGTCCATCTCCAGACAAAGAACTGATGGAGACTGAATGTGGATTAAAGCATACGTTTTCTTTACTTGATTTTTCTTGTTGCTTTCTTGTCTTTGTTTTCTTTCACAACATGACTAACATGAAAATACTGTTTTTCAGGACTGCACATGTATAACCTACATCAAATTGCTTGCCTTCTCAATGAGGGTGGAAAGAAAGGAGAAATAGAAAGAATTTGGTACTCAAAATTTAAAAAAAAATGAAAGTTAAAAACTGCTTTTACATGTAATTGGGGAAAAAATAAAACACTAATGTTATTTTAAATTAACCCTCTATTAAAAGTGGTGCAATGGATAGAATGCCAAGTCTAGAGTCAGGAAGACTTGTCTCCCTGAATTCAGACATGCGCTCAGACATTTACTAGCTACGTGACCCTGGGTAAGTCACTAAACCCTGTTTGCCTCAGGTGCTCATCTGCAAAATGACATGGAGAAGGAAATGACAAAGCACTCCACTACCTTTGCCAGGAAGGGTCCAAGTGGGGTCACAAAGAGTCAGACACAGCTGTAACAGCTAAACAACAAAAGGACTGGGTTGTTAATTCTGTCCATACACTTAGAGCTAAATGAAAACAATCAGACACTATAGGAAAACTTAAAGGGAGATCTGTTTAATATAAGAACACCACATTAATTTTACATTTACCTGGCAGAAACTTCAAAGTCTGGAGCATCTGTCTTTCCTGAGAAAAATCCACCATTAGGTGAGTCATGTTATCACTGACCTTTGGTTTCAAAGAAAGGCGAAAAGCTGAAGCCATTGTGACTCTACATCAAACACAAAAGTGACATGGTTAAAAAAAGAGGAAAAAGCATGGGAGATTATCAAATTAATCATAAAATGAATAAATGCAGAAAGGTTTAATAATTTCAGGAGATGGTACCAAAGATAAATGTCAATGTCCAACTGTGATATGCTTTGGGGTTCTTTCTAAAATTACACTGAAAATTATGAAATGTTCTTTAATATGAAGATAAATTAAAATTTGTCAGTGGATTTGGTGACCCTCATTCAATATATATGTGTGTGTATATATATATATATATATACACACACATATATATCTACACACACACACATATGTATGTGTATGTGTACATATATAGTATGTATATAACCAAAAAAAATCAACATATATTTGCATAAACTTACAGAAATTCATATTCTTAGAATTAAGCACTATCCACCAATTACACATAAAAATATACCAAAATCTCACAATGCCAGTCTCAGTTTTTTCCCAAATCCCAAAAATTGTAACAAAATAATTCCTTCTATTCAAAGTCTTCTCTTCAGTATCAGTTCACATGAAAATGTGTCCTCAAAAGACAAGACAAGTAGCTTGGTAAATAGGAATAAGATGATCCAGGTAAAAGAGCTCAATGACCAACCACTATGACCATATCGCATTGCTTTGTAATTAAGGCACAACCGCTGCATTTTTAAGATGGTTTTAAAATTAAAGCTATTAAAATATTGAGATCATTTGGAAAAGCAAGGGCTAGCAAACAGGAGACTTTCGTAAAGTCACTGAATATGAGTGAGACCCACATCTAAAAGAAATCCACTACCACATACCTAACATGGTACTTATCCTGCCTCTGGCCTGAAGATCTTAACCAGTACAGTCTACTCTTGAACCGGTCCAATAGTTGGGAAGTTTTCCCTGACAAACCAAAATTTCCCTCTTTGCAACATCCATCCTGTTGCTCCTGGTGCTGCCTTATGGGGCTAAATTGAAGTCTAATTCACTCTTCCACATAACAGCCCTTCAAACACCTGAAGTTCAGCTATCATGTCCCCTTCCTCTCCTGCCAGTCTTCTCTTTTCCAAGCTGAACATCCTCAGTTCTTTCAACCAATAGTCATTTGATGAACCCAGGACTTTCAACATCCTGGTTGCCTTCTTCTGGACACTGTCCAATTTATCCATATTGTTCTTAAACTGTGGAGCCCAGAATTAAATACTATATTCTAGATGTGGTCTGACTACAATAGAGTATTTTAAATTTACAAAATGTCTGTATAGGTGCATTTAAAAGGTTTACTTATCAATTCATTATCAAAATGGGATTCAGATAGGAATTTATATAGGAATCTATCTAATTCCTATACATTTGTTTTTTAATTATTTGGTCAAAATAAAGTAGTCCCACCTCTGACACATATTGGCTATGTGAACCTGAGTAGGTCTCTTAAACTCTTAGTGCCCCAACAACTCTGTAAGGCTATATAAATTGCAGAACAGTGAACAATCTTCATTGGTAGAGAGCAATCTCTTACTCAGATACTTCTACAGGAATGAAATCATAAAATCTGGACAAAAATAAGATAAAAATAATGCACGGCTTATTTTCATTTGCAATAAGTATTTTGCCTAAAAAACCCCAATATTTTCTAAATGTTACATTTTCCCCTAAAATTTTAAATTTTTCAAGCATAATAATTTCCACATGCATGGTAAACTGGTTGTCAGACTGAAGTCAGGGAAAACTAACCCTTTCAACCAAGCATGATTAAGAGATGTACCCAGAACACAGAGTAAAGAAGGAGATATCTACTTAACTAACCAGAGAATCAGAATCAAGCCATGCAATCAAGAGATACCTCAACCAGACCAGACTGCCCTTTCATTATTTAATTTCAAGTCTAGGGAAAAGGTGTTTTAACAGAACAGTATGAATAACAAAGCACAAGAAGAGGACTCAGATTAAAATTCAATCTCAGATTCCTGATAAGCACCATTTCAATAGACTGGAATTGTAGTACATAGCAGTCATGTTAGGTCAAGTCACAGACAGAAAATTTCTTGTCTATCTCCTATTTTTTGAAGCAGTTTTGACACCTGAAAAAGCTATGTGCAAAGCACTAAAAGTAAATCCTTGCTGAACAAATGAAGACTACTAAATAATCTGGTTCCCATCAAACCTATCACAAACTATACAGGAATTTTAGTTCCAAGTACTAAGGTACAATGAAATGCTTTTTAAAATATTCATGCATTTTTAAAGGCAATAAGCCTTACATGTAAATTCAAATCTACCAATCTGTGACACCTAGGAAGTAGCTAATTTTACTGTTTAGTAATCATTTTTTAAAGGCACACTGGAAAGAATTACCAAAACCTTCCAACAAAACTGTATCATTCAATATACATACCTTGTGAAAAAAGCAAAAACTATATACAGGACTGTAAAATATATATGTACATTTAATAAAACATATACATTACATATATTTTATATAGATATAAGGTCTACATTATTTTCAAAACTTAAACTTCTTGAATACACTGAATAAGCTGATGCCTTAATGTAGCACTGTAGTATTTCAGCCTGCATATTTTACTTATGGCTTAGCTTAATAATGGTTTTAAATATATTAAAAATCTTCCATTTTAATTATGGCTTGATTCATTATGAAAAAAGACAGCCTGATGTAACTAAAAGAATGCATGGATTTAGAATCTGGAATCCCACCTAAGACACTTTCATATGTAACCATTGGCAAGTCACTTCACTTCTCGAAGCCTCAGTTTCCTTATCTGTAAGGTAGAAATAATATTCATAATATTTGCCTATTTTGGTTGCTGTGAAGCTTGAGGAGATTATATGTACTTTATTTTTTATATTAAAAAGTCTACTATTATTAATATGCTTCTATTCATAATGCTTTAAAATGAATGTGAAGATCTCTGAATAAGAGATTTAGATTTGTAAAGGACTTTAGAGATCAGTTAGTCCAACTCCCACATTTTACAGATAAGAAAAATTAAGGCCTAAAAAGATTAAGTGACTTGCCTACAGTCACACGGGAGGAAGTGGCAGAGATGTGGTTTTGTAGATGATCGTGGATCTGGACCTCTAAAGGACCATTAACACCTACTAATCTAAACTCATTTTATAGCTGAAGAAACTGAGGAAGAGGGAAGTTTAGGATTTAGGATTTGAATCCAGATCCATCTATATTTATACATACATTTTTATATATATATACATATATATGTATATATATTTATTTCTATATTTATATTTATTTATTATAATATATTATACATATACACACATTTGAGAGATAGATTGGATTAAATAAATTAAAAAGTCAGTACTCTTCACTGCACTATGATGGCTACTGTCCTTCCAAATAGCTTTCCACACACCCCCAAAACAGAATTATAAATATAAATGCTGCTTTAAATTTATCAAATTACTTCTCATTCCTTGCAGTGATACATTTCTCTAGAGTCCCCAACTTTACCTGCCTCACTAGTCCTCAAACTCCACTATGCATTCAAGATTAAGGGCAAACATTCAAAGCCCATATAACATGTGGCCTACCAAAGGATTTGAGACAGCTCTTGAAAAATGTAGAGGATGTAAAAGAAAAGTAAAGCTGTAACAAGTGCTTTGTCCATGCCCGACTTAACCTGCCTTCCACCAGTCATTCATGGTTGTGCGGATCATGTAATTTGGTGGGTAGGTTGCCACTACACACAATTGTCACATGAACCATGGCAACCAGTCATCGTCAGTCTGTCTCTCATCTGAAAGAAGCGATTTCAGGATAAATAAAAATCTTAAGTAATAAGTGTAATTAACTGATATTAATTGAAATTTCCCTTTCTTAATATGGTTTATTTTCGAAGTACTTGAATCATTAATTATATCTTTACTTGGAAAGTGAGTCACTAAAAACCTACTTGCAGCCAGATGTAGTTTAGCCTATTTTAATTTTGGTCCAATCACTGCCAAGTTGTGCAGGTCTGCTCTAAGGCCTGACCATTGCACTCCTGCCCTGTGCCTGACTGCCCAATGGCAGGTTTGAATCTTTATAATAAAGTGCCTTGGAGGAAACAATCATCTGGCACTAAAAGCAACTGAACTTTCCACCTAATTCTCCACCTATCCTCAGCAGCTCTGGTTGGTTTAGATTCTAAGAACATCATGCCCAATGCAGGATAAGCTGATCACCTGAAATCTCATCTTGCTAAGTTTTGCATATTCAGCCTCTTCTCAACTCCCTCATCCTCTTCTCTCCCTCTGATTGGGGGTCTGGAGTAGAGCATAAACTCTTCCCTGAGCTTTCCTTTAAGGAAGGCTGGGATCTGAACTTTCCACCTAACTCTCTACTTTCCATCAGCAGTTCTACATGGTTTAACTCCACAGAACATCACGACCTTATGCCAGATACTCCCTGTTTCACTTCTCATTTCCAACTTCTTTTCAGATATTGTCTTCCTCAAGTTAGATCACAAGCTATTTGACTGGAGGGAGCTTTCTTTTTCTTATTTTCCTAGCTCTTAGCATAGTAGTCACTTAACAAATGATTAATGAATTGAGCTGAATTTACCTTATTAATGGTAAGAAGTGTATCTTGTACTTCCTTGTTTGTTGTACTCTAAGCTGCTGTCTATCTTGCCAACCCTGGGTCTCTGCTAAAGCAGAAATGCATGACAACAACCCTTAAGTAAACCTGTCCCCTTAAAGAAAACATATGGTTGTTATTAATAATAACTGTAATTTTTAGTATAGTAAAAGTCTCCATATTATGCTCACATCTTCCCCTTATCCTATATACCTAATGTCATTATAAAGACTGGAATGTTCATCATCTATTGCTTCTCATCTCTTTTATCTCTACTCAGTTCTCTGTCAAGACATTTTAAACATTCTTCCATAAAACCTCTCTCTGCCATCATATAAATATGAGCTCATGACTCACATCTCTTCCCTTGGTGGAAATAATATCTCTTCCTTTCACTGTGTGTGTGTGTGTGTGTGTGTGTGTGTGTGTGTGTGTGTGTGTGTTTAGGATATTTCGGTATTGTAAAAACATTAACAAGAGGAATCTAGAAAAATCAAAGTAACCTGAAGAAGTCTGATCAACTCAGAATCTATCAGTCATCCCTACTGTGCGAATGAGTTAAGAACTGAACATCAGGCAAACACACAACAGCAAGTTGGTGGATGGTCAACTTTCAAATAGGAAAAGAAAGGGAATCCATTTCTTTCCTCCTAGAGTTGATATTGCTATTGTTTGTCCTTCATTCTCAAAGAGGACCAATGACCTCAGGAAGGTGACATCTTGACTTGCAAGTTTATTGAACTGAAGGGAGGCAGAGCTGTACAAAGTCAGCAACCTCACTTCTCCTCTAAAGCCAACTGGGTCCAGTGGCAAGACATAGATCAGGATGACTGGAGCTGGCCCTGGATGCAGTAAGAGATCTTAGTCTTTTGAAGCTGAGGTCTTTCCCAAGTCTCAGCTTGTCTGAGGCAATGCCCATGCAGTGATTAAGGCTAGGTAAGAAAAGGAGGCAAAAAATGACCTCTTTGATCAGTCAAAAAAAAAAAAAACCAAAAAAAACTCAATCTGTGAGAGGAAGACGTTTAGGGTTTCTGGCCAAAACAAAAACAACTGCCATTTACACTCACTCTGAGCCATCAAAACTCAAACTCAAATGAAGACCAAGTGAGGCTGGGGCTGGGACCTATTGTTGCTCAATCAGTAAGAGCCAGAGTGATATGGGTTTAAGGCAAGATCAAATAACTCTATTTGAATCCCAATGGACTTTACCAAAACCTGGGATTCCAATGTTGAATTTCAAGAAATCATAAATGAAACGATATAATGTAAAAGAGTTAATTGTCCCTGTTTTTTTTTTTTAATGATACAATAAACAGGGAAGGAAGAAAAAAAAGAAATCTAGCCCCTAATCCCCAAGATATCTTCCGAGATTTAAGTGATCAAAATCTATATTCCTTTGAGCAGAGCACCCACAGGTAAGGATATGATTCCCTATGTGCACAGAGGGAGACAAGGGAGAAGTGAAAAAGGGAAGGAAGGAAAGAAAGAAGGGAGGGAGGAGAAAGAGATTTGATACACTATAGAAGTGTAAGAGGAAACCAGTACTCTCTATCACATCATCCAGCCCATAGAAGCTGGAGTCTAAGCTAGGCTTAGTTCTTCAAAAGGCTATGCTAGTAGAAAAAAAGCTACAAGCAAAATTAACAGGGGAGAGAGAAATGGATCAGGTGTGAAGACTCCTAAAGGACCAGAGACACAGATGTCCAGTGAAAGTGTGAAGGTTGTAGACGTTTTTCAACAACTGAGAGCAGGAGTGAATGTAGGCGGTTAACAGTCTAAGCATAGCATTTGTGAGGAGTGGAAGACAAGTCACAACTATGCAAGAGAGAGGGAAGACATGGGGTAGAAGAAGTGATAAGGGAAAGAGAAGAAGAGAAACCACCGAATGAGACAGGACTGGAGGCAGTTCCTTTGATTATGTTGTTTTCCTCAACTTGATTTTCTTCTGAATGGCAAAGGCAGAACAGTAATATATCAGAAAGTCAGTGTTGCCAGCCACTGTAAATATACCCTTGGAATGATAAAGAGAGTTGAAGTGCAAGGAAGTGAGCTGAACCATCTAAAACAAAGGCTCATCTTCTAAAAATCGGTATTTTAAAATTTATGACATAAAATTCAATTATTACTTATATATCATGAAGTAATTTATGACATATAACTACACGACAAAATAATTTATGGCAAAGTTACAGAATGCCAGTCTCTGAAAAGTTAAAACTGCAGATAAATCAAAGGATAATTAAAAAGTGCAAGAGTAGATCACTTAACATCTGAGTTTCAGCTTCCTCATGTGCAAAATGGGTCAATTTTGAGAGTAGAACGCCACAACACTATGTGTGTGTATCATGACAAATGCTGATATGTTGGTTAGTTTTTGTGAACTCCCTTTTTCCCCTCTTTTTTATTCTTTGTTCAAAGAGATTGGCTCACTGAGAAAGGAAGCAGTGAGGGATATATTCAGGAGTACAAGTGACATTATCAATAAAAATTTAAAATAAAATAAAATAAAATGAGGTAGCTGGACTGAGTGAATGCTAAATCTGTAATTTGTGTTTTTCAAGCAGTTTGACCATCATAGATAACAACTCTTAGAGCACAAAGCTGCCAGGAAGCCCTAGTATCCAGGCAGCATCTCGGCAACTTTTTCATTTCATGTCATGAAGAACTGGTGTATCCTCAATACCTCTCATCTACCTTCACATGTACTGTGAATGCAACTTTCGTAAAATATTATAATATCATGAAGAATAGATGGTCAAGGATGTTAGTCATCTCTAAATGAAAGTACTAACAATAGCAATGACTGTTATACAAATCTGAAGTCCACAGGGTCATTTTGGTGAACACATGATTGCTAGATCCTGCTAGGTCACTGTTAAAATCCAAGAAACAGTACAATTAGCGCCCTTCATCCTTCCTGAATCTTTTGGCTGAAGCCCACTCATATACAGTCTCAATTTTAGTCTAGGTTCTTACTGGCCCAAAGCCACCCTTGGTATACTTCTCACACATCACATATCATAAGTTAAAGCACTTGACATCCTTTGAGTTGGCTCCAGAACTGCTTCCATAAAGATAAGATTTCAACAAGCTGGGGTCACATACTTTTCCTCTTTTTGCCCCAGTTCAGCATCTACTGTCATGACACAGCCCAAAGTGTCCAAATATTGTTTATGTTGGCTGGGTTCTGCATCCAGTGGTTACTCTTCAATGAAATTCAAGGCATTAGCACATTATATAGGAACAAGGCATGTGTGGAAAGGAAAACATCTATTTTGATCTTCAGCTTGTGGCAATAAAATTTGTCAGCCTAGAGTTTGGATAATCTTTAGCTGTGAGGTAATAATGCCTTAGGGACAAGAAGTTCAGCAGCATGAGAAGCCTGCTGATCAGATGGCCACTGTGATCTGGTCACAGATCTTGAGCTACAGGCCCTCCATGTTTTTGCACTACAGAATATCCTAAAGTTCATGGAAATAAACATTAAGAGTCAGAAAATGAAGTATCTTTTTTATCCAAGGGGGTTGGGTGCTGCAGTTTGGAACCAGATTCTCACAGAAAATCACATGGGCATTCTATAACTGGAGATGATGCTAGAAAGAAGATACTGGAAAGGAATGAGTTTCTTATCAGGCCAGGGATCAGTGATAGTTCCATTTATGTAAACCTGAATTAATTGATTCAAAACCATTTTTTGTGTCATGGACCCTTTTGGCGATCTGGTGAAGTCTACTGATGTCTTCTCAGAATGTTTTTAAATGCACAAAAATAAAATACAAAGGATTGTAAAGGAAACCAATTATATTAAAAACTTAATAAAAATCTATTTAAAAAGAATGTAGACCTTAAGAACTGCTGACCTTAAAGTTTGTGTAGCTTCTATTTTTCCTTACAAAAAAAATATTTTAAAATTAAGACCAAGAAAGGTAATTCTGATATAGATCACTAACTCTCTTTCCAAATAAATCTCTATCTTTTCCTCCTGGCTCTCCCCATTTGATTTATAAGCAAAACAAAAAATGTGAATAAAAAAATTATAATGCATATATTAGACAATAATTACGTAACTGTAAAGATCTGCAGGCATGAGAACAGCTAACTTGTTCCTAATTATATAAAAGAGGAATATGGACTGAAAACTGAATTTCTCAACCCAAATTCACAAATACACTGATGATTCTGAAAATTCTTTCACATAGTTCATGACTAGCAATTAACCCATTTCCATGGAGAAACAATACCCTATATATCACAGGTTGGTGTGCCATGTCTTAAAACAGCAATAGGTTTCAAAGAATCCCATAATCCAAAGCAAAGGAGGGAAAGGACGAGGAATGGAGAAACATAGGGAGACATGTATTTAAGGCTAACAATCATAACACAGTCAATTCTTGACCGTTATCTAGAAGATCCACTGACTTTTCTACTTCCTACTAATATTATCTAAATGTTGCCACCCGAAATTCCTATAAAACTTTAGTCTTATTAACCAGAATCCTAAGATTTCTATTAAATTCTGCTTTTGCTTCCAGAAAATAACCAAACTATCTAAATATCTCCATTATCTTTCTTCTCCTAGATGAGCTACAACTAAGTAGAAATGGACATGAGGAAAGAGAAGGTAACAGGTTAGAATTCAATGAATTATTTTCAGAATGAACAGTCAACACCCAACATGGAGTGAAAAAACACTGAGAGGTAGTGGATGCTAGAAAACCAGTACAATTCCCAAGACTGTTTAAAATCCTGTATATTATCAGAATATCAAACTGAAGTACAAAAATGAAATTATGAAGACAAATACTATTTTTTAGAATAATTCACAGCATGTCTCCCCTTCATTAAAAAAGATAATCAAGAATTGATTGTATTGAACCTACTGTACAATATATCAGGCAAAATAAATGGGAATGTCAGAAATGAAATTGCTTAGGAAACATTTTTTCCCTCAACAGTTTTAAAGATAAACAGAAAACACTGAATAGTCCAAAAAGATATGTAAAAGGTACCCCTTCTCCCCCACTTTACAATTAAATATTTTTATTTCAATCACTAAGGTTGTGATACAAAACAAAAAACTGAATTTCATTTCTGACTTAGAAATCAATACTTTTTTTAAAAAAATGTAATGTAGAGTATGTACCATACCTATCTTTGATCTGTCTGGCAGCCTTGGAGCAAGTCAGGGGGAAGAGAAAGAAGGCAGTTAGTGCTTTCATGCAACTTTCAAATGCAGTAACATGCAAGAAAAGTTAGAACACAAACTCTGCAGCAGCTTAGTTAACATTCACCAAACCCAAGTTATCAGAAAATTTTATGAGAAAATATTCTTTTAAACTCACAAACTTTTGTGAATTCAATGTTAGAACTGTAGTAATTTATTAGGAACCAGACAAGCCAGTTCAAAAGGAGGTCAGCACACCACTGCAGACCAACTTCATGTGACTCTGAACACGTCTTTCCTCTATTCGTTTTGGCTGAATTCATCAGAAGAATGTTATGCAAACGCTAAGTGGAGAAGTTCATAAAACCATTTATAATTTTGGTGCTTCAAAACTGTTATCTTTTCAACCTCTTTCAAATTTATTCCTTCATATCTTAGTGTGTTTCTATTAGGTATTTCAAACAAGAACTAGAATTATTTATTTGCCTTCTCCCTAAACTAGGGAGTCATCCGAAATATTTTTCAGTATATCATTAAGTATATTACCTTAAAAGGGAAAAGAAAGAACAAAATGTTTTGTTTTTTGAGCAGATAAAAGCAAAGGTGATCAACACACCAGAAAGGATAAAGAGATTTTTCTTTTTAAAAAAAGTATAATGCTGGAAGAAAAGGACTCATGATGCCTTGGTCTAATTATACCTGTATTGGTAAAGGAGAAGAGATTGGATTTCTATAGAAAACTTGACTCAAAGTCTGAGCTGAATTTTTGTAATCTGATGGTTCTGTCTGCTGCCATAAAAAACTACAGCCTACTCTCCATTTTATAATTCTCTTTACACATTTTATACTACTCTTTCTTAACCTCTCTCTCATGCCCCTGATCCTTTAACCTTATTATCCATTACCTTCTTTCTCGTACTCCACAGTCTGACCAAACTGCCGTCCCTCACAGAGAGCACTCCATCTCTGATTTTTGCACCTCTGTTGTCCTCAATGATAAGATTTTCCTCCCACCTCACTTCTGCCTCTTCAGATCACTTATTTCCTTCAAATCTTTCTTTATACAATGCCTACAAGAAGCATTTCCTGATGTCGTCACTAAAAATTATTTTGTATTTCATCTTATTTACAATTGCATATGTATATTTATGTACATGTTATCTACTCCATAAAAATATACAATTTTTGAGGGCAGGGCCTATCCTATTTTTGTCTTTGTACCCTCAGCCTCTAGCACTGTGCCTGGCTCATAATATTTAATAAATGCTTATGCATGCTAATTTTTTCCACCTGAGCCTCTTCCTTGTCACTTAAAAAAAATTGCTATATGGGATTCATGAATTCATTCCATAAATATTTATTAAGTGCCTACTGTTTGCCAGGCACTATGCTAAGGAAAGAAATTTACCTAATATAAAAGTAAAAGATATTAAGAAAAATTTATTTTTAAAATTAACAAATGTTTGTTCATTGACAGGTTCTAAATAACTACTACTCTACTTTACAATATCACTTAAACAATATAAGTCATTTGGAGATAAAGTACAAGAAAGTTATATAGCCTTACAGGAGACATATAACAGGGCAAATATAAATGTTGGTGCTCCAGGTTAAGACATTTCAATTAAAATTAACACATTCTTCAAATCATTTGGCAGGTACAAAGATCATATGGGCTAAAATTCAGATGTATATATATATTTTTAAATGATATCATTTGAATCAGAGGTGGCAACTTATTCTCAGAGAAGACTTATTTACAATAGATCAAAACACTATGCTTTATTAAATTATCAAACATGGCATATTAATAATTTGTTTAACTAAAATAATGACAAAATGTGATGTAGCAGACTGAATACTACACCAGAACTTGAATTCTCATCTAGACATAGCTCTGCCACTAACGTACTGTGTCACTATGGCAAATTATGTCACATCTTTACAACTGCATTTTCTCATTTATAAAATGAGGGGGTTGGAATTACTTCTGAAGGTCCATTCCCTCTATGATGTTCTACAAATCTTCTGTCACCTACTACTTTTCATTCTCAATAAGACATTTCAGCTTTCCTGAAACTCCACTGATAAATTTTAAAACTGTACTCTGTAAAGAGAGGAAAGTTACATTTTAGTTAATTAAAGCATATAATCTACTATGCAAACTAGGTTCTCCATAGCTCCCTATTAATATTTAACATGGCCTTAGAATGGATAGAGATAAATTGAAGGGTATGGAGTAAGTATGGGCACTGCAACCAAGCTATCTCCCATCATACGACACTACCTCCTTCATGAATTGAGTCTCACAAAGAAATTCATAAGAAAGAAAAGTTCTCCGAAACATACACAAAATAAATAACAAACAATGACAGAGGATCAAACATGATTTATTTGCCATTATGCTAACAGACCACTGGGACCAAGGAAAGAGAGGAGCCCTATCTTGTATGAGGTACATACAGAAAATAAAGAAAAAATTGATTAGCAGAGGTCCCTTCTGTTCTAAAACTTAGAACGCATAAACAGGAGATAAGGTTTCAGAAAAGATCAGGAGGAGAATGAAATAAAAAAGGAAAAGTAATATACTGATACTTCTCAGAAAAGAACATCATAAATGAATGCTACTCCAAGTTAAGAAAACAGATTGGGTCAAACATGGCATATACAAGCAGAATTCTGAATCATCTTCCCATCTGATATGAAAAAATAAAAAGCAAAAAGAGAAGAAAGGTGTTTAATAAGAAAGAGTAAAGTACAAGCAAAGGCAGAAGAAGAAATAAAGCACAGAGGGGAAAATCAATATGAAAATCAATAAGTTAGTTTGGGGTTTTTTGAAAGAATACCGTTTGTACCTCAAATTTCATTGGAATAGGAAGTGTGAAAACTCCTTTCACAAATCCACATACTGAACTCCTCTGTAATTTGCCCATGGTCACATAGCTACAGATGTTTCAGAGGCAGCACTTGAAACAAAATCTCCCTAATTTTAATACTAATTCATACTTTTTAAATTAAATGAAGAAAAATAGAAAACTAACAACTTTAGCCTTGAATATGAATGGATTAAACTCCTCAATAAAACAGAATTTTCCCAATGTATGATGGATATGAAAACAAAACCGTACAACTTGCAGCAACATGAAACATTTTTACAAAATAAAGACCTATACAAAATTAAAATAAGAGGCTAGAACAAAAATGACTATACAGCATATTATTTCTTTTTTAACTTTTTTTTTTTAGTTTTCAACATTCATTTCCACAAGACTTTGAGTTCCAAATTTTATCCCCATCTCTCCCCTCTGCCCACCCCAAAATATGGTGCATTTCGATTACTCCTTTCCCCAATCTTCCCTCCCTACTATCATACCTCTCCCTTCTCTCATCCCCTTCCCCTCTATTTTCTTGTAGGGCAAGATAGACTTCTACACCTCACTGCCTGTATGTTTTATTTCCCAGCTGCATGTAAAAACAACTTTTAACATTTGTTTTTAAAACTTTTGAGTTCCAATTTCTCTCCCTTCTTCCCTCCCCTGTCATCCTCACTGAGGAAGGCAAACAATTCTATATAGGTTATACATGTATAGTCATGCAAAACACTTCCATAAAATTCATGTTGTGAAAGTTTATATTCCTCTCTCCATCCTATCCTGGCTCCCTCCATGTATTCTATTCTCTTTTGACCCTGTCCCTCCTCAAGTGTTTACTTCTAATTACTCCCTCTTCCCATTTGCCCTCCCTTCTATCATCCCCCCAACCCCTACGTATCCTCTTCTCCCCACCTTCCTGTAGTATAAGATAGATTTTCATACCCAATTGCATGTTATTCCCTCCTGAAGCCAAAATCTATGAGACTAAGGTTCACTTTTTCCCTCTCATCTCCCCCCTCTTCCCTCTGTTGAAAAAGCTTTTTCTTGCCTCTTTTACATGATGATAATTTACCACATTCTATTTCTCCCTTTCTCCTCCTAATATATTCCTCTCTCACCCCTTATTTTTTTCAATATCATCCCTTCATATTCAACTCATTCTGCGTCTTCTGTCTATACTGTTCTAGTATATCCTATACTGTCCTCTGTCCAACTATCCTAGTACTGAGAAAAGTCTCAAGAGCTATAAATATTATCTTTCCATGTAGGAATATAAACAGTTCAACTTTAGTAATTTCCATATGATTTCTCTTTCCTGCTTAGCTTTTCACTCTTTTCCTGATTCTTGTGTCTGAAAGTTAAATTTTTCCATTCAGCTCTGGTCTTTTCATCAGGAAAGCTTGAAAGCCCTCTGTTTCATTGAATGAACATTTTCCCCCTGATATATTATACTCAGTTTTGCTGAGTATAGTGATTCTTGGTTTTAATCCTAGCTCCTTTGACCTCTGGGACATCATATTCCAAGTCCTGTAATCCCTTAATGAAGAAGCTGCTAGATCTTGTGTTATCCTGATTGTGTTTCCACAATGCTTGAATTATTTCTTTCTGGCTACTTACAATATTTTCTCCTTGACCTGGGAGCTCTGGAATTTGGCTACAATATTCCTAGGAGTTTTCCTTTTGGGATCTCTTTTAGGAGATGATCAGTGGATTCTATCTACTTCTATTTTAATCTCTGAATATCAGGACAATTTTCCTTGATAATTTCATGAAGGATGATGTCTAGGCTCTTTTTTTGATCATGGCTTTCTTGTAGTTAAATAATTTTTAAATTGTTTCTCCTGGATCTATTTTCCAGGTTAGTTGTTTTTCCAATGAGATATTTCACACTGTCTACTCTTTTTTTTCATTCTTTTGGTTTTGTTTTATAATTTCTTGATTTTTCATAAATTTGTTAGCTTCCATCTGCTCCATTCTAATCTTTTAGGAATCATTTTCCTTAGTGAACTTTTGGACCTCCTTTTTCCATCTGGTCAATTCTGCTTTTTAAGGCATTCTTCTCCTCACTGGTTTTTGGATCTCTTTTGCCATTTGGATTAGTCTATTTTTAAGGTGTTATTTTTTTCCAGCATTTTGGGGGTCCCCTTTAGCAAGCAGCTGACTTATTTTTCATGATTTTCTTGAATCACTCTCATTTCTCTTCCCAATTTTCCCTCTACTTCTATTACGTGATTCTCAAAATCTTTTTTGAGCTCTTCCACAGCCTGAGACCAATTCATATTTTTCTTGGAGGCTTTGAAGGGGGGAGCTTTGACTTTGTTGTTTTCTTCTGTTTGTATATTTTGGTCTTCCTTGTCACCAAGGTAATATTATATAGTCTGATTCTTTTTCTGGTTTTAGCTCATTTCCCCATTTACTTGACTTTTGAGTTCTTTGTCAAGGTATTTCTCTGCTTCCAGTGGGGATGGGGGGAACGTACCATCAGCTGTTCGATGTGTCCCCTCGCAATCTGTGGGCCTAGAGCTCCAGAAACAGTCCCACTGCCTCTGCTGCTACTGCAGCCGCATTCCTCCACCCCCTCCACCACCCTGGGGCTGGGGCCAGACCACTCTATTCTTTCACACAGGTCAAACAAGTTTTTTCTCACTGACCTTCCAATTTGTCCTTGGCATTTAGGGGTTGCAAAGTTTGAAAACTGCCACAGGCACCAGAGATTCAGTCCCCTTCAACCCCAAGGACTGCTCAAAACCTGTCTATGCCAGCACAGCCCTTACTAGACTACACTCTGCTCCCAGGAAGGAGCGATAGACACTTCCTATCAACCTTCCAGGTTGTCTTGGACTGTAAAGTTGCTTCACTCCATCATTCTGTGGGTGCTGCAGCTCCAGAATTTGTTGAGAATCATTTTTTACAGGTATTTGGCTGGGCTTGGGGGGAGAGCTCTTGAAGTCTCTGCTTCTACTCCACTCAAGTATTCCTTTTTAAAAAGGGGAATTACAGTCATGATTTCAGACAAGGCAACAAGAAAAATATACAATGTCAAAAACTTAGTAAGTAAAGAAACTACAATATGCCTAAAGGCCTACAGCTACTGAAACAGTATCACTACTGAACATGTATGTACACACACACAAAAATGACAATGTCTAAGTTCTTAAAGAAAAGCTAAAAGAAATCATCAAAATCTTGGGGGCCATATTTTGTTCAATAAAAATTAAAACAGTTTACTAAGTGAAAATCTTTTTAAAAACGTGCATCATATAACTCACCAAATACAAGTTATGGTGTCTGTTCATCCTTAGTTGCCAAAGAAGACCATACCATCAGAGAAATGATGACATGATTTGCACTTTATTTTGTTTTGAGTGAGGGAGGGCTGTGCAGACACACCAGCCTCACTTCTCCTCCAGAGTCATCTGAATCTAGCAACCAGATATTCATGAGGATGACTAGAGATGACCCAGGATGAGGTAACTGAGGTTAAGTGACTTCCCAAGGTCACACAGCTAGTAAGTGTCAAGTGTCTGAGGTGAGATTTGAAGTCAGGTCCTTCTGACTCCTGCACTGGTGCTCTATCCACTGCACCACCTAGCTGCTCCACCTTAATACAAGTTATTGTATTAAAATCTTGAAGATAGAGCATCAAAGTGAGCCTTGGAATCAGAAGGAGCTAATAAATTCAAAGTATTTATTTTTCAAAAGGCTATGATAAGAATTTTTCATAGCATAAAAGTTTTCTGAATCAAGATTGCTACATCTATAAACAATCAATTTCTATCTGTTAAGAAATTATGCACTATTTTCAGTGCCATATGATTCTCTTTTAATGTATTTCAAGTATACAGGTCTATGGAACATTGCATATGTCAGTCTTTTTCAATATGCTAGTGAGTTTTATTTAACTTTTTTCTTCTCTTTTAAAACACTGTAAGGGATGCCTCTCTGAGAAGCGCTGTGAAGGGATATAATAGAAAATGTAGACAATGTAAACACAAAAGATTTTAGATAGACATTTGTGCAGAGTTTGGAGGCTCTTTCATTCTTTGATTACATCCATATTTTCCAAAAGTTAATCATCTTCCCCTTTGCCTACTTTTATAAAATCATAGAATTTTAGAGCTGGAATGGGCCTTCTTTAGTCCAACACCCTTTGTGAGAAATCTGAGTCCCAGTAACTAGGCCAACGTCATTGAACTTGTTAGTGGCTGAAGTAGGATTAAACCCAAGTGTCTTTTGATTTCCAGTTCAGAGTTCATTCCACTACTCTTTGAATTGCAAACTGGAAAGTCAACACCTTTTCTGAGAACAGTATCAAATGTTTAAGTCAGACCTATTTACAAAAGAACATGAAGAAGACATTTAACTAACAAATACATTACTAGGCCTTATTTACTATTTCTATCAACTTCAATCATTGTTTGATTTTACATCTTTCATTTGTGTCCGGGTATTTAATAAGGTATCTCTAAAACTGAAACTTTAGTTCCTAATTTCAGCACTGATGCAAACATCATCTTGTATGCCACTTAAATCTTCACAAAAATTTTCAGAATAAAGGTTCTCCCTAGGAAGGTGAGGGTTCAGTAGTAACTTAGTATCAAAGTTGATTTTATTTGGAGAACTCATCAAATTCTTCACATAACTTTTCTATTTTTCTTCTGTTACATAAACTGACTATGAAGACAAGTATAGCTTGTGTGCCATCTATTTACTGATTGTCACAACAAACACTGTAAACTAAGATAATCAAGTATCCCATTAAATTATGTTTCTTATTACCATTGGGTCCAGCTCAAAACCAACTCAATCACTTTTTTATTTACCTTTCAAGAGAATCTGTAAGTATTCAATTTAGCCATGGACACACACACAGAGCTGATCACTTAGATATTAGAGAGGCAGCATAGCCTTGTAGATAGAGATATGGCCTCAAAGTCACAGTTTCTCTTCTGTTGATCTGAGCAATATACATTTTTTATAAACATTCATCCATTTCACTTAGATTGTCAGTTTTATTGGCATATAATTGGGTAAAAAAGCTCCTAATGATTGCTTTAATTTCATCTTCATTGATGGTGAGTTCATCTTTTTCATTTTTGATACTGGTAACTTAGCTTTCTTTTTAAAATTTAATTAATCATTTATTTTAATACATTTTTCATAAAACCAGTTCCTAATTTTATTTATTAGTTCAATGGTTTTCTTTCAACCTTATTAATCTCTCCTTTGATTTTCAGGATTTCCTTTTTTTTCCTAGTGGTTTACTTTAGTTCCATACCCATTTATTGATGTGTTTTTTCTTTATTTTACTGATGTGATTAGGACTTCCCCTAAGTACTGCTTTGGCTTCATCCCATAAATTTTGGTATGTTGTGTCATTGTCCTTTTAAATAAAATCAGTTACTGCTTCTATGATTTGTGCACTGATCCACTCATTCTTTAGGATTAGGTTAGTTTCCAACTAATTTTTGTTTCCATGGCCATTTACAGAATGTAATTTTTTGGCATTTTGATGATTAAGAATGCATTTTATATTTTTCCTCTTTTGCATCTGGTCATGAGATTTAATACCCTGAAGCATGGTTAATTTTTGTTTAGGTGCCATGTACTGCTGAGAAAAAGTTATATTTCTATTCAATTCCATTCCATCCCATAGTTCTATTTCCATTCATTTTCTCCAGAGGTCTATCATATCTAACTTTTCTAAAACTGTTTACCTTCTTATATTCTTTCTAGTTTTTTTTTGTTAGTTTTGTCTAGTTCTGATAGAGGAAAGTTTAGGTCCCCCACTAGTATAGTTTTACTCTCGAGTTCCTCCTGTAACTCATTTCACTTCTTCTTAAAAAATGTGGATGCTGTATCATTTTATACACGTTTGGTATTGCTATTATTTCATTGTCTACAGTACCTTCCATCAAGACACAGTTTCTTTTTATCTCCTGATTAGATTTTTGCTTTTACTGTGTCTGAGATCATGACTGTTACTCCTGCTTTGTTTTTTTACTTCAGCAGAAGTCTAACAGATTCTACTCCAGCCTTTTACCTTTACTCTGTGTGTCTTTTAGCTTCAAAGGTGTTTCTTCTAAATAGAATATTGCAGGATTCTGGTTTTTAATCCATTCTGCTATCCCTCTTCCATTTTATGGTTGAGTTCATGCCATTCACAATCAGTTATGTATTATTATGTATTCCATCCCATTTTCCCCATTTATCTTTCTATCTTCCTCTTTCCTTTTACCCTGTCCCTCCTCACAATTGTTTTATTTCTAAATGCTGTGTCTCCCACTATATCCCCCCGTTTTGTCAGTCCCTCACCTTCTGTTATCCCCCTCCCCTCCTAGCTTCTTAGAGGGTAGGATAGATTTTTATACCCTGTGGAGTGTGCATGTTATTCTCTCTTTGAGTAAATTTAATGAGGTAAGATCTGAGCCCTGCCCACTGCCATTATTACCCTCCACAGTAAAAGCTCATTTACACCTCTTTTATGTGAGATAGTTTACTTCATTCTATCTCTCCCTTCCTCTTTCTTGTAGTACATCCCTCTCTCTAAACCCTTCAGTTTTTTTGGAGAATATCCCAACATAATTAACCCAAACACATACTCTCTATGAATATTGCTTCTTACTGCCCTAACAATGATAAAGTTCTTATAATTATTATATGTTGGCTTCCCATATAGGAATGCACACAGTTTGACTTTATCAAATCCCTTACGATTTCTCTTTCATGCTTACCTTTCTATGCTTTTCTCAAGTCATGTGCTTGAATATTAAATTTTTTTCAGCTCTTTTCTTACCAGAAATGCACGAAAGACCTTTATTTGATGAAATGTCCCCTTTACCCTGTGAAGGACTGATGATACTCAGTTTTGCTGATTGTATTTCACGCCCTTCGATCCCTTAATGTAGAAGCTGCTAGATCTTGTGTTATCCTGATTGTACTTCCACAATACTGGAATTGTTTCTTTCTAGCTGCTTGCAATATTTTCTCCTTGACCTGGGAACTCTGGACCTTGGCCACAATGTTCCTAGGAGTTTCTCTTTTTGGATCTCTTTCAGGTGGTGATCGGT